>MU551716.1:3645614-3695285 GCA_024362625.1 Silurus asotus
GGGGGGGTCAGGATGCTCAGGGCTCAGTCAATTCTATGAATCAGGACATAGCTGAATCACCCTGGCACAATGCTAAGGGATTCACTCACTCTCTTACACACACACACACACACACACACACATACACACACATGCACACACAAGCACAGTCTCAGGGTTATACATTCTCCCTTTCATTGTGTCACTCTTGGCCTCTACCACTTTTTAGTCACCTGTACCTCTCTTTGACTCCTGCAATGCACAGGGACCTGGGTGTATCCTCAGAAGTCTAGTTTTCACTCACCTCAAAAGGTGTCTGCTTCCTATACTGTAAGCTCTATTAAAACATGTATGGCCAGAATCCTCAGCACAGATGAGCATTCGTTCTTTCAGTATTTCTCTTTGTGTCTGTCCTCGCTCCTGAGTCTAGCCCAAAATGCAAATAATGCAAGAAAGTAATAAAAGTTGTATGTTGGCACCGCTTTAATTAAATATTAAAGATACTCTTTTTTTTCCAGAGAAGTGATGCCTGTGGATATTGTTTTCATATTACATAGAAGGGGGAAAATCATGAGGCTTAATTTAGACTCAAAGCTTTCATAATCCTTTTTTTTGCATTCATAGATGATATCACTTGCCTGGGTGAGAAAGGCAGGGTAATTTGTGAAATAAATAAATAAATAAATAAGTAAATAAATAAATAAATAAATAAATACAATAATTAATAAAAGACAGTGAAATGCAATAACATAAAATAAAAAATAAAAAACACTTCAGGGTAAATTGACTGTGTATCATGTAGTTATTTAAAAAAAAAAAAATTTAAATTATTATTAATAAAACAAAATTAAAGTAATATTAATTTGCATGATCATTTGTACCTAATGCAAGCATCTATTTCACACCTTTTGGATGGCAGATAAAATGCATACTTTTTTTTTTTTTCTTCTACTGCAGTGTGTGTGTGTGTGTGTGTGTGTGTGTGTGTGTGTGCCTGTGTATGTTTGGGAACAAGAGAGAAATCAAGCAATTTGACTTTTCAAATATACAGCATCTTCGGAAATAAAAACACAGCAAGACAACACTCCCTCATACACAGGATGGATGTTTTTTTCATCTTTGAACACAACCCCCCCTGAGCTGTCTGTATGCTCCCTGGTTGTGTGTATGTATAACGGTGCTGTTCTGCTGCCTGTATAGCAGCGCTGCTGAGGGCTGAGTTGCGGCTGGAAGGGGGCTGCAGGCTTTAATTGAATTGTAAATGGGAAAAGGGTTCAGAGCAGACGGCAGATGGGAGGCAGAGGCAGGTGCTCGAGTGGGCTGAGGAAGGAAAGAGAAGGAGGGAAAGGGAAGGGGTGGAATGGCAAAAAGGCCTGTTGCATGGAGATGAGCAGTGCTCTCCCAGTCCCCCATGGAGCCGGTACATTCTACAGATGAGAAAGGCACTGGAGCAAGGCCAAGGACTCACTCTTTTACTTTCTTTTTTTTTTTTCTTTTTCTCTCCCTGCTGCTGCAAGCATTCTATCAATCTGCCCTCTGTGGCCCTGCACATAAACAGCCTTGCCTGGAATGAAATGATGCATGTTTCAGCATCTATTTCAAAAGCATTCATAATGTCAGTTTTTATTTCATTCGGCATTGCAACATCATCTCAATTAAAAACTGTAACTGGACTGAGAGTAAAGAATAATCATGATAGCCTATTTTTGCCAACTTTGTTTCTTTCAACTTAACAGAGTTCATGCTTTGATTGAAAGCAGAATTTTGTCATGTTCAAATAAAAATGTTTTCTCCTCCACCCTAAATTGAGGAAAAATAAGACTGTTAAATGTTTGCACTGTTGTTGTGAGGGAAGCTCATTAAGAAAAGGCGAAGTTCAAACAGACCCCAGAAGGAGCCCGTTGAACCCGAACAGAGTCAGAGAAGGAGAACGCAAGGGAGGAGGGAAGGTTAGGCGTGAGAGAGTTCTCCTGGGGGAAATCAGAGTTCTGTCAGCAAGGAAGATGATCCCAGTCTGCCCTCATCAGGTTGAGACTGCTCAGAGAGACACACTCAGCTTTCTTTCTTTCAGTTGAACGTTTGTCTGTGGAGCCGGGCCATGTCTTAGATATCAGATTCTGAATTCCCCAGCTCAGTTCTCTAGTTCATGTTCATTTCTGGAAGTAAAAACATCCACTTGGGACTTGCCAGAATATTCAAAATCTTTAAATGTTTATTAAAAAAATCCAAAAAATGCTGATCATTAACTATAATTTATTTTCTACAGGAACAATAGAATTTAAGATTAGATATTAAATTATATATACAGTATAAAGTATAAAGTAAATTATTATATATTAAATTTCAATAAAAAAAAAATATATACTCATTAAACCCCTGGTTTAATCCTGGAAGAGATCATTTCCATTCAGATGAAAATATGTCACTGTAGGTTAAACCTGGAGACAATTTTCAAAATGAGCTGCTGCTACTGTTATCAGACCATTTAACATCACCAAGCTTACCAATCAATCATTACCTTCCAGCTCGTGACCATTCAGCTACTGAGAACAGCAATGATAGTAATGATTTTCTGTTAACGCTTCACTGAAATGCTGTGGACATCAATCATTATTTTTGTTTAAAATTTTTGTTTAACCATTCCCAACCATAATTCATAGCTCCTTTATTCATCCATCTCCAGTAACAATTTATCCAGGTCAGGGTCATAGTGGATCTGAAGCTTATCCTTGAAACCCTGAGCACAAGGCTGTAATACACTTTTGGATAGGAAACCAGTCCATCACACTCATAATCACACACACACACGCACGCACGCACGCATGCACGTGCAAAAAAAGGAAGAGACAAAAGGAAACTGGAGAACCCAAATAAACCCCACATGGGCAGGGAGAACCGAAAAGAATCCCTACACACAGAAGCAAAATCTCAGGATCAAATTAGGAAATCCGTATCAGTGCAACAACACTACCCACCTGCTCAATGCATATACACTGCATTTGGTCCTAAACCATAATTATATAAAACCTAACTAGGTTTCTGCCACAGATACTGAAAGTAACATTTGCATGCACGTCAGCTTTAGGCCAGGTCATCAATATTCTTTCTTAACAGGGGGGTGGGTTTTAAATCAGTTTTGAAATTGATCTGTTAAGCAGATCAATGTCACTATCTGCACAGATTGATACAGGACTGGCTCTGTTGTACATGTCTGGTGCAGATGCAGCACTACATTTGGCCTGAATCCAGTGTAGTGCACATATGTTGTCTGTGTAGTGTCACTCTTAGCTCAATCTGAACCTAGCACTTACACTGTTGTTCCAAATATGTCATTTCTCTCTCTCTCTCTCTCTCTCTCTCTCTCTCTCTCTCTCTCTCTCTCTCTCTCTCAATCTCACTCGCTCTCAAACACACACATACATTCACCACCATTTGCTCAGGAGCCCTGGATTCATATTGCACTTATTAACCGCAGCGGCTGCCGTTGCCAAATAATTAACCTGGCTTAGTCTCATGTTTGAGGGCTGATATTTGTGCACCTGTATTGGGGAATAACAGCGACAGACAAGCTCATCTGGCTACCGGAGAGCCATTTCACAGGGAGGGATTTGAAGCTCACACTGGAGAGAGTCTGATCTCACCAATGTGCCTGTAACCTTTTCCACTAATGAAAAAAGAAGCGCTAATAAAACACAATAAGCTGGAGAAGTCCTCTCCAAGCAATGCAAGGAGAGTATTATTAGCCATGCAGAAGGAAAAAAGGAAACATTACTGATATCAGTCCTCAGCATTCCGGCTCCAAATCCTGACTTAATGGATGAGGGAATAGTCTAATATACTGGAGTAGTAGACTTCTGCCAGATGACCCAGCACCAGGGGACACTATATAGGGACTTTAGGTCAGTACACCCTGGTCATTCACATTAGACATTTTATGTAGTCCTGTGGCAGCACAACAACTCTATTGCACACAGAGACCATTTATAAATGTAATAATTTTTTTAATTAAATCTACTTTTTACCCTATATGCATTAAAACTGATTAACCAGTTTGTCTTTGAAACCAATCCTTTTCAAAGATCAGAAAAGTGGAATTACACACCAGGTCTTAAACACTGCAATTTGCAATTTCGAAAATATATTTTTTAGTGTGCAAATAGTAAAATATAATTCTCCACTGAAATAAAATATATTTTTAAATTTGTATTTGGGTAATAGTACACAGCAAATGGCATTTTGAATGTACTTTAGTTTTAAAAGTTAAATTACTGATCTAATAATTTATTTTGATGTTCCATTCTCCTGCACATCATACATTTTCTATTGTTACAGACATACAGTAAGAGAAGACTTACTCCAGTCCAACTCTCTTAAGAACTGCGTTTTTGCTGTGGAGTAAAAAGTTATATCTTCTTCTTCTTTCGGCTGCTCCCATCAGGGGTCGCCACAGTGGATCATCCGTCTCCATACCCCCCTGTCCTCTACATCGGCCTCTTTCACACCAACTATCTGCATGTCTTCCCTCACCACATCCATGAACCTCCTCCTTGGCCTTCCTCTTTTCCTCCTACGTGGTGACTCCATGCTCAGCATTCTTCTACCAATATAATTTATGTCCCTCCTCTGCACATGTCCAAACCATCTTAATCTCGCCTCCCTCACCTTGTCACCAAAACATCCTACATGCGCTGTCCCTCTAATAAACTCATTTCTAATCTTGTCCATCCTCGTCGCTACAAACGAAAACCTTAACATCTTCAGCTCTGCTACCTCCAGCTCCACCTCCTGTCTTTTACTCAATGCCACTGTCTCTAATCCATACAACATCGCAGGTGTCTCACCCTATCACAAATCACTCCTGCCACTCTTCTCCACCCACTCCACCCTGCCTGCACTCTTTTCTTTACTTCTCTAACACACTCTCCATTGCTTTTCACTGTTGACCCCAGGTACCTGAACTCCTCCACCTTCTCCACCTCTTCTCCCTGCAACCGCATCACTTCACTGCCCTCCCTCTCATTCACACACATGTACTCTGTCTTACTCCTACTGACTTTCATTCCCCTTCTCTCCAGCGCATACCTCCACCTCTCCAGGCTCTTCTCGACCTGCTCCCTACTCTTACTACAAATCACAATATCATCCGCAAACATCATAGTCCAGGGAGACTCCTGTCTGACCTTGTCCGTCAACCTGTCCATGACCACTGCAAACAGGAAAGGGCTCAGGGCTGATGCTTGATGCAGTCCAATCTTCACCCTGAACCAGTCTGTCGTACCTACTGTACACTTTACTGCCGTCACACAGTCCTCATACATGTCCTGCACCACCCTCACATACTTCTCTGACACACCTGACTTCCTCATACAATTGCACAAATCCTCTCTTGGCACTCTGTCGTACGCTTTCTCTAAATCCACAAACACAATGCGACTCCTTCTGTCCTTCTCTATACTTCTGCATCAACATCCTCAAAGCAAATAAGGCATCTGTGGTGCTCTTCCTCGGCATGAAACCATACTGTTGCTAACAGATGGTCACCTCTTCTTTCAGCCTTGCTTCCACTACTCTTTCCCATAACTTCATGGTGTGACTGATCAACTTAATTCCCTTGTAGTTACTGCAGGACTGCACGTCTCCCTTATGCTTAAAGATCGGTACCAGCACACTTCTTCTCCATTCCTTAGGCATCTTTTCACCTTCCAAAATCCTGTTAAACAATCTGGTTAAAAACTCCACTGCCATCTCTCCCAAACATTTCAGGTATGTCATCTGGTCCAAACGACTTTCCACTCTTCATCCTCTTAATCACTGCTCTTGCTTCCTCCTTGCTAATCCTATCTACATCCTGCTTCACCAACTCCACATCATCCAACCTTCTCTCTCTCTCATTTTCCTCATTCATCAGCTGCACAAATTACTCCCTCCACCATCTCAACACACTCTACTCACTAGTCAACACATTTCCCTCTCCATCCTTTATTGCTCTAACTTGCAGTACATCCTTCCCAGCTCGGTCCCTCTGTCTGGCCAATTGGTATAAATCCTTTTCCACTTCCTTAGTGTTCAACCTCTCATACAGCTCCTCATATGCCTTTTCCTTGGTTTTCAAAACATTCCTTTTTACCTGCTGCCCCATCTCCTTGTACTCCTGCCTACTTTTCTCCTCACTCTGTCTATCCCACTCCTGTTTTGCCAACCTCTTTCTCCTTATGCTCTCCTGCACTTCCTCATTCCACCACCATGTCTCCTTGTCTTGCTTTCTATTTCCAGATGTCACACCAAGTACTTTTCTAGCTGCCTCCCTCATCACTCCTGCAGTAGTTGCCCAATCATCCAGCACCTCTTCACCACCACTGAGCCTCTGTCTGACCTCCTCCCTGAACCTCACACTACACTCTTCCACCTTCAGTTTCCACCATTTTATTCTTCTTTCAGTCCTCACTCTCCTCCTTTTCTTTTTCACCTCCAAAACCATCCTACAGACCACCATCTGATGCTGTCTGGCTACACTGTACCCTGCCAACACCTTACAGTCTCCAATCTCCTTCAGGTTGCATCTCCTGCATATCACATAGTCCACATGTGTGCACCTTCCTCCACTCTTATGTCACCCTATGATCCTCCGTCCTAAAATAAGTGTCCACCACTGCCATTTCCATCCTTTTATCAAAATCTACCACCATCTGCCCTTCCACATTCCTCTCCTTAAAACCATACCTACCCATCACCTCCTCATCACCTCTGTTCCCTTCACCTACATGCCCATTAAAGTCTGCCCCAATCACCAATCGTTCTTTCCTAGGTACACCATCTACCACTTCATCTAATTCACTCCAGAATCTTTCCTTCTCCTCCATCTCACAGCCAACTTGTGGAGCATAGGCACTGATGACATTTATCATCATCCCTTCTACTTCCACCTTCACGATCATCACCCTATCAGAAACTCTCTTCACCTCCACTACACTCTTACTGTACTCTTCCTTCAGAATCACCCCTACACCATTTCTCTTTCCATCCACACCATGATAAAACAGTTTAAACCCACCTCCAATGTTCCTGGCCTTACTCCCTTTCCACTTGGTCTCATGAACACACAACATATCTTTTCTCCTCTCCATCATATCAGCTACCTCTCTTCCTTTACCCGTCATAGTACCAACATTTAAAATACCAACCTGAACCTCCACTCTGCTCCTTTCCCTGCCGTCTCTGTAGATGTCTTCCTCCTCTCCTCCTCCTCCTTCAGCCAACAGTAGCCCAACTTCCACCGGTACCCTGTCGGCTAATGATACCTGTGGCAGTCGTTGTTAACCCGGGCCTCGACCGATCCGGTATAAAATTCTCATTTGTGATCCGCATGTTTGATTTGGCACATGTTTTACGCTGGATGCCCTTCCTAACGCAACCCTCCCCAATTTATCCAGGCTTGGGACCGGCACTAAGAGTAGCTGGGGATGGTTCCCTGCCCGGGAATCCAACCCAGGTCACAGCGGTGAGAGCGCTGCATCTTAACCACTAGACCACCAGGGAAACCTGATTAAAAAGTTATATATTAAGCAATAAAATGTCATGGATTAATAGTTCCTCAAAATACAGATACTCAGATAAAATGTAAATACCTGAAATGTACAAAGTGAAAACACTTTTTGTCCATCACTGTTGATTTCAAACATTTGTCAATGTGTGGACACTTGACCATAATATTTCTATGTGCCTTTTGAGCATCCCATTACACATTTAATCCATATTTGCTGTTATTAAAATCTTCACTCTTCTGGGAAGATGCTTTGTTAGATTTTGAGTGTGGTTTTGGAAATTTGTTCCCATTCAGCCACAAGAGTTTTAGTAAAGTCAGGTACTGATGTAGGGTGTAAAGGCCTAGGGTGCAGTCAAAGTTCTAACCCATGAAAACCATAACTTCATGGAGCTGGCTTGTGGCTTTGTGCACAGAAGCGTGGTCATGCTGGAACAGGTTTGGGTCCTCTAGTTCAAGTGAAGGGAAAACTTAATACTACTGCAACCAACGACATGCAATACAAATGTGTGATTTCAACTTTGTGGTAATTGTATTGCCATTAATTATTTGGAAGTTGTGTTTAGGGGAAAGAAATGTGGACCATATAGGAAAGATGATAAACAGTTATGTAAGCAAACAAAATAAAATCTGTACAAAATGAATCTGGCTTGCTCTGAGCACAGTAAATGAACTATAGCGCTACTATATAAATCCACATTCTTTCACCAGAAAACACTGATTTGCTTTGTGAATGCAGTAGAAAGACATTATGATGTACGGTTATTTGTTGTGGGTAAAATGAAGCTGTCGGAATGTTAGCTTGTAGCCTGAGTAAATAAGAGCAGCAGTGTTGTCATATCATTGCACTATAAAAAGCAGCATTGCTGATGACCACATAGCAGATGCTAATTAAACTATCACAAATGTCACTCTTGTGAATTATATGACACTCTTAAAATGTTTCAGTGATTATGAAACAGTCAGGAATGCTTTTAAATATGAATGGCATGTAGAGTTTAATTTAACATGTATGTATTGAAATATGTACATGTATGTATATGTGTATTTGTGTGTGTATTCCTTTTCTGTCTCTCTCTTAATTTCATTCTCTTAAAGTTGCATTTTAAAGCTTTTCTGCAGATGAGCATGTGTACATTTTATGCTACTTTATTGCAGCTGTGGCTTCTATCAATATATCAGCTTATTGAAAGTGGCCAAGAATAAATTATTATAGCCTCTAGCACCTGTGTAATCATGACAGATAGATAAACACATAGAGAGAAAGAGAGAGACAGAGATAGAGAGAGATGTTGAGAAAGAAAGAAAGAAACAAAAGAAAGAAAGAAAGAAAGAAAGAAAGAAAGAAAGAAAGAAAGAAAGAAAGAAAGAAAGAAAGAAATGAAAATGTGCTTTCCTGAAATTTGGAAGTAATAAAAAATATAAATTATATTGCTATTATATCGGTTTAATGTCTTACTATTACTCTTTATTGTAGAAATATGTTGATTAAAATTCAGTGGACATATTCTATTATCTCTAATAAGGAATGATATAAGCAGGAACACTGAAGATTGAACATGTCTCAAGATTTTTTTTTTTTTATTCTATCACAGTTCTGTGAAAGAAAAGCTTATAAATGTTGCACTCAGCTTTAGTAAGCTGAAACCTACTAATAAAATCTTTCATCAAAAATTTAGTTTTTTTTCCAAAGTAAGCAGTATGAAAAATCCAAATGTACCAGTCCACTGTGGAGACCAGCTATTGATACCAAAAAAAGCTGAAGAACTCAAAATGTGGTCAACAATATGAGCATTTTTTTTACAAATACAAATAACAAGACCATCCCCGACCAGAAAGAATGATGCACTGGGGTTCAGGAAATATCTGCAGTATGTGTCCATCTAGTCCTTCACAATTCCTACTCTTTCATAGCTTCTTTCACATCATTTCTTGACAATGAGAATGTGATCAATTCCCCTTTTGAATTCATTGCCGAGTTGTTCGTGGCTTGAAATGCTCCGATCATTTTACAAAAAGAAACTGCATTACAAAACACGTTTTTATAGATTTTTTGGCACTGTTGCTCAACTTCTTTAACGACTGTTTATCCGAGCATCAAGTTGATTTGTTGGGGCTACAACGAAAGCTGCAAAACTTCTCAGGTACTTCACTCTCCTCTGAGCTGATCGATACTCCTGTCTGCCAGAGTCTGACTGCCGACACTCATCTCCAAGGCTTTTCATTTTGAACTGCTGTTGAAACACTTTTCTATCTCATATTGATTTTAACGTGTCAAAACCCGAGCCCCCGCTGTCCGGAATGTTCCGGGACATCAGTCTGCTGTGAGGCTGTGGTATGCCTCAGAGCTGAGCTCGCGGCCCATTTAAGTTGGCTCGGTAGTTTTCAAGGCCAGCATGTTCTTGACATTGGCGGAAGTTTTTGGCAGAGTAGAGCAGACTGCATGAATGAAGCAACACACCTCCAACACTGCAGACAAGCACAAAGGCACAAATGCACACAGCGCTTTTAAAGTTACAATAAGTTGTTATGTTATGGATACATAGTACATTAGGATTAGCTGTATATGGAAATTTTAAGTAACTGGCAACCTACGCTGTCATTAAATGTCATTTGTTTTTTTCAAAGTTAGATGTCAGCAAAACAGATTTTCACTCCATTTCTGCAGAATTAGCTGCAAGAAATCACGGGCAATAATATCGCCGCTCGAAAGTGAAGAAGGCTTTAGGGCACCCAAAAAAGTCCAGCAATTCTAGGACCATCTCCTAACGTTGATTCAGGTGTGGGATCGGGGCACCACCAGTGCAGAGCTTGCTCAAGCATGGCAGCAGGCAGGTGTGTGTGCATCTGCACACACAGTGAGGTAAAGAATTTTGGAGGATGGCCTGGTGTCAAGAAGGACAGCAAAGAAGCCACTTCTCTCTAGAAAAACATCAGGGACAGGGGCAGATATTCTGCCAAAGGTAAAGGGATTGGACTGCTGAGGAAGAAGTCATTTTCTCTGATGAATCCTCTTTCCGATAGTTTGGAGCATCTGGAAAAAGCTTGTCTGGAGTAGAAAAGGTGAGTGCTACCATCAGTCCTGTGTCATGCCAACATCATGAACAATATAGCATCCTAAAAAGATTCATCTGTCAGGGTTGCTACTTAGCCAAGGAGTCGGCTCATTCACAATTTTGCCTAAGAACACAGATATATGAATGAAGAATGGTACAAAAACATCCTCCGAGAGCAACTTTTTCCAACCACCCAAGAACAGTTTGGTGATGAACAATCCCTTTTCCAGCATAATGAAGCAATATGCCATAAGCCAAAAGTGATAACTAAGTGGCTTGGGGAAAAAACAAAACATATACATTTTGGGTCCATGGCCAGGAAAATCCCCAGACCTTAATCCTTTTGAGAACTTCAATTCTCAATCTCTCTTAAGAGAATCGGGGACCTACAGGCTCTATCTGTGGCCCTGTCTCTCCTGGAGTTTACCTCTGGTATGGCCAGTGCCTTTCTCTACCCTAAAACTGGGTAAGTGCATTGGGTGCCTACGTCTCTTTCGCGACCTGTCATTTTGCAGGCATTCTGTCCTTCTCCTTTCTAGCTCCAGACCAGGAAAAGCAAAAACGACTGTGTCCATTGCGAGCACTGGATATGTATCTCCACAGGACAAGTCCTTGGAGAAAGTCGGAGCAGCTGTTTGTCTGCTATGGCCCTCACAGGAAAGGTTATCCTGCCAATAAGCAGACTCTCAGCAGATGGATAGTGGATGTTATAACCACATGTTATGAGTCCTCTGGTCTTCCCACTCCTTTCGGAGTCAAGGCTTATTCATCCCAGAGTATGATGGCCTTTACGGGCCGGTCCGCGGGGGTTCCCCTAAAGAACATATGTGACGCTGCGGGCTGGTCCACCCCTTTCACCTTCGTCAGGTTTCACGACTGCGACGTCAGAGCCAATCCTGGCTTCTTTGTCATGCATGCTGGTGGTGCTCAGACACACTAGGTAGGAACTGGTCATTATGGCGTGATTATGGTCACTCGTTCCCAAAGCGTTTCGACGCAGCTCGAGTTCCTGAAAGGGAACGTCTCTAGGTTACGTATGTAACCCTAGTTCCATGAGGGAACGAGATGCTGCATCAACAGGCCATACTCCCTGCATCCCTGTGGCACTTACCTTCTCTTTTTCAAAAGCTTATATCGCTACCATCGCTCAGCCATTTTGTAGCTTCCTGGATTACGTGACGTCGCCCACCGATGACGTCACGACTACTACTGCTACTGAGCAGTAAAGGGTGAAGTCTTAATTATGTGCCCAGCTGTTATGATATTTGAACTAACAACCTTTGAAACAGGCGCCCAACAGCTTAATCACTAAGCTACCACTGCATGCACTAAAATGCCTAAAGATTCTAATGATAGCAATTGCACAGATTCAATGCATATAAAATATAAAATGCAACAAGTTGTTTTTGCTTTTAACATGACAGTTTTTGCATAATTTTTTTTTTTTTTGATAAAAATGCAGTATTAATGAATATTAAATGTTTCATTCCTTTCTTAACATATTTAGAGGGTGTTGAAGGTCTTTCTATTTCAATATCTGATTGCCATTTGTTGGTGGAATTTTAACTGTGAAGCTGATTCTCTCTGCTGGTGATTGGAAGAGCTACACTGACACACATGCGCTTAAATGGCTGCTTTAATTTAATTCAGCCCAATTGGAAAGTAGGTTTGCACTTGTTTTTCCATCAGCTTTAGCATTTTTACAGTTTGCTTACATGAGCAAAGAATAGTTTTTTTTCATCCCTTTGGGAGAAAGGCGCTGGAGATTTTTAGGAGGGTGCTTAATACATGTAGGTATAAAAAGCACTTAGATTCACATGGGGACTTTCATTACTTGGCCTTTGTGCTTAATACTCCCACTCAAAGTTTGGAATTACCTGTCATATTTTATTCAGCACTCATTATTTTAGCTAATAAAAGCTTATAATGTGCAACTCTTAATGATCTACAGCAAACAGAATGGGTCCTTCCATGTAATGTGTAATATTTCAAAATATTTTCATCTGTTGTTATATTGTATGTGTATCTATACCTATATCTGTTGAAATCTGCTTGATGATTTAATCTTTATTTTTATAATACAAAGAGCTTTGGATATTTGCTATATCATTAATCGGTCATTTTCAATAAAATTCCATAAAATAATGATACCTACTAAAAGTACAAAAGATGTACCCTAAATGGTACTAACTGAGTGACAAGGAAACATTCAGATTAATACTTGTTTCTAAATGTGAACTGTAGTTCTCTTCTTTGTAGCAGGGCTTAAACATATTATATTAGCTCCCAGACCCTTAGCCGAGTATGTTTTGCTTTTCCCTCATGCCTTTATGCTCTCTCAGTATCGCACTCAACACCTCCCCATAAGTGAGCACAAGCTTACCACTTATTACTGTCATATTCCAATGCAGTTTCACCTTTTATTCATCGAAAAAAAGGCAGGGAGAAACAGAGAAACGTGTAATTATTTTCACTCGCCCTCCCCAACATCAAAGACATCACGGGTGATTACAGGGAGTACAGGCACTTTGAAGATGCAGCGGGTATACCAGTTTACAGAGTCCTCTGCTTAGAGCTGTCACTCATCCTACACACACACACACACACACACACACACACACACACATACACACATAATGCATGTCTTCTTGCAGTTGACTTGAATAGGCCATAAATGTCACAGTCTTACCTTTTTTAGTCTTTTTGTTGGATTTAGGTGTCTCTATTTATATTTATGCTCTTTATTATTGCAGTTTTTTTAAAGTTGCTTTGGAGCATCTTTCTTAATATTTGCAAACCAGTAAGTGCATTTTCAAAACAATGTGTACAAACAGCACACAATGCATTGGAATTTTTGCAAAAGCCTGTAATTTTCTAAAAAAATCTTAAGTTCATTACTCAAAAGTAAGTATTTGTGTCAATGAACATCTCATTCCCATCAAAATTTAAAGTGCCTTTGTTATTGTTTACAAACAAGATCATCAAAATGTTTAGGCATTTTGTCAGTATGACGCTGCACAGTTTCAGGATTTCCTGATATAAACTACAGTTTGGATTATAATGATTTAAAATGCACAAAATTAGAATTTCTTCTGGATGGTATATATGAATAGCACAAATTAATTTATTTAATTGCATATTTGATTTATATTGATTGCAAGAGGGCAGACAGGATTCATACTTTTTTCTGTACTATACAAGTGTTTGTTTGGTTCTTAGTTGTTCATCTATTTTCAAAAATTATAATTCTGTGTTTTCTCTGTATACACTGTCCAATTGAAAGTTCACAAGATTCACCTTTGACCTGTTTTATAGAACTAGTTAATTATTGGTTGATCTGATGCCATACACTCGCCTACATTAGTGTCATTCAAGATTCACCTGCACAATTCATCAATTTAAGTCACATTTACAAAAAAATAAAGTTCAATGGAAATTTTAGATGACAGATGATAAAATGTTTTTATGATGTGCACAAGTGACTAAATGAAAGTTCATGTAGACCTGTCTCATGGGATATGATTATGATTTGCAAGAGAGAGAGAGAGAGAGAAAGAGAGAGAGAGAGAGAAAGAGAAAGACAGGAAAGAAAGAAAGGCATGTAAAGGAGAGAAAAGGCTGGCTCTAAACTGCCATGTTATTTGGTCTTCTCCCTTGAAGAGATATCCTTTTAATTTATCTACACAAACTCCTCTACAAAGGGCCTCATTTCTCCCCACTTTGTACACTCTACACTTGTGTAATCTTTAAAATTGAAGAATAATTTGAAAGCAGTATGTGTATATGTGTGCCTGGCACAGCAATCTGTTCGAAAGAAGATTTAGGGACCTAGAATCCAGTTTTACATTCATGAGGTAAGAGGAAAGTTCAGCTAAGGAACATTTTAATTTTTTATATCCACCACTTTTGGCACTTTGCCTCTTAACTCCTGACTACCATTCATAACAAAATCTATCTTGATGTTGCAAATTATATATGTATATGATATCCTTTCAGTGTCATACATTGATGGCTCTTGTTGAGCCCCATCCAGTCAAGCGTGCTGTCTGCTTTTATAATGAATGAATGTGCTTTAGCCAAGAAGTTATTAGGCTATAATAACTTAGCTCTTTATATTTCCGTACAGTATTACACTACTCTTTCCATCCTCATTTGGTCTCATGTTGGCTCAGGTATTCCTGTCAGGTGGAGCAACAGCTTTTTTGCTGCCAGCATTAAAGTGTGGGGTCCAGAGAGAAAGAGAGAAGATAGAAGCAGGTCTAGCCTACATGAGTCACATAGCAACACAGAGTTTGGAGGACAAAACATCGAACATTAAACATCCGGAACCTGAAATGTAAGTAAAGGGGGATGAGAGAGAGAAAGAATTTTTTTTTTTACATTGTCATTCTAAATGCATAGTCATCATGGTCAAACAAGATGGTGACCAAGGACAATAAAGTCTCACAGGGCCTGGAGGAAAGGCTGGAGCTTTATCATTTTCTCCCTTAGACACAGAAAAATGTCTTTACATCAGTTTACGTAGACTCAGCACAGTTAGGAGAAGACTGTCTTTGCTGATTCAACATTCTATAAGACAAACAGTGCATCAAATGGAGCACCCAAGCCTAGACCTTTAAAACAAGCAAACTTCTTTTTTAATTTAATATAAGTGTGATTAAGGTTGGACAGGTCATAGTAAAAAAAAAAAAATGATAGCATAGTTTCCCCTTCAGGAACTCTAACTGCATCAGAAACGCTTTGGGAACACCTCCGCATTGTCCATGCTCTGAATCATGGTGACCGGTGACGTCACAACCAGGAAGCTTAAAAGCATATGGAGTGAAACCAGCACCAGATTCTATTGTTCAGGAAGTGCTTTGTGTGTGTTTGTCTTGTAAAGCTAGGAGAGTTTTCCTTCTTTTTGTGATGAAAGCAACCAAAAGATGAAGCATTGCTTCCGTCCCTGTGTTCCTCCTTGCCTATGCTAAGCATGCTAAGTTAGTTTTCGAGGGATGGTGCTCACATGACAATGTGAATGCTCCCACAACTTGTGGGTCTGGCCTTACTTTAGCCAAGTCAAAGCAGCATTCAGGGACCCGGGGTACACAAGTGGACCTTGGTTGGGGATGGGCTCATCCTTTTCATCTCCCTCACCTGCCCGGTCCAGTGGCAGGTACTTACCTTTGTAAGTAGAGTGCTCAGCTCTGCCTCTCTTCCTCTGATAGAGGGGTCTGGAGATCTTCAAGCCCACTCAAAATCAATTTGCTAGTCGATCAACAGAAGACTCGTCCACTGAGTAAGCTTGATGTGCACATCCTGAAACCCGTGTCACTGCCACCACGCTGGGGCTTCCCTTTCTTCCAAGACCTGAACACCGAGGTGTTCAAGTTGTGGGCTAGGCCTTATTTCTTTCCACCCCTTCAGTCCCAGGGTGTCACTATACTCTTATATAGTTGGGCTGAGAAAGTGTGCCTATGAGGCAATGTCTGGATCAAGAAGACGCTGCCTAGCTATCTCTCCTCTGCGTGATGCGTCATACCTCAAAGCCCAAGCACTGCCCACCAAGCCCCTGATAATCACGTCAGCACTGTCGGGCAAAGCCTATGCTTCAGTGTGTCAAGCCACAGGCTGTCTGCACACCATGGCTGTGCTGCAGGCCTTTCAGGCCGATCCGGAGCTAGACGTGGGATATATCTCGGGTGTTGAGCTCTGTTGTGCCTTGAGGGCTACCATAGAGTCTTATAAGGCCATTTGGCTTACCCTGTTGGACCCGGCTGGTGCTGACCAGCCTGTTCAGCGACGCTATTAATGCAGTCATTGACAGGTTTTAGCAGGCAAAGAAGCAGTCAGCGGCATTTCAGTGTTTTCTCCCATGTCACCCCCATGGGGCTGCAAACAGAGAGCATCACAATGCGCACTCCCCCCAAAAGAGACCCAGTGCAATGTTCAAGGCCAAGGACGCAGGAGATGACAGATCTGAGGACTTCAATCATCAATCAAGGCGATTCGGCCAAAAGGTCATTGATCTATGATGATCTTAGAAGGGGCACTGTGCATCTCACTATATAGTGCCCGCCCCACCCGGGTGCCCTCAGGGACATAGCTTGTTAACCCTGCCTCTCTCAGGGCTTTAGGGCAAGGCCAGTTCCAGCGAACACCCTCCTCACTCTCCACCTGGCACCATTGATGTGGTGCATTTCTCCAGCCCTAGGTATGCCAGCTGTCAGGCTTGAGAGACTGATTCCCTTTCAAGATTATCTGGTGGCCTGGCAAGCTCTGCCAGACGTGTCTCAGTGGGTCATGCGCACTGTAGATAGAGGCCATATAATTCAGTTTGGGTCTTGCATGTCCCGGTTCAACAGGGTGTCCCCCAACCTGGTGGGGGCTGAGAAGGCTCTGGCATTAAACAGGAAGTAAACACTCTCTTGAGCAAGGACGCCATCAAGGTGGTCCCTCCAGCATCCAGTACTTAATAGTTCGCAAAAATGACGGTGGGTTATGTCCTATTCTGGACCTGCGTCAGCTGAACTGCTCGCTTTTGAGACTCAGGTTCAAGATAAGATAAGATAAAATAAGATAAGATAAGGTAAGATAAGATAAGATAAGATAAGATAAGATAAGATAAGATAAGATCACCTGTGCCCTATTTGAGTCCATTAATGCAGCCGTCAAGAGAGTGAGGGAAGTCCAGTCACTCACTGTAAAGCAGTTTCAGAGATTGCTAGGTCCGATGGCAGCTGTGTCCAATGTGGTTCCACTTGGCCTCCTGCACATGATACCCTTTTATTGGTGGCTCAAAACCTGTGGGGTTTTCCTGAAAAGGCAATCCACTTTGTACGATATAGGTCATACAGCGAAATCTATGTGTGGAGAGATCCTGGGTTCTTTACTCAGGGCCTTATGCTGGGAGTTCCTGGGCATCCCAAAAGGTTATGACAGACACCACTCTTACGGGTGAGGAGCAATCATGAGTGGCCATTCCGCTCAAGGTCTCTGTGGGAGGTCATATCAAAAGTGCCACATAATCTGCCTCGAGATACTGGTCATGCTTTAAGCTCTGAGCCATTTTTTCCAGACCTGAGAGGCCACTATGTGTCCATATGGATAAGACTCTGGTGGTTTCCTATATCAACCACCAGGTGGGTCTGCGAGCTCACCTTCTGTCCAAGCTGGCATGGCAGATCCTCCTTTGGGCCCAAGGGAAGCTACTCTCTTCGAAGGAAGTGTATATACCGCTTAAACCAGGACCCTTTAAACAGGAAAAAGTTGCCATCTCGAGGCAAAGGCCGAGGCCTGTGGAATGGCGACTCCACCCTGAGGAGGTAGAGCAAATCTGGGAGCAATTTCACAGAGCTCAGGTAAACCTGTTTGCATTTCAAGATACATCGCACTGCCCCTTCTGGATTACCATAACACCCCCGCCCCTTTAGGGCTGGATGCCACAGTAAAGGAGTGACAAAGGCAGCACCTGTATGCCTTGCCCCTTGTCTCACTGCTCCCGGGAGTTCTGGAGAGAGTTATCTGGAGCCGAGTCTGTCTCCTCACCGTGGCCAGGTAGGCATGGTTTTCGGACCTGGTAGCCCTTCTTGAACACCCTCCTTGGGAGCTAACTCTCAGAAGAGATCTTCTATCTGAGGCAGGGGATACAATAATACACCCACGCCCAGAGCTCTGCGGCACCCAGAGGCTGAGACCTCTGGTATAACCTAGAGTTTCTGCATGGGCCATTGTCTTGGAGGCCCTGTTAGAGCCTCCCTTTGAGCCTCTGACTTAGGTACCTATGAGGTTGCTCACAGTTAAGACTGTGTTCCTCGTGGCCATCACCTCTCTAAAGAGAGTGGGGGATATTCAGGCCCTCTCTGTGGCCCCTACTTTCCTCAAGTTCACTCCATCCATGGCCAGTGCCTTCCTTTATGCTAGATCAGGGTATGTTCCTAAAGTACCCTCAGTCATCCCACAACCTGTTATAATCCAGGCATTCTCTTCTCCTCCCTTTCAGGCCCCAGACCAGGAAAAGCTTAACCAACTGTGTCCAGTGCTACCACATACATATATGTCCACAGAACAGAACTGTGGAGAAAGTCAGAGCAACTGTTCGTCTGCTACAGAGGTCTCCCTGTGAATAAGCAGGCACTCAACAGATGGATTGTGGATGTTATTTCTTCCTCTTATGAGTCCTCGGGTCTCCCAGCTCCTTTCAGGGTCAGAGAGCACTCCACTTAAAGCGTGGCGGCCTTTAAGGCCTTGTCCTCTGGAGTTTCTCTCCAGGACATTTGCAACGCTGTGGGCTGGTCCACCCCGCGGACCTTTGTTAAGTTCTATAGCCTCAAACTCAGTGCCACTCCTGGCCCCTCTGTCCTTCGTCCTAGCTGTGCCTGTCCACACTAGGTAGGGATTGGTCAGTCTGGATTGATCGGACTCTCGTTCCCAAAGCATTTCTGATGCAGCTCGAGTTCCGACGGGGAACGTCTCCATGTTATATATGTAACCATGGTTTCCCAAGGGAACGAGACTCTGTGTCTTTATGCCACACTGCCTGCATCCCTGCAGTGCTTCCTTCCCTTTTCAGAAGCTGCTGTTGGTTTTACTCCATGTGATTAAGCGTCCTAGTCATGATGTCACCCCACCCGTGATGCCGCGCTTTTCATTGGACTGATTATACATGTGATTAAAAGCGTTTCTGATGCAGCATCTTGTTCCCTTTGGGAACCATGGTTCTTCCCAAACGTTGGAGGTATACATTAGTATAAAATGTCTCAGGATGCAGCAGCATCAAATATTCCCTTCACTTGAACCTGCTATAGAGCTCTGACCTTAACCATATTAAACACCTTCAAAATGAATTGGAATGCTAACTGTACCCCAGACCTCCTCACCCTACTTCAGTACCTGATTTTATTAACACCCATGTGGCTGAATGAGCACAATCTCCACAAGCTCACTCCAAAATCAAGAGGGACATTTTCCCAGAAGAGTGGAGGTTATTATAACAGCAAAATATGACTAAATCTGGAATGAGATGTTCAAGAAGCACATAAAAATCTTTTGTCCATATAATGTAAAGTCTAGTTCAGTAAAGTAAAAATGTAAATAAATTTTAAAGATGGATACTTGTGAAATATACCCTAAATACAGCAGTATATCACAATATTAACATATACTGACAGTATACATTATAATCAGTAAAGTGTGTTTTCTATATGACAAACAATTTTTAAAACAGAAGTTTTAACTTTATATATAAAACTTTTGTTTTAAAAATAGTTTAACCATTTAAAGAATAAAAATAATATAGAATTTGCAATATAATAAAATATAATTGCATTGAAATTGAACAAAATAGAATTTATAATAAATAATACAAATGAAACGATAGAATATACACATGTAGCAACATTTACATTATGAGGATGCAGAAACACAGTGATTTAAGTGCAGCTGTGCAAAAAAAAAGGTTGAGGTAGTGGATGTTGTGCATTTGATTCCAGGTTCTAGCCCTTGGTGTTTTACTGGTTGAGGGTCCAAATTGCCTGTGGGTAGAATCTCCTCCTGTTGGCCTTCAGGGAGCAGAAGTGTCTCTCTGACTGCAACAGAGCTAGGAGTCCAATGTTTGGATGGCTGAGGTTCTTCACTATATTCCTGCCTATGCTGTATAAATTTAGTGTAGCCTGTTACTCAAAGTAACTCCAAATGATATACTAAGTAACATATAAACTTCAATGAAGTTAAATATTGTCCAACTACTCCGTCAAAACTGGCTAGCCAAGTTGCCTGCAGGGGGTATTACACCTGAATGTTTTGTTTACACTGGCCACTTTCAATAAAAGATTCTGTGAATGTATGACCCTTTTCGCCAGCTTGTGAGTCTCATTCAGAGTATGGATATACAGTGAAGCCCTGCAGTCTCTGCTTATTAATCCAGATAGGAAATCAGGAGTCCAAAAGGATCATGTCAGCTGCACTGTTATGGAGAGGACAACTTTTAAGAATGACGCTGAATTAGAAATGAATTGAGATGAATGAATGAATGAATAAGAAAATAATATATGTTTAGAGATTTATATATTTTTGCTTGAATGTTATTCAGCAAAACAAAAAGGAAATTAATTTTTGATTAGTGTCAGGATACTGAAACCGAATTGTATAATTTACTGTAGATGGTGGGTTAATGGGGTGTGGAACTCTCTCTCTCTCTCTCTCTCTCTCTCTCTCTCTCTCTGTCTCTTTCTTTTAGAGGCTAAAGTGACCTGATTAAGCACCAGTAAGAAAAGGGTTAAGGAAGCCATGTGGGAGCCTGGGTTATCACTAATTGACAGCTGCTGGCCCTGAGGGCTTTTTCTTCTAACCTGGAGACCTCAGCGTAATAGAAGGGCAGCACTCCTTTAGCTCCATGTGCAAAGTGGCTGTGAGTGGAGTCCAGCTCGCTGTTGCTTGCCTCTTCTTCTTTGGGAATATTTAAAGGGGGATAGAGAGAGTAGCAATGTCTATCTGTAACATACAATTAGAAACACAGAGATCCATGGGTATTCTATAGAGTGGAGGACCTTGGCCTTCCAGTGCTTACTGTTCTAAAAATATTACAAAAATACTGTCAGTTTATCTCTGGTTTTCATTTTCTGCAAGTTTAAAAAGACTTATGTGATTTTCTTTATGCGTAGCAGGCTGTGCTGAAGTTCACCAGTCTCAGTGCTTTGCAGTTCTGACCTTGGATCTGGCAAGATCAGCTTGAGTGAGGAGCAGTATTCAGTCCAGCATCACTTTTTGACAGTTTGATGCAACAAAAAGACGGCATGCTGAAAATCAGCTTTTTGGGCTTTGTAAACACACTCAGAAATACAGAATGTCCTTTAAAGCCAATATTAAACACATACAGTATTTTTTTCCTGTTCTCTCTGTCTATGACGAGTTTTCTTTTCTACCAGAATACAATAGAGGAGACAACACTAACATTTCTGTTGCTATTATTGATAAAATTACACAAAATAATCTTGAAAAAAGATACATTTATGTCAGATAAGCACAATAATGAAATTATTTATTGTATTTGTTTCTTGTTAGTAAACTACAGTTGGCAATAAAGTTCAAATAAAAAAACAAACTAGACCTGCTCATTTATATTTATTTTCTATCCCCATGTGTTTTAAAGGTAAAGTTAAAGTGATCTTAAAGTGATAGCATTTAAACCCCCTTCTGCAAGATTCCAAAAACTGATAACTTTTGAAAAGTACATCATCGTCTTTTTTAATCCTTAACATGCATCATTCAGAAAATAATCTTATCTGAATATGAATAACTTTCTCTACATACATTTTGATGTAATTTAACAACTAAAGTTTCCAACTCTGAATACAGCCTGGAGTTTGGAGGATTAGTGCATTTAACCTTCCATTATATCACAGGAAGCTTTAAAAAAATAAGTTTTTTTCTATTAAACATTTTACAAGCTTTAGCAGTATATCAGTGCAATTGAAAGTCACCTTGTTGGTAGGTGATATTGGTTACTGTTTTCTACTTAATAGAAAATATTGGATAAAATGTAATAAAAATTTAAATTCTTTATCAATATTTTAACATTTTGGTGTCTATAGCGTACACGTAAAAATAAACCTGTACATACTGAAACAAGTGAACTGTGTAGAAAAACTCATTTTGAGAATGTTTGCTTTTGTATGTAACAAAAAAAGGACAATGTTCATGTGAGATCTTTAAACTAATAAGTGTTTATGCGTGTGCTTTGGAGAAGCAGGGCAATGTGTAATATGCGCTTATTGCTCCAAATTATTGCAGAAATCTTACTGCGCTTTTGCTACAATCCTCACAGAAATTCCCCATCGTTTAGTATTTTATTAATATTATGAATTACATCACCCTGTTTCGGAAGAAAAATATATTGATTCCTATATGGCTGAAAAGATGGCTTTTGAGCATTTAAAATCCATAACTCCTGAAGAAGAAGAAAAAACAGCAGAAGACAATTGCAACTGTGTCATCTCCACTCCATGTATTTCAAATGAGTAATTATTTTTACAGGAAACATAAATTGAATTACATTAGTGAATCAGCCAGGCTATGATAAGGCTTCTCCTTGATTCTAATTATCTTTATATTACTGTAATTATTCAGAAGTGTGTAAAACTGATTATTCCCCTAGCATAAGCCCCACTGAGGGGTGATCCTCTTTCAGCCTGGGTCAGAACCTGTCATATGTGCTTTTCCTCACCATGCTTTAATAAGGACCCTGATATTTGCCAGGCAACTGATATGAATGCGCACCTACAGTTGTAAGTGCATCTTTTGCTCAGGAATTGTGGAAGACCTTAAGGCCTTTGTCCTGCAGTTTCACCTTGGATTCGTCCAATTTTATTTATAATTGTATGGCAAGTGCATAGAGCAGTTTAATTCTTTAATTCTTCAATCACTGCAGCATTCAATTAAATCACTGTATCATGAACTTATGCATGGACTGTACTAACTTATGAAAGAGAGAACAGAAAAGGTTAAAAAATCCCTGTAAATGAACTTTGCAGGTCATGAAACAAATGTTGTGGAGGAAATAATGCAAACAAGATTTTTATTGAATATATTTTAGATATACTAAAATGTTTAACACTAGGTGCTACAATTTAGGGGAGGCTAAAGTCTGATGGTCATGAGCAGCTATTTAATTTTTTTTTTTTTGCTATTAATAAAACCTACTGCATAAAAAACTATATAATTCAACCTATAACCAATATTATATACAGTCCCTATATATAACAACAGTCCTGTTTCAGGTCTCACAATGTTTCTTTCAATATCTTGTGTTGTTTTCTTTGGCTGAGCTATTCGTTGTCTGTTGCTTAGCACATCAAGGTTTTCTTTCTTTTTCAGGACATTCCAAATTGTTGCACTGGCTATGCCTAAACTTTGTGCAATGATTGATTTTCCCTCTTTTATCAGCTTCATATTGATTTTTCCCCATACACAGATCTTTTATCTTCATATTGTCTGTTTAGCATTGCGGTTTCACCACATTCAGGTGAAAGTGAATGTTAAACTAATAGTAAATGTTCAGAAATATTTATTGTTCAAACAAAAAAATTGAGCAGGACTCAGTTAAATAATGAGAAACACCTGTCCGTCACATTTTCCAAAATTTTAACTCGACAAAAAAAAAATTGGTTTTCTGATAGAACATTTGCTGTGATTTCTGTTGTTTTACACATGTAAATATGCAGTAAATACTAACAATAAAATCTTTAAAAACTCTACTTTTATTCATCTTTTTATCTCAAACATAAATGTTTCAATGAATTGGCCTTGGGTTAAATAAAAAAAAAAAAAAAAAAAAAAAATAAAAAAAAATTTTTTTTTAAGAAATTTACAAGTTTGTTGTAAGTAATTTCAGCCTGAAAACACTTACAGAAGAATGCACTTGAATCTGAGGCTAAATGGTAAATCGTAACCTGAAGCTAGCATGCTAAATATATAATGTTCATACATATAATGATGTGACATTACAGACATGTTAAAAGAAAACCTGAAAATATTATGATCTCTAGTTCAGTGATTTTCCTCTCATCTGTATCTCATGAATGCCCTGTCAATGACCAGGCAGTGTTTCAAATACATTTTAATGTAATGTTAGACTTTGTATGACTTATAGCAGAAATAGTCAAATCTTGGAATTATGCTATTTCACCATTTAGTCTTTAGTGCTGATTTATAACTAATTTAAACGTTAAACAATAGACTTTGTTTACTGTTGATGGTGTGAGTAGACATCATTGTTTGATGTCAGTTGCTAAACTTATGGGAGGAAACTGTTCTGAACAGAAATTTTGAATTGCAAAATCATTTAAAAGACGACACATCACCCGGGGAGAGATAGCTAGCCATTGTCTCTTTAATTCAGGGCATCGTCCCATAATCACACTGTCTCAGTCCAACTATTTTTGAATATAGTTACACCATGGGACTGGTGTCACTATTTGGAAGAAAGGCAAGCCCTGGCACGGAGGCAGTGATGCAGGTTGTAGGAAGAGCCTAAAGCTTACTAGGCAGACGGGCCTTCTGCTGATCAGCCGGCTAATCGATCTCAAGCTTGGTAACAGCATAGCTCACTACCTCTAGAAGCTCCTAAAAAAAGACTGTATGAGGGATAGTCTTGGGGTGTTTGCAGCTCTCCATTCCTGACTTAAGGGAAAAAAACACAGAAAGAGGTGCTTCCAAACCTTGCGATCGGGTGCTGGACCCGGCAGGTGAGGGAGGCAAAAGGGACGAGCCTGTCTCTACAAGGTCCACTTGTGAGCCCCTGGTCCTTGACCCCACTTTGCCTCGGCAAAAGCAGGGTCAGAACCATGAGGAGCAGGAGCACCCTTCTCAAAAAGTGCTCTCTGTGAGCAGAGCCTTCACACTGTCATGCGAGCACAATCTGCACAGTTGGCTTCCTCGAAATCTGACCTAGCATGTTCCACTTCAAGTCAAGCGACAATCCGTCACACTCTTTGAGACCTCAAAACTCTGGACTTCTAGTAATTCCTAGAATAGAAATGTCTACTAAAGGCGGAAGAGCATTCTCACATTTGGCTCCTAAACTTTGGAATAGCCTTTCTGACAGTGTTTGGAGCTCAGACACATTCTCCCAGTTTAAGTGTAGATTAAAGACGTATCTTTTTAGCAAGGCCTACACATGTCCCATATCATAAACTTGTGCTCTAGTACATCTGATCAATTCATTATTATCTTGTGCTTGTTAATGTTATGAACAACAGCTATGCTAAATCCACTCCACTGCTTTTCTTTCAGTTGTGTCCCATCTCATTAAGATTATGGACCTTCCAAGAGTAGATGCCGACCCTGCAAACCATTTAGACACGTACCATTTGGATCCTATATAGAGTTTGGCATTGGACCTCTTGGAGTATTTGTTGTTGAATATATGATGATCTCACATGTTGAGCTATGTATGAGTTGCTAAGTAGCTCCTGGTTCCACAATGTCAACTGACTGTATAAGACTGTAGAAAGGGCATTACTTATAATCACACACACTCCGGTACTTATGGTAATTCTTATTTCCCAGTGTTTTGTATTGTTTCAAAATTTATAATCACACTCTTTATATCACCCAAATGAGGATGGGTCCCCCTTTTGTGTCTGGTCCCTCTCAAGGTTTTGTCCTTATTCATCCTATATAAACACTTATATATTTTTTTCTTTCCCTTCTGCTGCAGGTGTGGAAAAGTCAACTATTTTGTCAATTTAATAACTATTTAGTATATATCATTTTATTACCCCAACCCCCCAATCCTTTTATCTTTGCTTTCTTTATGTAGTGTCATTGTGTTAATTGGGGTGGTCAGAATCCCCATAACCCCACTTTATCGTTTGCACCTTTGTCATACTCCCAATTCAACAAGATTCATAGTTCTCTAATCTCTTGCAATTGTAGCATTGCCACTTTGATATTGAACTTCAATGAAAATATAAAACATACAGAGCCTGTCATTAGTTTGGAAACACCTAGTCTTTTGTCATTTTTAAAAGGCACATACATATCCCTTTTGTTAAATTGCAAACATATATGATGCCACACTTTATTTTCATTGCAAAAAACATTCCTAAGCATGGATTTACACACGCTTGGTATCCTGACAGTCTCCAAACATTTAGTTACAATGATTTGCCATACCTTTTGTAAAATTTGGCAAAATGTGATCTTTGCTAGCTGGATATTTCTTTATGACCTTGTGAACCAGTTTATCCCAGATCAGGTTCAATAGGATTTAGGTCCAGTGTTTGTGCAGGCCATATAATGATAGATAGCAGATAGATAGCTTTTTGTATGGTGAAGTTGTCTCCAGTCCAGACAAAATAACATGGTAGTGAAGTATGGAAAGTTAGCTTTGTTGGTTCAATATTCCATTTACAAAGAATAAGTCTCCAACCTTCCCTACTCCAAAACAACCCCAGATCATTAAAGTTCCACCTCAGTGTTTTACTGTGAGTGTGAGGCAAGATGTTACCAGACTCAACTGTTCTCCGTCTTGCATAAGCTCTTCTGTTAGAGCACAAAAATGTCAAATTTTAACTCATATATCCACAGAAAGTTTCTCCCAGTCATTCACTGTCCAATTTTTGTGTGTTTTTGCCTTTTACATTTGCATATAAACAAAAGGTTGCACACATGCACTTTATGTGGCGAGGACACTTACTAGTCCTTAGCCCTGTGTTTTCTGTTTTTCTGTGTTTTTTTGTTGTTGTATGTAGCACCAGGGTTCAGGAGGAACATTTTTTTCATTTCACTGTGTACTGCATCAGCTATATGTGGTTGAAATGACAATAAAAGCTTCTTGACTTGACTTGAAAAGGAACATGCATGTGTCTCAAAATGATAAAAGACTAGATGTTTCCAAACTTTTACAGGAAATGTAGCATATACTTTGAATCATTTAACCAATGAATCATTAGGCTCAGTAAACATACCAACATATCTACATCAGATATAAAGTGTATTGAACATATGCCATCATTAGGCTCAGTAAACATACATACATACATCAGATACATGTACTGAAAGTATGTATGTATGTTTACTGGGTTAAAAAATATGTTTAACGTAACAAAACCCAAAGTAAATAAGGAATCCCCATTTATTTTAAATGAGACCTTTTGCTGTTTTCTACAAAAATTGGTTTTAAGAAATGCTAAAAGAGTTAATTGTTGACTGTTTTCTTTTACAGTAATTAGAATTAGGAGCAAAACAATTTC
The DNA here is from genome assembly GCA_024362625.1 of Silurus asotus. Classification (NCBI taxonomy): domain Eukaryota; kingdom Metazoa; phylum Chordata; class Actinopteri; order Siluriformes; family Siluridae; genus Silurus; species Silurus asotus. Next base: position 3,672,923 of record MU551716.1, read on the forward strand.
AGTTGTTGCACATACAACTTTTCTGTCAGTAAATTATTGCTAAAACCATACTCTACAAAGCGTTTTATTTGGCAGGAATTCTACAGCGAGTAAGCGTTTCCAGGGTCAACAGATTCTCGTCAAGTTTTGAGACACATGGAAGGTCACCCTAATCACAAACTCAGTGGGAATTGCTCTTTGATCATCTTGCTGTAGCTAATCCAGCGGATTTGATTGCAGTTGTTCATTGCCAAACCCATCATTCTAATGCATTTTGTACACCAGTTGAAAACAACCCTGTTTTCTAACATCGCTTCATTTCTGAACCAGTTAAATTGATTTCGACTCAAAGCGAACTGACATCAGGTAGCATGAAAACCGAACAGTGATTATTGTATAACTAAAGTTGCTCTCTCTGCACAGAACTTATAATGCACACTTTTTTCTTAGCATTGTCAGATGGGTTGATTGATTTATATAATATTTTTGAGGCCTCTTAGGACTGGGAAACAACTCAACAGCATTTCAAACATTGAGCGTTTTTAATGTTTCTTTGAATGTAATGTAAAAAAAAAAAAGATTTTGGTGTACTCCTTTGAACATGGCTTTTGTACAGTGTGTACAGGTCAAATTGAAATTCTCTCACTCTAGCAGTTGCAAGGGGAATCACAATAGCATTTAAACCATAAGTCGTGTACACAAAGCGCAGCTTATGAAAGTTGTTCCTTTAAAAGCATTGCTTTATCGTTGGAAAGTGTTGAAGCTGTATTAACCTGACTGGTTTCTAAATGATGGATATCGATTGAAATAGTTTTACCACTTTGTGTTGTTTTGGCTTGCATCAATGGAGCATAGCTGACATATCTAACCAACGTCCCTGTGAATAGCAACAGGTTTTTTAATAAAATTAGATCTATTTATTTGTTTGTTTGTTTTCTTGCATATAATGTTTTCTGAAAAGTGAAATAGATTGAGATAAAATTTCACCCTTTCATACTACATGTTTGTAGTTTCAGCCCAGAACAGGCATGTCAAGGTGTTCCATCTATCAGATATCTCTTGGCCAGGACAAGCATCTGTTCTCACTTCAGCACAGACCCAGATACCACCCGACTAAGGGCTAGAGAGGCCTGCAAGAAAGAGCTCTAATCACATATGCACAGTCAGATGAATTCATATAGTCAGGCACATGTCACAGTAAATATTGATGTGAGTGTTTGTGACAAGGTTAAAGTCCTAATCATACTAAATTTGGGTAAAACTTGGATCAAAGAATTACACTGACAGAGTAATTATGTCATGTCTGCTCCTTCAGCTTCAAGAGACCCAAAATACCCCGAACACACCACAACAAAGAGACATGCCAGCTCAAACATCCCCATTTTAATTAACTTTCAATTATTGTTTTAATTAGTTCATTTATAATTAATTTCTTAATTAGTTGTCCAGTGTACACTATATCACTGGTACACTGGTACCAGTGATATAGTGTACCAGTGACCATAACTTACAATGGTAAGGACCCTGGCATATATATATATATATATATATATATATACACACACACACACCGTATTTTTCGGACTATAAGCCGTTACTTTTTTCCCATCTTTTGAGCCCCACAGCTTAAACAACGAAGCGGTTAATTTATACATTTTTCCTGGGGTTTTCCCGGTTTCACAAACTTCAAGCCAAAAAACTAAGCGACATAACATTAGACCAATTAAATTTCCTAACGGAAACGAAAAAAACGCACTTCACCTGTGTTCTGAGGTGTTCTGAAACTTCCACCGGTAGTGATTTTTAAACGCACAACGATAAACTTTCGAGAGAAATTGTTGTGAAAGGGAGGAGGAAGACAGTGAACAATGACTTTCTTCGTAGGCTACTGTTTAGATACAAGCCGTTGTATAAAAAAAAAAAAAGTACTAAAAGCTTTAAAAAAAAAAAAAAAAAAAACTAGAGTTAGTTAACTCCATTTTTCTGTAACAGCGTTACAGGTTAGTCAAAGAAACTTAGAAATAAGCATCAGAAAAATAATAAGGACATATTCCTCGGTCTTGCACACATGCAGTAATACCGGAAAAATGTGGTGCCAGCCTATTCCCAAAATGCAGCTCTGGTCTTGAAGGAGCCACAATATATTTCACACGTTACACTGTGTAACAGACACTGTCTTTCGTTAAAGCCTGTGTAAAGTTCATTAGTTTCAGTGTAGACACCAGCGGCTTACAGCCGCTAATTTCTAATTTTCCATCCAATCACTATAAAAAAAAAAAAACATATAAAATATTTAAGTTTTAAATGTTATATACATTTATTCACTTAATCGCCTGCATTTCTGTCATAGTACTTCATGCAAATAACTTTCTAAATAATTTGCATAAAGTACTATGACAGAAATGCAGGCGATTAAGTGAATAAATGTATATAACATTTAAAACTTAAATATTTTATATGTTGTTTTTTTTTATAGTGATTGGATGGAAAATTAGAAATTAGCGGCTTCATCAATTTAATTTCAAGCTGAAAGGCTTCATAAAATATAACATCATTTCCAATAAGGGAACATAGCAAGCAATGATATTCCCTGGGTTTTATTGTACATTGTGCAATTTTTTTTTAGGGAGCAAACATTCCAGTATTTTTAATAGTGAAATATGGAGCTGATTGAGATGCCCATTTGTCATGTTTAAAGTAACTAGCCTGCTAATCACACACACACACACACACACACACACACCTGAACACCACACAAATTTCACCTCCATGAAGTATTTAGTAATGTCTATTTACCGGAACCTGCCAAAAGTCTATTTACCTAAAGCCTTGCTTTATCTTCCTTACGGTTGACTGTCCTTGTATCCTTTTCATTTAATTTTTGTATTTCAATGAGGTTGATGTTTGTTTTTTCACCTTACCCTGTTTTGTGAAACATATTTGGTAAATATTGTCTCTAACTCCATCTTCTGACACATTACTACTCTGAATTGTATTACTTTCCAGTCATAGCACACCCCAAAGTGTTTTATTTCTATATAGCCACAACAATTTGTCAACATTATATTCGTTTTATTTTTGTACCAAAAAATGACATAACCTTACAACAGCTAGAAATAATTGTTCTCTCAGCGGCCATGCTTTTTCCTGCTTTCTTAAGGAAAAAACTATTAGATAAACCACAAAGCCACAAAGTGTCTGACACTGGAAACTGTGTCCAAAAATGTCTTCACAGAAAGCTTCACCATATCAAGAAAGATATAGTTTTTTAACCCATTTTATGGATCATTTGTTCCATAGTAAAATGTTATGCAAAATCCGAACCAATTTATTAGAATGAACACAATATAAATAAAAAATAATTTGCAACTGTAAAACTTTAATGTTAGATCCTTGCTCATACAGAAAATTAATCAACAACTTCTAGAAAATCAAAGTCTAAGAAATTTAATGTCAATTTGAACACGTGCAGTCGTTTTATTTTCTGAATACTGGCACAATTCATTATGAAGAGGAATGTATATGAGAATTTACAGTAGACATTACTCCCAGTCTACTGTACAATCCAATATGAGTAATGATTTAAACCTTACCTATGCCAGCCAGATACTGCTTAATCTGCCTCCTGAAATGAATGCGAAGTATGAACAGCATAGATTAAAACCTTCAACCATAGTAGCAATTAATGACTAATTAGAAACCAGCCTGAAGGGGTGGTTAAATAGAATAGACTTGAATGGTGTCTGGCCATCCTGTTAACATTACTACTAAAAGATCCTTGAATTCACCATTGCCTTGGCCCAAGATATTTACTACAAGAATTGCTGATTGCTTATTTTTATTTGTTCTTTTGCTTGGCTTTGTACCAACAGGGATACGTGAGAGAAGAGCAGCACATTTGCTCTTCTCAGAAAGCCAGATAAAGAGTCAAACTGAGAAGGAGAGAGCAATCAGCTGTATCAGCAACAGAATCCTGTAGCCCTGGCTGAGTTTCAGCGCATAGGAGCAGCATGGATAGAGGCAGTTACTGACCTTCTGACCCCTGCCTGAGTAAGGTATGGGATTGGATTAATTCAGCACTGGATCTGTGCCAGAGTCTACCCATAACAAATATGGCTCTGGATAACATATCTTTTAATTACTAGCTACTGCACCTCAGTCGGATTCCTCCAAGCCAGACGCCAGCGCCTAGAGGGGTCATTGCTCCTCCTGACTTCATACATCAAATAAAGGATAATGTGATTGCAGGCCAGGTACAGCTGCGGGTAATACAAGGCTATGAATTCCCTAGCAGCACTGTTTGTCTCCTGCTTTATTGTGTCAAGGATGGAAAGTGTCTACACTCTGTCAGCATTATTCAGTGCTTTGAGAGGGCTGGAGAATTATCTCGCTGCTCTCAATCTAAATTCCAGGTAATCCAAGGTAAAGCTTGTCATAAGGCACGATAACAGCTTAATGTATATTAGAAAGCAGATAGATAGTTAAATTCAGTAGTTCAGTAGAAAATGAAAAAGAAGAAAGGTTAGAGTAAGGTTTAAATAAACAGTCAATAAATATCCTAGTCTATGTAAGGACAGGAAACACACACATACACACCCATATCACACATACATAGTGTATATATATATATATGTGTGTGTGTATATACATTGATGTATGTGGTCTGGCATTGTCATGTTGGAAAATGCACGTCTGGATGGGAGCATATGTTTTTCTAAAACTTGGTTATACCTTTCAGCATTGATGGTGCCTTTCCAGATGTGTAAGTCCAGATGACATGGCATCCCAGTTTTCCGAAAAGAACATAAAAATTTTGATTCGTCTGACCACAGAACAGTTTTCCACTTTGCCACAGTCCATTTTAAATAAACCTTGGCCTAGAGAAAACGCCCGCGCTTCTGGATCCTGTTTAGATATGGCTTATTTTTTGACCTATAGAGTTTTAGCCGGCAACGGCGAAAGGCACGGTGGATTGTGTTCACCGACAATGTTTTCTGGAAGTATTCCTGAGCCCATGTTGTGATTTCCATTACAGTAGCATTACTGTATGTGATGCAGTGCCGCCTAAAAGCCCAAAGATCACTGGTTTCCAGTATGGTTTTCCAGCCTTGACCCTTACGCACAGAGATTGTTTCAGCTTCTCTGAATCTTTGAATGATATTATGCACTGTAGATGATGATAACTTTAAACTCTTTGCAATTTTTCTCTAAAAAAAAACTCCTTTCTGATATTGCTCCACTATTTTTCGCCGCAGCATTGGGGGAATTGGTGATCCTCTGCCCATCTTGACGTCTCAGAGACACTGCCACTCTGAGAGGCTCTTTTTATACCCAATTATGTTGCTAATTGACCTAATAAGTTGCAAATTGGTCCTCCAGCTGTTCCTTATATGTACATTTAACTTTTCCGGCCTCTTATTGCTACCTGTCTCAACTTTTTTGGAATGTGTAGCTCTCATGAAATCCAAAATGAGCCAATATTTTGCATGACATTTCAAAATGTCTCACTTTCAAAATTTGATATATTATCTATATTCTATTGTGAATCAAATATAAGTTTATGAGATTTGTAAATTATTGCATTTCTTTTTTTATTCACAATTTGTACAGTGTTCCAACTTTTTTGGATTCGGGTTTGTACTCTAATCAATGTAGGCATTGTCTTTATATATTTATTTATATTTTAATAAAAATGGTCAAACTGAAAGGCACGCGTCAATAGAATTAATGGAGTTAAAATTTATTTGCGTTAACACGTTATTAACGCGTTAATTTTGACAACCCTAATTTATATGTGTTACCTAATGAATGTATCCAGGCTGAACATTCACCATATAGAACACAAGCAGAGGAAAGATGATGATGATCAGGTGATCAGGAATGTGTCTGTTCTTAGTCATGTTTACATCACTGACTGTCTCATCCATGTTAACCCTATACTTCTTGTTGACTTCTGCCTGCTCACTGTGAGCTTCGTAAACTAGCGTACATTTGTGGTGCGTGAGAGCCAGGAAATGACAAGAAACAGTTTAATGTGTTGAAAATGGCGTGTATTAAGTAAAAAGAATGTAAGAAGTAAAAAGTACAGATATTTGTGTAAAAATGTAATGACTAAAAGTAAAAAGTTAATACTGATGTAAAGTATTGATACCAGAAAAATCTACTTAAGTACATATACTTATATATATACAGTGGAACCCTCTTATGTCAATGTCCTAGGGGGTCACCAAAAAGCATCGAGGTAACAGATGAATATCAAAATGGCGGCAATATATTAACATGCTTGAAATTTCTTTATGTACATGATGTGCGTTAATAAATGAGAATGTGCATGCACGTGTTTTTGGAGAGGTTTTTTACACAACAGCGTTGCCGCAATTTGTTTGTTGAAGGCATGCTATAAAAATACATACAGTACATGTTTATCTGTCAGGAATCCACCTGCTACGCCCCCTTCGGCCCCCTTCAGCATGTCAGGTGCTTTCTCGGCCGCTTTCTCTGAAGCTCCGCTTCAATCGCGCACATATGGTGCTCGTTTAGCATCATCACCATCTCCTATTTAAACTTCCACACTCTCACTGTTCGTTATTGTTGGTATATGTTGGTTCACAGCGGTCGTTGTTATCGCGCATGCGTATCCCACCGGCACTCTCTTAAACCCTGCTCTTTTCTTCCCAAAGCGCACCGCGGATTCCCCCAAGATTGGCAGCTTGGCTATACTGAAGCTTGAAACCCCCAACCTTTCAATCAGTAACCCAGAGACTTAACCAATGAGCTAAGGGTCTTAGTAAAAGAGGTGACCAAGAATCTGATGGTCACTCTGACTGAACTCCGGAGAGCCTGTGTGGAGATGGGACAAAATTAGAGAATGACAACCATCGCTGCAGCATGGTGTATTATCTGAATGGAGGAAAGAACAGAGATATCCTCACGACCTTAGTCTGGGCCAAAAATTCACCTTCCTACATGCCAAAAATGGTAAGTCTGAAAGAAGGTAGGCTGAAAGAAATGTGACTATCTGTAAGCGATAGTTTGGTTTCATGCTGAGTAAGAGCACTACAAATGCAATATTTGCTATGAGAATGTTTAATGAGAAGTATGGAGAAGGTCAGAAGGAGTTGCTTTGTGTGTTTATGGATTGAGAGAAAGTGTACGACAGGGTGCCGAGAGAGGAGTTGTGATATTCTACAAGGAAGTCAGGTGTCAGAGAAGTATGTGAGGGTGGTGCAGAACATGTATGAAAACAGTGTAACAGCAGTAAAGTGTGCAGTAGGAAGGACAGACTGGTTCAAGGTGTAGGATAGACTGCAGGTAGTTGGTTTGAAAAAGGCAAATGTAGAGGACAGGGTGGTATGGAGACAGATAATCTGCTGTAGCGACCCCTAATGGGAGCAAACGAAAGAAGAAGAAAGAGAAGATTTTTTCATGATGTCCTTTCTTTACTCAGGTATAAAAAAAAATATTTAATCACTTAACATTTGTTTTACTGATGTGCCAAGTCTCAGAACCAAAATCCGCCATGAAGCACACATACGGCAATTAACCCTCTGGGCTCAACAAACGCGCCGTCGTGTTTTGTGGCATTTTTTCCCTCATAACACCAAAAACTTAAATTACTTTTTTTTTTTTTTTTTTCGTACAGACAAGAGCAATACATCATTCAAATCTGTAAAGTGATTTTGTAAAATAAAAAAAACAGACAGGGTGCGCTCTTTGCCGTCTCTGCCTCTGTCATCTCTCTTCACAGACATTTAAATAAAACAACCTAAATCTCAGTAAAGACTTGACTCACTGACATTAATAAATATACCGTGCATCTGAAAAGTATTCACAGAGCTTCACTTTTTACACATTTTGTTAGGTTACAGCCTTATTCCAAAATGGATTCAGCGCTTTTTTTTTCTCAAAATTCTTAATTAAAAATAAAAAACGAAAAAGAACATGTACATGTACATAAGTATTCACAGTCTTTGCCATGACATTCAAAATTTTGCTCAGGTGCATCCTGTTTCTACTAATCCACGAATGAGATGTTTCTAAAACTTGATAGGGGTCCACCTGTGCTAAATTCAGTTGATTGGACATGATTTGAAAAGGCACACACCTGTCTATATAAGGTTTCAAAGTTAACAGTGCATGTCAGTGCACAAACCGAGCCATAAAGGTTTTTATATAAGCACAGATCTGGGAAATTGTGCAAAATAATTTGTGCAGCATTGAAGGTCCCAATGAGCACAGTAGTTTCCATCATCTGTAAATGGAAGACATTTGGAACCACCAGGACTCTTACTAGAGTAGTCAGAGGAGAAGCACCTTTGTCAGGGTGGTGACCAAGAACCTGATTGTCACTCTGAAAGAGCTCGAGTGTTTCTCTTTGGACAGAGGAGAACCTTACAGAAAAAAATGGCAGCATCATGGAGTGGGAAGTTTTTCAGCGGCAGGAACTGGGAGACTAGGATCAAGGGAAAGCTGAATGCAGCAATGTGCAGAGACATCCCTAATAAACGTACCGTATTTTTCGGACTATAAGCCGCTACCTTTTTCCCACATTTTAAACCCCACGGCTTAAACAACAAAGCGACTTATTTATTAATTTTTCATTAAAAACGCACTTCACCTGTGTTCTGAGCTGCACGGCATCGGAAGAAAAAACTTTTTTTTCAAACGCACAACGATGCCAAAAAAAAAAACTCCAAAGAGGAATAGTTGTGAAAGGAAGGAGGAAGACAGTAAACGATGACTTACTTGGTAGGCTACTGTTTAGATACAAGCCAGGTTTTCAAAACTCGTGCTTTTTTATTATTCTTGGAAACAGCGTTAGTCAAAAAAAACTTAGAACTGAGCATCAGAAAATAATAAGGACATATTCCTCGGTCTTGCACACATGCAGTAATAGCGGAAAAATGCGGCGCCAGGCTATTCCCGAAAAACCACTATACTCCTAAAGAAAGCACCACATATTTCACCCGTTACACCGTGTAACAGACACTGTCTTTCGTTAAAGCCTGTGTAAAGTTCATTAGTTTCAGTGTAGACATATAGACAGGTGTGGCTTATTTATGTTTAAAATAAAAATCTTTGTCAAATTCAGTGCGGCTTATATATGGGTGCGCTTAATAGTCCAGAAATGACAGTATGTACTGTAGCTAATTAGCTTTGATACAAACATCTAAGTTTGTGTAAAAAAAACCACTTTTATTAAAATGCAAACTATATTTTGTTATGCAAATATACTTGCTAGTAAAATGACCTAATTTTTACTGCTTTATCTTTAGGTTGCATTAACATAACATATGTTTAATGTATTGGTGAGAAGAAGCAAGAGAGGTATGTGAGAAGAAGCAAGAGCGAGAACAGATGTAATCCAAAATCGTATTGGTGTTAAACACATTCAGCATTCTGTTATGTTTATTATGATTCTGCTTCAAGCTTTGCTCAAACACTTCACTTCCACTTTGCATTAGCATAAAACCTTGCTTAGTGAAAGGTTTTTGTCCTCCGTGTTCTCCTTTCATCCTGTCTTGATTACCAGGTCTGCAAATAAAAACATATTTAGAATTGCAACGCTGCTTATGGTAGAATCGGATAATAAGGCAATTATATACATACCAGCATGTGTGCATTATTAAGGAGAAAGGAGTTAGCATGAAGATGGTATCTAAATGTTTACAAAGTTATGGGAACAAGCGCAGACAGAAGAAGGGGATTTTACACTGCCTTATGAAAAAACGCTTTTTACATTTCATGCCAAATAATGAAATCCAAAACAGTTCGCAGAGATAAAAATGAAACCTGAGATGGTCATGGAACGCATTTTAAACATTGCTCTAAAGCCTGCCTCAAGGAATGGCAATTATAAAAAAAGGATCTTGCTCCTTCCATGCTGATAAGGCCAGGGATCTAGACCTAATGTGACATAGCAGGTAGTCTATAAAGAATAACCAGATTTATCTCTGGTATACATGTGCTTTCACACATGCAGATTCACTCATACGCTGGGTAAGTATAATCACACACCCAGTAGTATATGTATAATACATTTTTTCCTTTAGTATTTTTTCCAGGTCCTAATCAATAACTCAGGGAGGATTTAGCGATGTGAGGCTGCATGCCCTGAGATAATGGTTGTAAGATATATAGCAGAAGCAACAGCGGAGCTGTTACTCTTGCACAGTAAGAGTTGTATAGATCAATCAGCCTGCAGTGAAGTTAACTACATGGAGGTGACCTGAGTTTGCTGAGCAGCAAACACACAAACACACAGTGCCAGTCAGCAGAACAGGTGTGTATCTGACACCGTGCTTGAGCACCCGTCAATACGGATCAAACTCCCACTCAGGAGATGGCTCGGATTCTCCAGTGTAATGATACTGTTTAATTATTTTGACTCACTAAGTGGAATAGTTGTCTCAGCAATTGCTTTATGTAAGCATACAAAATGACATTTAAAACGACCTCTTCAACATTGACAAAGTTAACAGCGAAGTAGAAAATACAACAATGACAGCTGTAAGCAGAGATGTCTGTTGACATGGAGCTGTATTCAGAGTCCAGTGGAAGGGAGTGTATTGAGGATTTTATACAGAAATTAAAACAGAGTTGGGTAAAGTGTGCACATTAGTAAAACTTTAATTCTGAGAGTTGCACTATGACATTTAAGACTAATATTACATTAATACATCAATTTGTCATTTATATTTGGAATAGTCTTTTGTTTGTAAGTTTGTAAATTGCCCCTTGTTTGACTTTCTTATACAGCATATGACTATCAAAATAAAATGCTTTCTTGTGTCTGCATTTTCTGTCCATGAAAGCAATAATATCTAACAGTCTAATTAAGCATTATCATTAACAAAGCATCATAAAGAATTTGGTTAGACTTAATATCAGCATGGTTGCGCTTTGGTGGTATGCAAAAGTGATATTTCTTATATATAACATTTCTATAAAAAAGCTATTAATATGGAGTAAACGACATTTCAGACACCATATGGCCGAATGTTCTCTTTATTTTTGCTTCTCTAGCTGAAATAGATCCCCGCATTGATCTGTGCATTTCCATTAAAGGTGCTTTCATCTTCAGTTGATGAGCTAAATGTTAAGTAAAAAGTAATATTTTTGAAAATGATCTTTTGCTATGTCCGCTGATTATCTTGCAAACACCACTGAAGTAAATGTTTCGAACTACAAAGTGGAATTTGATATTGTGAGCACAGATGAGTGGAGTGAGAGAAACAGTGAAACACCACTGTGTGCTTATAATAAATATAAACAGTCTTGGAATCATCCTTGCCTGATCAAATTAGTAAACTGAAACTAAATGTATTCAAGAATCTGGCAATCGCTGAGGCATGAACTACTATATGCCCATAATTTATGTAATCGGAGTGCTCCAAAAATTTACTTAAGCTCCTGAGTAACCCAACACGGAAAACATACAGTATAACTTCCCTCTGTAAATATTAATGTAACTTTTGAGCTCTTCAAAGTTTTTCAAGTTCTTCTTAAATAAGTCTTTTAGAAGTGGGAGGAGATGTTTTTTAAATTTTTTTAAATTTTTTTAATTTTTCAAAGAGTGATCAAAGATAACCATTCTTTAGGCGGTAGCTGTATATGTATCAGCTGTTTTTGTGCAAACGATTGTAATACATTTTGTATGGATTTATTTTAGTCCATGGAAAAAAAAAATAAATAAAAAACAACTCTAAAAATCATTTTGACTCTTTGGTGACCCAGTCCATGCCTGAAAAAAAAGGTTTGTTGATAAATGTGTATGGGGTGTGTTGGTATGACCCAAATCATTGAAGTCTGAATATTTATCTGCCACAGATCACTGTCAGTTCCAAGCTTCAGATTTCCTGCATTTCTATGCTCTTCAAGTTCGAGTTTCACATTTATTACCAGCGGTGACCTTTTGCTATGAAATGCAACATTAGTCTTCTACTCTGCTGCATGTCCAACATGGACATAGACTAATGTGATGTTTGACCTGCACACTGACCCTTTGCTGGCCAGTGCAATGAGCTCCACATGCCTCAAGCTGCTTTGTCCTTTCCAGTCCAAGCTACGACAAACATTGTGATGCATGTAGCTAGGTACCACTACAATCCAGGGATTTATCTCTGTAATATAAACAAGCTTAAGGTACTATTGAGGATAGTGAATTGTAATTTAATAGTAGTTTTACCAGCTGTGTTTTGGTTATATTTCTCACAAACAAATCTTTCAATGAACGGAATTAAGTTAAAAGATATAGAAATCTCCCAGATGAATGTGTCAAGTAGTACATAAAATATGTACACACTGTGTAAAATGTGAGCCTCAGGTGAAGAGAAACATATTGCTACTCTGTTGTCTCACAGAGTGCAGTTCATGGACTGAAAAAAGGTTGACTGTAGAGGCATTCCCCTGAGGCTCTGAACTCCTACAGTACTGATAGCATTTATTTCGCTACTTCTTAAATCTACTAGTTAAATCATAATGTAGAATAATACACACACACACACACACACACACACACACACATATTTATAAAATACATGAATAATAATTGATGTATATGTATAATGTATATACAGTGCCCTCCACAATTATTGGCACCCCTGTTTAAGATGTGGTGATTTCAAATTTTGATTTTTTTTTTCTAAATGTGTGATTTTTTTACCACCAAAGTAATGTACTTAAATAAAAGGTTGGATTACTCTCTTTTTTTGCATTTGGGCTCTATGTTGTTTTAAAAAAAAGAAGAATTTTTAGAAGTCCACGACCACATCTTAAACAGTGGTGCCAATAATTGTGGAGGGCACTGTATATTTATTGCTTTTTTTTCCCCTGGTCTGTGTTGCACTTTTTCTTTTTTTTTTTTTTGTTGCTTATTTTGTTTGTCGATCAAACAAAGCATGAGTATTTCTAACTAAATCACAAAAAGAGAGAAAGAGATTAGGCAAGCAGGAAGTAAAGATGAATCACTATTACTCAAAATAACAGTTTGGAAATACAAAATATTCAGAAGTTCAGAAAATCCTTGATTTTGTCACTAGTCTGCAAATTCCAGAGTAAATCAATTAGCTTCAGAAAAATGCTGAATAGTTCATCAATATACTTTACACTATATGGAAAAAAATGGCACACCTGACTTTTCTAGCCATATGTGTTCTTCCACAAACTGCTACCACAAAGTTAGAGGCCGACAATTGTAAAGGATGAATTTGGATGTAGTAACATACAATTTTATCTTCAATTGAACTAGAATACACAAACTTGCTCGGACATATGCCCCTATGCACAAAGCCAGCTCCATGAACATATGGTATGTATGGGTTGGCGTGGAAGATCTTGAGTGGCCTGCTATAGATTTCTAAACTCAATTATTTTGAACACCTTAGGAATGAAATGGAACACTAACTAAAGGTCTCTTCAGCCTACAAGAGTACTTGACTTTACAAACACCCTTGTGGTTAAATGACCACAAATCGCAACAACAATCTAGTGGAACATTTTCCAAGAAGAGTGGCGGTCATTATAGCAGCAAATGGGAACCAAATATGGAATGTGATATTTTAAAAACACATACAAATCTTTTGATCAGGTGTTGAAATTTTTTGTCCATATAGTGCCCATTTCTTGATGATTCAAAGCAATATAAAAACTTCAAAGTAAATAAAATCCTAGAGAAAAGCCCAGCGTTGGCCTAATAATATAAATTAATAACTCATTGTGTATTAACTTATCACAAACTATATATCAGCTTGTGGTTGTGCTTCAACACATATTTTGTAACAAATAAAAACAATGACAACATGCTTATTAACACGTTTAATTTCTGATCTCTCACACATCAAGCAATGCTTTAATTATTTTCATTTCAAACACTAGTGTGTATGGCTCAGTTAATGATAAGCAATTTGCCCAGTTGGTAAAGTATGATTTATTCATCTGTTTCTAAATATTAACTCCTTACTTTCTGATGTGTTTTTCCTTTTTTTCTCTTGCTCTCACTCCTGTTTGTTTATTCTCTCATTGTTTAAACTTTCTTTCGGCTTCTCCTATTAGGGGTCAACACAGCGGATCATCCGTATTCGTGATCCGCTTTTTCTATTTGGCACATGTTTTTACGCTGGATGCCCTTTCCTAATGCAACGCTCCTGGCTTGTGCAACCCTAATGGCTGGGTTCGGTTCCCTGACTGGGAAGAGAGCGCAGAATCCTAATGTTTTTTAGTTTTTTACCAAATGTCCCTCACTTGAGTATTCGCTGTCTCACATTTGTCACTATGTAGGCTGACTTCTTTCATGCCTGATTGAGCTTTAAGACATTTGCAACGACTACGAGTGTGTCTAATATATAACATTTTATATATATATATATATATATATATATATAAGAATATAAATTTCCCACTAATTTTAAATGCAGGCACAACACTAAGTAATTACCATTATGAGATTTTATATAAAATCACAATATAAAGCATTTTCTTCTAATTTACACTGAAAATGTATGTAACCTCTTACAATACTATTTCTATACATTCTGTTTATGCAGCCTTTTATCCAGAAACCTAGATCCAATAAAAAGGAAAGTGGAAAAAGCCAACTGTGATTGACAGGTTCAAACTCATTGCCATATTACCATCTTCATTTTGGTCACTGTCAGATGCTGTTAATGTCCACTCGTCAAGCAGCAGACTAATAAAGAACTCTGATTTGTACTATTGAACAGGCCAGCCATTATTACTTAATTGCTTTCAGCTGAATGACTTAAAAAGTAATTAATTACAGGGGGGCAGATCGTAATGAAGGCTAAGGTGCACAGGGGCCTAACAGATTTGATGTGATAATAGCAAGCCTGGAACAGAAATTTCCTGGGTCTTCTTTTTAGTAGCATTTGAACAAATACAATAGCAAAGTCTTTCAGGACATCTGCAAGGATGAAATGATAAAGAAATTCAAAACAGGAACATTTACGAGGCAGGCTAAGTGAAAAGCTGTTGAAATAATTGTACCCTGCTACTGGAACCATCACAATGCCAAACAGCTTTCTCAGTATAACAGGCTATCTATTGAAGTAACTGAAGGAAATCTTAGTCTCCTTAATTATACACCCTGTATTTTAGATGACTTCAAAGCTTTGTTAGAAACATACTGCACTGATTTCAGCTTTAAGGTACAAAAAAAAAAAGTGTTAGGTTTGGTATTTTCGCCCTCTGGTGCTGCTTCTATCTTGTATTGGGGCCTGAAACAGATGGGATGATGGCTCAGTTTAAAACACTAGTTTTCAAAACCAGAATTCGACCATCTACATTGCTCCAGAAGTAAATAGCATGGTAAAGAAATTTCCTTTAAAAGTAAGGCAACTCATGTATTTAGAAATGTTTACACACAAAAAAATGGATTCAAACGTTTAGGAACAGATAAATAATGTATTAAATCCAACTTAAACAATAAATTTAAGCAGTATGAGTTGTGTTGATTGTAAAAGGCTACTTTTTTATTACCATATGAGCTTCTCTGCTTCAATATGGCACAGATCAGACCTGATCCACTTTCAATGCACACTCACTAAAGACTTATTAGGATCATATTTACTGTAAACTTACAGATTAATGCAGTTATCTAATCGGCCAGTCATTTAACAACGGTGCAAAGCATATAACTGTATAAAACTGTATAAAATGCAATTAAATCTGCAGTAGGCTAAGGCTCACCAAAACTGGGCAGTTGAAGACAGGTAAAAAAAAAAACTTAGCATTTATGCTGAGGCACACAGATGGTACGGTCAGAATTTGGCACCAACAGCATGACTTCATGGATATGCTGGTGGAGGTAGTCTAATGATGTGGGGACTTTTTTCTTGGCACACTATGTGCTGTTAATCGCAATTAGTTATTGCACGAATGGGTATTACTACTATTTTCTATTGGCTACTTTCAGCATGATAATCCGCTATGCCACAAAGCAAAATTTGACTCAAGCTGGTATAATGAAACATCACAATGCATTGGTTTTCAGAGTTCCTGGAATTGAATCCAATAGTAATTTCTTTCGGATGTGGTGAAATGAGAGCTATCAGTTCAACATGGAGTAGAATCTCAAAAATATGTTTTTCTTGTGAAGACCAGGCCATGAGGGACTGTTCAGAGCTGTTTCAGAGAAAAAAGAGATCCAACACAATATTATTATAGTGTTTCTATTAAAATGTTCAGCAAGGATAACTATATACTATTAGAACCTATTGAAATCAAGAAGTGTAGTAAAACAATTGTTTACTGCACTCTGCATTTTGTGTAGCATTTCAGTGGACAATTGTATTCACAATGCATAAAGTAGTTACACATTTACAAGTTACAAATCAGTAACCTGCATTTACAAACCATTAGGATACAATCCAAATTGTGTAAATCAGCAATTCATGGGGATTCGGCTTTATACAGTGTAAATGAATACCAACTTTTTATAGACCTTAATTCTTTACTACTGACATTTAAATATCCTGTATCTTACAAGCAATGCAACTCCACCAAGTTGTGTTCAGTAGTTCAGAACTCACTGGAGATCCATGGCATTATGGCTTTCTGGAAAGTTTATCATTCTTCTGCTTCTGTTTTTCAACAGGTCAAGTCTCTCACAGGCAACTCAAAATGCCCCACTCATACAGTTTTGCTTAGCTCCCTCAGGCAGTTAGGAAGTATTGATTTGAAGCTAGAGTAGCTTTGTTTAGTTCCATTTTAACTGACCCTTGCCAAACCACAAAGCCAGAGTGTAGTGTATCTCTGTGGAGAGAGAAAGAACAGAATATTACATGGCATACTGATCCAAGACCCATCATCATTTTCAACACACTTTTCATGTTATTTATGGCTACAAGACTGCGAGTGTGTATTACAGTAGGCAAC
This sequence comes from Silurus asotus, assembly GCA_024362625.1. Taxonomy (NCBI): domain Eukaryota; kingdom Metazoa; phylum Chordata; class Actinopteri; order Siluriformes; family Siluridae; genus Silurus; species Silurus asotus. The sequence continues at coordinate 3,689,795 of MU551716.1, forward strand.
TGTTCGGTATTTGGAGTTAGAATCTAGCGCGAATAGACAGTTTTGTTTTTCTTTTATGAACATTAAAGTGCACTCATTTAAGCATTTTGAATTCTTATTGGAATGCTACAGTAGATTAATTGCAAACGTTAGGATGTTTGTTAGCATATTACGGTCTTTGATTCATGACAATCTGATTCACAGTTAAGAGTGTAAACCATGTGACTGCAAGCAATTTTGGCATGTGATTGACAGATTATGATTCCATTGTAAATTTCAAAGTCATGTTCCAAGTTACTGACAGAGACTTGAGTTCACATGTTTTATTTCATTAAACACGCTGTTCTTTATGAGATTCACAACAGTTCACTTTCTAAGTATCACTGCAAATGTAGCTTTCGCATCCAGCTCTTTTGACATAAATGCTTGCCATTGGCGGGTGCCAGAAGAGGAGCCAGACTGTGCATGCATGACTTTGGCTCCGATCACAGCATTTCACCTTTAAACACTGGTGGAGATAGTCTTTCAGGGGGAGGGGGAAATATCTTAGCTCAGCGTTTTTTTTGTTGTTTTTTTTTGAGTGGCACAGAGCATTTCCTCTGCCTGGTTCAGGTTGCTGAGCAGCAGCGGCTCCTTGTCTCTTCCGCATAAAACTAAGTAAGGGTCTGATCAGCAGCACCGGATCTTAAAAGGAAATGGATTTTCCTGCTTAGACCTAATATAGATAGTTTAGTGTTCTCTTTGACCCTGCTACATAAAATACGTATGGGCTGTGGCTTACTACAGCTGGATGAAATCAAAGCCGGATTTAGTCTTTTGAGATCTGGATTTCTGCAGAATCTGTTTCAGAGGCCTCCATCAAAACAGTCTGGCACTACTGCAAATTAAGTCACGTTAAAACGCGCAGGAAGAATTGATGAGCAGATAATTATAGGGTTTACCATAGCAGGACACTAGATGGCAGACAGAAGGTGTGGCTTTGGAAAGAAAATACGATATACAGACAGCTGTAGCTTTGTGGATCACTGAGCAATTTTCATGATGCTCTTACAAATGTTTGCGTACTCTAATAAATTCATAGCTTTGTCTCCTTTAACTATATTTGTATCAGGAAAAAAAAAACATCGTTACAGCATCCTAGCACAGGAGATTGGGTTATAACTTGGTTGACTTTCTGGGTTTGGCAGTTTACAGACAGCTGACAAATGCAAATTAAAATTTTTTGAATCCTTAGAATATGTACAGAGTCACAATGTTATTATGAGTGGCACAGGGCAAATATATTGTGTTGATAGCATAGCTAAATGTTATTTGATTAAATCTAGTGGAAGTGTTTCATCTTTGAAAGTAAATAAATAGGAGAGATCGACAACACTGTGCCAATTCTCACATCGGGGAGAGAAGATATATAATAATAATAATAATATTAAATAATAATAATAATAATAATAATAATAATAATAATAATAATGATAATAATCAACTTTAAAAAAAAAAATTTCACTTTTATTTTACTTCATGAATTAATCAAAAATACTTTAACTAATTATATCAGAAATTAAATCAATGATTTCTAAATATAATCTATTTTATATGTGAATGGAAACACTTTTTGTTCAAGAGTCTTTTAAATGGTATTTGTTGCAACAAAAGGATGTTGGGAGAGGGAAAAAAAACTGATACATGAATACATGTATATAAACAAGCATACATGTAAAAATATAAAAAAACAAAATTTAAAGCATGACTGAAAATGAGCATCAAAATAAACACCTTTCTTCATCTTCTTCTCCTATTAGGGGTCGCCACAGTGGATCTGTCTCCACCTCCCTGTCTTCTACATCTGCCTCTGTCATACAGAGATGGGTGGCTCCATCCTCAGCATTCTCCTACCAATATACCATGTCCCTCCTCTGCACATGTCTAAACCATCTCAATTTCACCTTCCTCACCTTTCAAACTTATTTAAATAAATCGAAGAAAAAATATATTAAAGAAAAGAAAAATGCTTTTAGCAGATATCAAGAGTGTCAACCCTAACATTTACCCTGAAAAACAGCTGCCAGATGGTATAAAGGTGTAACAGTGGGACATCTTGGGAAGGTGTTTGTCTTTCTATTTATTTGTCTTTATGAATCTCCAAACTGTATTGGTAGAAATTACTATTGTGGTTTTAGCAGAACCAGATTCTCATCTGGAGCTGCAACAGTAGGTTCAATGATCAATCCTAAAGCATCATCATCATCATCTTCAAACTTTACTAGAACTTTGTAATAGAGAGGACCTCACTTAATTGTGACTTTCTCTATGCTTGTGCTGGTTTTCAGTCATTTGAATGTGATCGCAGCTTTTAACACAGCTGGAGATTTGATAATACTTTTTGCACACTAAAGATTTGAATGGAAATTTTAAATCAAGCATATCATTCCCTGCTGATATTTATTCATTAGCTCTGACTGATTTGCTTAAGTCCTTAAGGTTCTGTAGACCTTATTCTAACACAAGCATGAGACTTTTGATCAAAGAATTTTGATCAAGGATGAGGCTTGTGAGTGCATGCACTGTGCTCTAGCAGAGCTGAGGTCATTTATAGTCATAACAAAGTGGCCAAACATGTAGATCTAAGAAGAGAGAAAGAAAGAGACAGAAAGATACAGAAAGATACAGAAAGAATGAAAGCACCTGTTTCTTTTCGCTCTCACACTGGGATTGGGAACTCAGAGGTCCACCATGCTGGGCAAGTTTGAGGCCCTTTTTTGCAGAACACAGCACTAGTAACAGTTGTTAATTACCACTATTCACAGCTTTAGTGCAGGCTTGTAATTTACAGAAGGGTTCATAGGGTGCATGAGATAGATTTAGACTCCATGGTGTGAAAACTGAGCGATCTAATGTGCTCATGCAGCATGCAGATTATTTATGAAAGTTCTGCAAGTACTCTGGTAAAAAAGAAAAAGGATTTTTATATAATTCCTTATATCATTTAGAGATTTTTATACAAATTTAAAGATTCTTTATATTTTGGTTCAATATATGCTTGTTCATCTCTACACTGAACATAGTTCTGCTGTCTCAGGCCAATCAGAAGCCTCTATGATGGTATTACATTAAGGATAAATATCTACCTGTATTTCTCCGCATTAAGGACACCATTAATCTTGATCAAATCCCAAACTACATTTGCAAAAATGAAGCCCCAGACTTCAAAGAAATCTGCTGTTGCCATCCAATAATTAGTTTTACCACTTTCCAGTTTTTAATATTTAAAATATTTAAATGTCCAGAGCACCTGCACCCCAGTTCCTATGTTACTGTGCATAATGAGCCACTTAGTCTTGTTTCCACATTGAAGGTATGCATTTTTGCTTTCATGAAGAACACTTCTGACCAGGCTTCTCCGGTGTACCTAGGTCTCACTCGTTTCTGCTAACACTTTGCTGATGGCACTCCTGGACATCTAATATAGAAGTGAAGTAAGCGTGATGTGTTTTTTTTATCTGTTGCATTAAGTTTCCTTAGTCAACCACTATGTATATGGCTCCTAACATTGCCCATTTCTTTGTGCTTCTTTAAAATAGCTTGCAACCCCAGTCTGCTTTTTGAGAGACCTTTCTGATGCAGTAGAACTACCATGTGTCTTGTTGTTGTTTTTAGTCTTGCCATAGTGCATGACCTGTGACCTAAAACTGTCTTCCCCAAACCCACCTTTGTAGCAAAGTTTGGCTGTTCCTCACACAGTTTCTAGTCTCCTACAGAGCTGTTTCTGTTTCACTAAATGCCTGTGTTTCAACCAACATGTAAAATTGATGACCATTAGCACTCACTTGGTAGTTGAATGAGTTAATCAATACCAAGGACTCTGCTCCTACAAAATCCCTGACTTTGTACAAGTGTACAAAGTGTGTAAGTGTAAGAATTAAAAGCCAGTGGGTAGTCACCCCGAATATTAATTTGATATAGATTTTTCTTCTGTTTGCACACTTTGCATTTTGTACATTTCAAATATATTTTTGAAAGCATTATTACTTTACAGCATTTCTTCACACCTGCCTAAACTAACTTTTGCACAGTGCTGTATATACATGCACTAAACAAAATACCCTGTCCGATGTAGTATCACAGTCCTGTTAATGGCTGACAGCAGTGAAATCTGATGTGGTTTCCTACTGGTGTATGCTATCAACCTCAAGGTTTAACATATTGTGCATTCTGAGATGCTTTTCTGCTCACCACAGTAGTAAAAGGGGCTTATTTGTGTGATCACTTCCTATCAGCTCAAACTTATTATAAGAAGATCTGATTATTTTACATATTCCTGTATATACATATTCATGTACAGTGAGGAAAATAAGTATTTGAACACCCTGCTATTTTGCAAGTGCTCCCACTTAGAAATCATGGAGGGGTCTGAAATTGTCATCGTAGGTGCATGTCCACTGTGAGAAACATAAACTAAAAAAAAAAAAAACAGAAATCACAATGTATGATTTTTTTACTATTTATTTGTATGATACAGCTGCAAATAAGTATTTGAACACCTTAGAAAGTCAATGTTAATATTTGGTACAGTAGCCTTTGTTTGCAATTACAGAGGTCAAACGTTTCCTCTAGTTTTTCACCAGGTTTGCACACACTGCAGGAGGGATTTTGGCCCACTCCTCCACACAGATCTTCTCTAGATCAGTCAGGTTTCTGGCCTGTCGCTGAGAAAAACAGAGTTTGAGCTCCCTCCAAAGATTCTCTATTGGGTTTAGGTCTGGAGACTGGCTAGGCCACACCAGAACCTTGATATGCTTCTTACAGAGCCACTCCTTGCTTATCCTGGCTGTGTGCTTCGGGTCATTGTCATGTTGGAAGACCCAGCCTCGACCCATCTTCAATGCTCTAAATGAGGGAAGGAGGTTGTTCCCCAGAATCTCGCAATCCATGGCCCCGGTCATCCTCTCCTTAATACAGTGCAGTTGCCCTGTCCCATGTGCAGAAAAACACCCCAAAGCATGATGCTACCACCCTCATGCTTCACAGTAGGGATGGTGTTCTTGGGATGGTACTCATCATTCTTCTTCCTCCAAACATGTTTAGTGAAATTATGACCCAAAAGTAATGTTTTGGTCTCATCTGACCACATGACTTTCTCCCATGACTCCTCTGGATCATCCAAATGGTCATTGGCAAATTTAAGACGTGCCTGGACATGTGCTGGTTTAAGCAGTGGAACCTTCCGTGCCATGCATGATTTCAAACTATGACGTCTAAGTGCAGACTAACAGGTCTTTGAGGGTCAGAATTCTAGCTGATAGACAGGTGTTCAAATACTTATTCACAGCTGTATCATACAAATAAATATTTAAAAAATCATATATTGTGATTTCTGGATTTTTTTTTTTAGATTATGTCTCTCACAGTGGACATGCACCTACGATGACAATGTCAAGGCCCCTCCATGATTTCCAAGTGGGAGAACTTGCAAAATAGCAGGGTTTACATTTTCCTCAATGTATATATATATATA
>MU551716.1:3695293-3744259 GCA_024362625.1 Silurus asotus
TATATATATATATATATATATATATATTCATAAACAACAAAGCCTACCTCAAGTCAGTCTGTTAAATCTTACCAACATGCTGTTTCTTCTTGCATAACTGTTGCTGACTGGATGCTTTTTTGTTTCTCAAATCATTCTGTTTAAACATTACGGACTGTTTTGTTATAAAATAATAGAAGATCATCAGTTTATAAATTACTTCAACAAGCCTTTTTAGCACCACAAACCTGCTACATTCAATGTCAAAACTTATCTCATTTAGATGTTTTTGATGTGAGCATTAACTAAAGCTCAAGAACTGTATCTGTATGATTCTTAGCATTGCACTACTGCCAAATAAATGGCTGATTTAGAATTTAACACTATAAAGAATAATCCCACATTTTCCCCATTTTAAATAAAATGCATTTGTAAATATGCATAATTCTTTAAGGAATCAATCAAGTCACTTCTCCAGCAAGAGCTGATAACATTTTAAGGTGGAAGATAAGCTTAAGGCTGACTTGTGGCAGGGAGCATTAATGTAAGCTTCTAACCTCTGAACACATGCTGTCTGTTACAACTGAGAAATAAGTGGTTCAAACACTGGGCAAACTAACGCGATGTCCTGTGTTCTGCAGCCAAATTAGATTAAAAACGACTCCAGTCCACTGCAAATGATAAAAGAGGCGGGTAACTGTGTTAGGGCCAAGAGAGGCAATGTCCTGTGGTCTAGAGATGGATCTACAGAAGCATGCAATTTTTCAGTCTTGACTCTTTCCTAAGTCTTTCCTCCTTTCACATGCTAATAATTGGGTATGTCTTGTTTAATATACATTCACACACACTTGGACACCAATATACACACAGTACAGACTAGATCTCTGTCCCACCACCCCACCCTGGATTTCTGAAGCTGACATTCCTGGCAGGCAGAGGACTTTGAAGTGGGCAGTGGGAGCTGGCTCGACTTACAGGGCCAAGCTCTGAGAAAGAGGATCTGTCTGGCTGCGGAGGGCAATGCTAGCTCAGGGGTTAATCACAAGCACAGCACACTACTAGCTCTGTCCCCTCTGCACAAGACGCTCTATATTTTGGGGTTAAGAAATCCAGCACACCCCAGGACTTTGAAGTTGAGTGGCAGCTATGAATTGGACTAGGAGATGAGAAGGTTTTTTTTGCTCGCTGGCTCTGTGTGGATAAACATACAAAGGGTCATAGGGTGTGTGTTTGTGTGTGTGTATATGTGTGTGTGTGTGTGTGTATGTGTGTGTTAAAAATGAAATGAGTAACTGCTCTCCAAGGCCATGGAATACCCCTTCCCATTAAAACCCTTTCTGCTCTCATCTTACCTATTAGAGAGGATTACTCCCTTAATCACTTCTCACTGCCACAGATAATTTCACTCTACTTCAAACTATGTGTTAATGTTTCACAAGAAGCTTGAGGGCAATACTGCAATCTACAATCTGGAAATTTCTCTGGGTATTCTTGTTTTTTTCCCAGTTCAGAGAGATGTGTTGTAGTGTGTTTTTTATTTTCAAATTGTCCATGGTGTGCAATTGTGCCCTGCAGTGAGTTGCCATCCCATTATGGTGCCCCTAATCTTGTGCCTTCAGCCCCCTGGTATTCACTCCAGGATTCACCATGAACCGAAAAAGAATAAATGGTGTAGAATATGGAAGGATGTGGCCGTTGCAATGATACGCAGAAGACCAACAAATTCCACTGGGGTTGTTTATTCCAATAAACAATATATATATATATAAAACCTGCTTGTTAATTTTTATGTGGAAGAAGATAAATAAGGAGCCAAATAAAACAAAATTACAGGACAAATATTTTAAAACACAAAAATTTTATATCACAAAATTAAAATAAAGTACTGCCTGATGTACAGAATCTGTCTTTTTGGTGTGCAATATATATAAAACAATAAACCAAAATTTTATCCAGGAAACAAAATACGGCAGTGGCAATTTTTCCAAACTTAGCCTTCAGTGCTATTTATGCTCCGATAGGCCGAACACACCAACAGAACTCGTATGGCTTGCACGTGCTGATGCGTTAGCTCACGCTATGCTAACCGTCACACCTCGAAATTTGTGCATCCGCACAAATTACTGCAGACATACATCACCTTCAGAAAACAACACAGGTAAGACATTTTGATCCTTTTTTAAATGTACTTTAAAATGGATGATACTGGATCCTTTACCTAATAAACATTAGAAGTAAGGCCTATATCCCTTCCTGATTTTCACTCTCAGGTGCACCGTGCCACACGCACATGCGATGATGTCACCAAGCATCTCTGAAAGAGCCCCTATGTTCAGGCATAATCTGTAGAATAAAGAAATGAACGCACCTTAAACTACCACCTGGTTACATTATTACCACTGAAAGGCATTACTACTGCTTCTATATGTGTCACGTATGTGTATAGCCAAGACTTAGCAGTGGTGGACGAAGTACACAAACCATGTAGTTAAATTAAAGTAGAGATACAGTAGGTAAAATATTACTCCTGTAAAAGTAAAAGTGCTCCTTTAAACTTTCATTTGAGTAAAACTACAAAAGTATTTGCCTTTAAATATACTTAAGTATCCAAACTACTATGATTTATTATGACTATAATGTTCCTAGTATCATTTTTATAATAAGACTTTTTGCTTGATGTGAAAAGACTCAAATGTTACTCTTAACACACCAATCTATTAATACAATGATAACGAGTCAAACACTGATTGATATCTATTAAAATGATCATGAGCCCAAAACCCTCTTTTCAACTACTTAAAAAAAAAGACTTTATTTATTTCTCTCAAAATGTTCTGCTTGTGTTAAACTGATGCTGAATTGTATGTTGGTGATAAGTAGATACTACCAACCGCCAATCAAAACCAGTTCAAAGCAATGCGTGCACTCTACCCTGATTGGTGGTTTGCTGCGTGTTTGACCAGTTAGGTTTTTATGCACTCATAAATAAAAAGAAACAACTGATTTTGTACAAATGTAACTGAGTAGAAAGTAAGATATTTGACTTTGAAATGTAGTGAAGTTAAAGTAAAAAGTCTCCCCAAATAGAAATTCTTCAGTAAATTACAGATACACAAAAAAGCTACTTAAATACAATAACACATTACATTTACTTCTTTACTGTCCACCAACTGAAAATAGAGAATGCAGAGTTTACACTGGGTGCCAGTTTGATTACCAGCATCATCAACCTTCAACCTCTGTCTCATCACCTGAGGTAAAAGTCACTGTATATCTAATCACAAACCACAAACATAAGCTATTAAAAAAATGTGAAATGTTTCCGCTGTTATTTGTACAGAGTCTATAAGTTTTTGCTTTGATGATGTTAGGGTGCAGGAGTTTCATTGGGTATTCTAACAACTTATATATAATGACAAACTTAATATGATTTTTGAAAGTGACATATATCAAGGTTAGAAAGCCTTTTAGGCTGTTTTTCCTAATTCAGCCACAGCAACATCCAGAGTCACCTTACCTATAAACTTTCTTCATGATGTTCTTTGCTACATTGTAACCACCGGAATCCCAAGTCAAACAAAACAGCTCATGTGGAGAAGAGTCACATATAAGAAGCACAGTTGCCTAATGCCAATCTCCAGATGACGCTGTGTTATTATTCTAAAATTATGAAACCATTAGTGCTGTGCAGCCAGCATGGCCATGCTGCATGTTCACATTTAAATGCCTTTTATTTTAACTCTACGCTTGAATAAGAGCGAGGGGGGGAGTTTTGCGTTTTGCTAATAACACTATGAAAAGAGAATGAAATGTGGTGCAACAACTGATAAGAGTGTGCAATGTTGCTAGTGAAAAACACATTTAGGAATAAATTACAAATTTCATGCTTCTGCCCAGTTCTTTATCAGTCGTCACACAGAGACTGTCAGTCAGACAGGGGAAATGACATCGATATTCATGAAGGTTTTCACTTCAATCTAGCGAATCTATTTGTTATATAGTGCGCCGTTTTTCTAATTATGTTCCCAAGTTAACTTAAATCATAACACTTTTTTTAATATTTGATGGAGTTCCGCTCATAGACATTGCTTTAATAATAATAATAATAATACGTGCCAGATAGAGTGAATGAAATCATGCATTGAATAGACAGATATTGTATTTTATGCATATACCAGGTTTTTGTAGCCCTAATAATAAATAATAGTAAATGATAGTTTTATGGTATTTTAACTGTCTTCTATGTTTTATAGTAAATTAACTCTCTGGCTCTCTCACCCATAAGCATGTCCACAGTTTTCTTTTAAGTTGAGAAAAGTAATGCTGTGCGAGAGCTGTACCCACACTGGCTGAAATATGGGGAGATAAATGTTCTCATGTCATTGTACAAGTCACATTTGTAATATTAATCATAAAGTGAACATGCCAAGGCAGCTCACATACTGTAGTCACTGGCCTGTAAGGCGCTGAAAAACTTTGGTGCTGGCAGCTGTTTGAGCATCGTCTCCAGCAGCTCGAACGCAGCCAAGACAAAGATTCACAGCCTGAGCTCAATGTAGCTAGTTGCTTGGTGTCTCCCTCAGGAATGACAGAACAATGAGGACCTGGATATATGGGTGTGTCTAAACCACAGCAGGAGTGTAATATATCCCATTGTGAAAAATCTAGTGGATGAAATCCAGCCACTAACAGCAATATAAAGCATAAGTAATAAGTATATAATAAGTATAATAAGCTGGAATATGATAAGTAATAAGTATATACTCAGTGCCAGTGGCCTGATGGTGTTCTGTTAAGCACAGCTTCTGAAATTACTTATTAACAGTTTATCAAGGTGGTAAAATAACACTTTCTTTTTCAATGAGAAAATTTATGCAGATGTTGAAATTTCACATGTCTAGGTCTTTTTCCACAATGAGGATTATATTAGCACTACTTATCCAGAATGACATTTTAGCCTGACCCTGTGCCAGTTTTAAGCCAGCAGGTCTCCATTAGGAAAATTGATCTTAAGTCAGAATGACTAATTTTAGATTCTTTAGATTCTGCAATTTTAGGCCCGATCTAATCTGTTTTCTTGGTTTCTGGTCTGAGGAATGAAGCAGTTAAAGGCCAGGTCAGGAAGGCCAGGTCTCTTCTTAGGCTTGGCCAGCTGCATGTTCCTTTGACAAATGAGCTTCGTGAGCAGTGTCCCACTCTAAGTGCATTAGCAGACATGAGCCTGCGATTCACATTAAGTTTGTGTGTTCAATTCTTTTAGCTTGTTTGGCTGCCATGATATATATGATGGCCTTAAATGCAGGCTGTGCTCCAGAGCACGTAGTCAAAAGCGCTAAACTGCCTGCTGCCTGACGTTCCTGCAGGAGCATTTTTTTTTTCTTTGGAAACCAAAGGCTATTTGGAAAAGCCACGCATATGCGTATATTCATATAACTGCAATTTAGCCCGGGCAGCATGTGTTTGTTGTGTGATTGCACTAATTTGCATGAGCTCTGTTCAAGCAAGTAAATGCTTAGCTAAGATTTGTAGTTGCCCTTAAACATCTGAGAAATGGTCATGCCTTGGCTTGTATGAGCAGAACATATGTTGGAGAGGGAGCAATAGGAAATGCTGGGAGAGCATGTTTAACCAGAGTGCTTACTGCTGAAGATTCACTTCCTATGAGACATAGCATTTAAGGCAAGCCTAGTACAAATTGATAGGTTTGTATTGTACATTGTGCTAAAAAGAATGTCAATTGTGACTGTGGAGTGTAACTATCTGTGGAAGTCTTTGTGAAAATGAAACTTATCTATATTTCAATAATTAAATGCATGAAATGTGTGGTTATGGTTGTGGTCAATTTAAAAAAATTTTGAGTAAAAAGTATGTCTCCCAAAATGAAAGTAACTCATTTAGTCCACTAATAGCTAATTCTAATGTGGCAGATGTGTTCAAGTGTCTCTGACTATGAATGAGGGAACAGTGCAAATATATAACAGCCACTGGGTGCACAAGATGCTGAAACACTTCACCTTACACACTTCCTTCTGTTGGTTTTTAGGAACTTTGCTTCCATTGTGTCCTCTTCATACTGAAATAAACCTAGTATAAAAGAGAAAACACAAACGGTAAAATTATTTTTATACATCCTTTTACCGTATTTTTCGGAATATAAGCCACTACTTTTTTCCCATGTTTTGGGAAACAACGAAGCAGCTTATTTATGAATTTTTCCTGGGTTTTTCCCGGTTTCACAAACTTCAAGCCAAAAAACTGAACCCCATAACATTAGACCATTGAAATTTCCAAACGGAAATGAAAAAACGCACTTCAACTGTGTTCTGAGCTGCATGGCTTCGGGAGAAAAAACTTTTTAAACGCACGACGATGCCAAAAGATAAACTCCCGATAAAAATAGTTGTGAAAGGAAAAGAAAGACAGTGAACAATGACTTTCTTGGTAGGCTACTGTTTAGATACAAGCCGCTGTAACGCGTTAAGTCTGGGTCATGGGAGAGCTCACTAACTCCAGTTGCAACAGAAATCATATAAGCACAGACAGGTTTCCAAAACTCTTTCTTTTTAATTTTTCTTGGCAACACATACACAAAAATATGGGTTAGTTAAAGAAACTTAGAAATGAGCATCAGAAAATAATAAGGACATATTCCTCGGTCTCCACACATGCAGTAATAGCGGAAAAATGCGGCGGCAGGCTATTCCCAAAATACCGCTATGCTCCTAAAGGAGCCATAACATATTTTACCCGTTACACCGTGTAACAGACACTGTCTTTCGTTAAAGCCTGTGTAAAGTTCATTATTTTCGGCTTATAGACAGGCTTATAGACAGGTGTGGCTTATTTATGTTAAAAATAAAAATCTTTGTCAAATTCAGTGGGTGCGCTTTATAGTCCGGAAATTACTGTATATAATCCTGTATAGCACTGTAAATTCCGGTGGAAAGATTCTCTCAAATTAGGCTTATTCATTTAATATTAAACTTTTTAAAAGGTAAATTTACCTACTTATAACTAGTAATTAATACTGGAGTGGTTAATAACAGATTAAAATAGAAGTGTGCTGTTTCTTACTTATCACGCTAGTAGGCTGTATGGAAATGAACCTGAGGTCTATATGTGACACTGACAAAGGTACGTGTGCCTCCACAGCTAATAAGACCATCAGCTTAGTGAGGGGCAAAATAATTTCTAGGCCAGAAATAGTCTGTTGTTTTCTAAGCAGTTTCTTTTAATTATATCACAATTAGTAGTCAGTATGCATTTTGAAACATTACATACTGCATCTGATCTGTGATGAACTGACCAGGCTATATTTCCACCACACATACTGTGATCCCGGGACATCCTTGAACAGACAGTGACCCTGATCAGAAATATAATGGTAAGTGAAGATGAATCAATGAATTGTACTGCACCTGATATGAGCAGGATTTCCAACAGTACTGACTGGTTTTAGTTTGACAACGAGTGAGTGAAAGGTTTTCTGCAGGAACATGACAGGATGTACTTTAACTTGGAGCCCGGAGGAAGTCCTTCTTTGAAAGAGCAGTGACAAAACTCACAGCCAGTGGGACAATGTCATCAACTGTGTCCTGAGCAGCACAGCTCAGAAAGGAAAGCTGCTCTCCTTTGGAATAACACGAGTAAGTGACACGTTACCTCCCCCCACTTTTCACACTGTAACACGTTTGTGCGCACGCACATCAGAGCCGTCCAAGGTTTAAAAAAATGGCTCTCATTTCCTTGGACAGTCTGGTGTGTCCACTCCTCCAGATTCTTTCTACACTTCCATTTCATGGTGCATGATTATTTCTCTCTCTCAGGTACAGGGGGAGAGTTAATGTCTGAGGAAACTGATGTCCCTATCAGATGCGCCCTTCTTCTCTCCCCCAAGCTCCTCTCCTCCCCCATATAGCCTGTCAGGCCATATACTGCTGCATTCATATCCAAATAAGAAGCTCTCAAGTCTTCTTCTTGGCTCACTGCCTTACACACTGGCTCATACACACAAGAGCTCTCCCCACCCATAATTTTGCCGAGCAAGCAATGAAGAGCCGCTAAGCATATGTCATCAGGCCATGCGTTCCGACCCTTATTTACATGTGCTCAATGAAAAGCCAACCACTTAAACCTGGCTGGATCTGTGTTTAAACCTGGCACTGAGATGCAGCTTCATTGCACAGCTGCCACCTGCTTGCCACAACCAGCCAGTAGCTAGCCGATGAAGTCATTCACTGCAAGAGATAAGAGCAGAGCTTACAATTTCAATTACACTATTTGCTGTTTTAAATAAAAGTTTTTAATTGTAAAGACTTTAAATAAGCATGCAGTTTTTACTGTCCATTTATAGACACTGTCAAGGGATGTTCGAGGGGTTGTTGCTTACAAATATGTTGAAGGATTATCATAACTGGTAGAAACATCCACCCATTTAGTATACTTCTTTCTATCACAGGTCAAAATCACATACACACGTGCACACACACACACACACACACACACACACACACACAGAGCGAACAATTTGTGAAAGCCAATAAGCAAAGAATCTTTTTATCCAGTTTAAGAAGAAAGATTATTTGGTTAAAAGCTAGATTCCAAATTGCGGCATTATAAAACAATTCAAAGGGATGAATATTTTTCAAGCAATTGTGCACACATTTTTTCAGATTTTCCACACGTTCAATTCGTAGGACTGTTAAAAACCTGACTGCAGAATAAGCTTTCAGCTCTGTCAATTGTGTAGACTGTATGTCTACATGAAAATTCTTTGCCTCACTACAAGTTTGTTTCTACACCAGGCACTCCGAGGCATGTGCATCTTTTGTGCCACATGGGACAGCTGCTGTTCTCACTACCTGAGTCCTAAATGACACACTCATTCATAATTAATATCCATATCACTTTATTGCTGTGTAAGCCTTTCCCATCCAGTTTCTTTCGTACTACAGCCACTTAATATCCAGATGCTCTTTTCTTTTCTGTCTTGATGATGGAGTGCTGTTCTCCTGCAATAGTGATTAAGTGCATCTTGGATTGTGTTGCATTCAGCCCTGCTGGGACTTTGGCGAGAGCGTTGTTTTTAACTTTTCCTATCTTTGTCAAGCGACACAGGATGTATATTGTATTTCCTTTTGAAATATGACTTTAAGTTAGTCTTACCATCATATTCATTGCACAACTTTGGCCTGAGACATTGTTCGACTTGAGAGACACTCCACTGAGATGATCCTTTACACCACCCTGGCTTAAGCATTTGAGCCATCGTTGGATAACAAGAGCAATGAAGTGGTTAATCAAGCCAGAGAAACTTCACTAGCCCTAAAATGGCCATGCTAGTAAAAGAGAGAGAGAGCATCCTCAATGCACCTGCAACAGCTGGGAGCACTTACACACAACTCCTATAGAGTGGCCTATACTGTTGATGATGTTGCTGATAAGGCCAGTGTTATTTTAGGAGTGCTCTTGTATGCACTTCTGTCATCACTCGGGCACTGTCATTAGGTTGGGAGCCAGTGCCGTATAAAAGCCCCAGAGGCTTGCTCGGTTCATACCGTGTCAACACATAATGCAGTGTGAGAACTGCAAAAATGCCTGGACATCTCAGCAACGATAATTACAACATCCAGCCATGCACTACTGTGAATATGAGAAGGAAATATGGGTCAGGTTGATGTACTATCAGTATCTGGTCTTTTCAAACCTGTGGTGATTTGTTTGATGTATAGGGTTTATTGTCCTAGGCATTATAGGAAAAAAGAGAAAACAAAATAAATGATCACACAAAATGTCAAAGGTCTGTGGTTAAATTTTTTTCTCTTTCTCATAATCAATAAAATTCACCGTGGCAGTACCATGAATCATGCCAATTTTATTATACAAAAATGAATATGGATATAAAAATAAAAAAAAGATGGAATTGATTAAACAGTGTTGCAAACTTGAGCACACATTGCTGATTTATGATTTTTTTTTCTTTCTTTCCATCACTAGTTTTGTTGATGTATATGTATAAACTGTACATGTCTTTTCTGTGCATGACTATTCTCAGAAAGTGTGCACACGTGCTGTTGAATTATTGAGTGTTGAATCTGCATCAAACATGTTAAAATTGTTTTTTTTTCCTGGGATCTGTGTGTTAGAAAAGGATTTGCATAAATATGTATAAATCATGTGTTCATTCTCCTCACATGGCCAGTTCTGGTATTACAAGTTGAGGTCAGATGTATAGGCATGCAAAAGTGATTGTGGTGATTGTGGTGTCTGTATTTTTTGTGTGTCCAAACATCTCAGCTCTTCTGTGTCATTCTCACTGATTTAGCAAATCAGTAATGCTTGTCTGAGAATTAATTAAATGGATCAGTGCTGGCAGATTCTTTAGGCAGCTGCTGCAGTTACAAGCGAGACAGAGAGTGGCAGAGAGAGAGAGGGAGAAAGAGATAGAGAGAAAAAAAGAGAGGGAGGCCTTGTGCATCCGACAGCCCACACGGCAATCCTGCCTAATCACCCACAATCTATTTCAAAGTCAACTTGATTGGACTTCTATCTGGAGAATAATGGAGAATTAAGCAGCAGCCAGACAGTAACCGCCCGTATTTGCATACTCGTACATGCCAGATGAGCTCGTTTGCCCCTCAGAGAGCCCGGAGAGGTGAATGCTAACTCTTGCACTGGTGCTAATGTTTTTTGCTTTCTAAGCCTTATTAGATAAGTAATGGTGTAGAGCGTAATTCGTAAGAACACAACCTCCTCCTCCCCCACCCCATCCCACACACACAGACACACACATATAAACAGACATTCTTACAATTTAATCTATTGTTTGATATGCTTGTTATAATAAATGATAAATAATATAAAGCCTAATGGCACTTTACCTGTTAACCAAAGAAATGAGGCTGTCATCTGATGGATGAATAAGAATATTCAAAAAAGCGGCATCAATATTGCATCTTTCCAGAGACTGAGCAGAAGAGCAAGAGCTTGGAATTAGTGATGTTCATTTTAATTCACGCTCTTCTAATGTCACATTTGTGGATGAGCAGAAACAGCTGCAGGAGGAAAGGAGAATCATGTCAGGCTCCACTAAAGCATACAGCAGGTCTGAACCCACTGGCCTCTCCTTCATAGCCACATACACTTACATATACACAAACACACATACACACATAGGCGAAGGCCGGTTGAGTGCTGACAAGTGTGGACTGCAGTGTTCATGTAACCCTGACCCAGACTAACACAAGGCATCACCATGTACACAACATTTTATGGACAGACATATCCCCCACCTCTCATATTCTCTCTGATCTTCATACATTCGGCACTCCAAATACATCATTCCTTTTACCTTGCTCTCGGCAAAATGCGGCCGAAAAGTCATTCCGCTTTTATCAAGTTGTCATTTCACTCTCTGTTTTTTTTTCGGCTGCCAGATTTCAGATTTAAGCTGCCACTCCAAGCCCTGGCCACATGAGAACACCAGTGTACAACAGCCTGAGGAGGGAGTTTTGCACCATACCGCACAAGATTGCAAATAGCTTTCACGCTCAGCTACACCACCCCCCCACCCCACCCCCCTTTGTTCCTGATAAATGGCAATGATGTGAGCATTTGTTTAGTGATTGGCTTCCAAAGATGAACACAACAAATTAGTTTTTGGTACCAGATAAATCACTCATGGGGCATTATTCAAACTATCAACTGATAAAATATTGCAGTATCCAGTGTTGTATTATGATGAACATCTTGTTGTTTTGCTTTGCTTTCCTCTGGCTATTTTATGTCCCTTTCATTTATTTGCATTTTGTACATCATGAATAATAGCTTTAAGAGAAAATAAATCCTCTGGCCTAAACTGATTTTTTTTATTTTAGTTAGCTATATTTCCTTTGTTGTCTTTTTTCCTATAGTGTGCTTCTCTTTTTTTTTTTTTGTGTGTGTCAAATGCATTTATGCGTTAAACATTTTTTCCGCAATCATTCCTTCAGGCACAGCTTGGCCATCTATTTTTTGAGTTTTACACAATGCTGCAAAATAAGCAACATCGTTGGGCCTTTCATTAATGCACGCTATAATAATTAAACACCTATGGCAATATCTCTTCTTTGATTATTCTGTAGGGGGCTTGTTTGGAAAATCAGGACACATTTAGTAATTTGAATTAATGTTTTATTGCAGTGATGTCCTCTGGCCAAGTGCATTTTGCATTATTATTATATTAGGTGCATAATATTTGAAAAAGCACCGACTTGCCATATTTCCATATTTTACAAGCAATTACATTATTATTATTATTATTAGTAGTAGTAGTAGTAGTAGTAGTAGTAGTAGTAATACTGGTATTAGTGGTAGTGTAGTAGTTATAGTAGAAGTACTGGTAGCAGTACTGGTAGTAGTATCAGTTCTGGTGGTAGAAGTAGTGGTAGTAGTACTGGTAGTAGTACTGGTAGCAGTGGTAATAGTAATACTGGCAGTACTAGTAGTGGTAGCAGTAATACTGGTAGTGGTAGTAGCAGTGGTGGACCGTGCAGTGAGGACTTACCCGACTTAATCCACCTCTTAATACCACCACTATCATGTCGCAATTATAGAAACCATCAATAAAATACAAAAACGCAATATAACAACATGTGGCACTACAGATAGAGAGAGGGGCATTTCACATATGGAGGATAAATACCATTTTTCTAAAGCAAGAAACCCAGTTAAGACAACTTCAAACCTCTACACTACAACCGCAACTGTGCCACTTACATCATCTCGAGCAGTTCAGTCTAATAACATGACAAAAACAATAAAAATGTAAATAAAATACAACCTACTCACCAGAGATGCACAAACCCTTGTGCATGAACAAACCCTTCCCAGGCTGAGACAAGCCAGCAAATTCTCTTCCTCTGTAGGCATAAAAAAGTGATGTGTGCAGAGCCACACACATGTTTTGCCAGTTGAACTTGGCTGTAACAGTTTCCCTCTGACTAACCAATCAGAGAACGGAAAAATTCGGACGCTATTCTGGGCCAGCTAGCTGGCCCTGTGAGGCGAATATGAAATATGATTGGTTAAAGAAACAGATCCGTTGCTAATATTCTCTATGGCCAAAGAGCCAGCAGTACCGACTTTGCAGGCCCTGGGCAGATTAGATTGACATAGCAGGACATAAAGGCTGAAATCTGATTGGACAAAAAATCTGAAATCAACATACACATACTGGAAGCAGTGCAGCCAAGAGAAACGCTACGAAATAAAGATAATAAACTCTTAGGAATGAAATTAATAAAATTTCATGGAACAAACATTAGAATTTAGGTTGTAAATGTAGG
This sequence comes from Silurus asotus, assembly GCA_024362625.1. Classification (NCBI taxonomy): domain Eukaryota; kingdom Metazoa; phylum Chordata; class Actinopteri; order Siluriformes; family Siluridae; genus Silurus; species Silurus asotus. Next base: position 3,708,598 of record MU551716.1, read on the forward strand.
TCAGTGATTCTGATACTGTTTAGGAGAAGGCGGAGAAGGCTTTGCTGGCCCTGACCGCCCGCCACTGGGTAGTAGAGATAGTGGTAGTGGTAGTACTGGTAGTAGAAGTAGCACTGGTACTAGTACTGGTAGTAGTAGTAGTAGTAGTAGTGGCAATAGTTTTAGTAGTAGTAGTAGCAGTACTATTAGTAATAGTTGTGGTAGTAGTACTTTTTGTGGTTGTAGTAGTACTTTTAGTAGAAGTAGTGGTAGTGGTGGTAGTAGTAATAGTACTGGTACTAGTAGTAGTGGTAGTAGTGGTCGTAGTAGTCCTGGAATTGGTAGTAATATTAGTAGTAGTAGTGGTGTTAATAGCAGTACTGGAGGTAGTAGTAGTGCTAGTAGTAGTAGTACTGGAGGTTGTGGAAGAAGTAGTAGTAGTTGCAGTGGCAAGTCAAGCATTTGGCACCTGGGCCTTTAGTGGGGACTTACACATCGCAATTATAGAAACCATTAATACTATACAAAAAATGCAATATAACAACGCATTGCATTACAGAGAGAGTGGCATTACCATTACTACTATCAGTATTACTACTACCACTACTACTACCACCAGTAGTAATACTGCCAAGAGAAACACTACAAAATGAAAAGAATAAACTGTTGGGAATAAATTAATACAAATTCATTGAACAAATTTTCGAATTTAGGTTGTAAATGTAGGTCAGCGATTCTGATGTGTTTAGGCCAGCAGAGAAGGCTTTGCTGGCCCTGACCGGCCGCCTCTTTAGGGAGCTCCGAATAAATGTCTAAGGTGTCCTTATATAACTGGTGTCACAGGAAGAACGTCAAGAAGGCCGCAAACGTGGAAGCGCGTTCTGCGAATTTGGAAGTGCATGCTGCGCAACCTCCAGAAGATCCTGACATCAGGTGCCTTTTGGCAAACTCCAGGCGGGCTGTCATGTGCCTTTTACTGAGGAGTGGCTTTTGTTTGGCCACTTTACCATACAGGCCTGAATGGTGAGTGCTGCAGAGATGGTTGTTCTGGAAATTTTTTCTCTCTCCACAGAGAAACATTGGAGCGCTTTCAGTGAACATCTAGTTCTTGGTCAACTACTTAAATAAGGCCCTTCTCCCTTGACTGCTTAGTTTGGCTTGGCAGCCCGCTCTAGGAAGAGTCCTGGTAGTTCCAGACTTCTTCCATTTACAGATGATAGAGGCCACTGTGCTCATTGAGACCTTATGCTTCAGAACTTTTTCTGTAACCTTCTCCAGATATTTGCCACAATACAATTCTGTTTGGAAAGCCTAAAGATAATTCTTTGGACTTCATGGCTTGGTTTATGCTCTGACATGCACTGTTAACTGTGGGATCTTATATAGAAAGAAAAATCATGTCCACTCAACTGAATATACCATAGGTGGACTTGATTTAAGTTGTCGAAACATCACAATGATGATGATCAGTGGAAACAGGATGCACCTGAGCTAATTTTAGTGTCATGGCAAATACTGTGAATCCTTATGTACATGTGATTTTTTGATTTTAAAAACTTCTTTCATGTTGTCATTATGGGGTATTGTTTGTAGAATTTTATGGAAAATAATCCATTAAATTCATTTTAAATAAATATTGTATATATAAGGTTGTAACAAAATCGTGAAGCAATGGGAATATCTTCCTGGTTGCACTGCATTCTGTCTAAAAAAGAGTTTAAATTGAAACAATACATGCATATTATCAACAATTATTTATTCAAACAAAGACTGTCTAAAAACACATTGCAACATAAAACATTAATAAATGTAGTTTGTCATTATAAACACTGAAATATATTTAACATTAGAAACTGAAATCAAACTACAGAACAACTTAGTAAAAAGCCACAAATGCTTTGAATAAAGAACAAAGTTCCATAAAATAATAACCATACTGGATAATGTTTGAAAATAATGTGGTATGTTAATATAACAAACATGTGGAATGTATATAATAAATATCAATAATATTTTTATGGCTAGAAATATGACTCGATACGTTTTTTCAGTGTGTTAGTAGTAGTAGTAGTAGTAGTAGTAGTAGTAGTAGTAGTAGTAGTAGTGGCAGTATTAAAAGCTGCCATTATGTAAACACTGAACATTTTATTGGATTTGCATAATTCAAATAACTTACAAAATGTTTCATTAAAACATCTCAGCCCTGTATGTGCATATAAAATAACTCTAGACAAAACTAGAGCTCAAGACAATGAACAAATGCTGTCTTTATAGCATAAAGATATAGACAATTGTACCTGTGATGCACTGTAATTGGAAAGCAGACTGATTTGCTGAACTAACTGTGTTCATTACATTGGTATCTCACTTTGACATATTCAGCTACAGCTCACAAGAAACAGCATCAGTGAACACAACAGTGTTTGGGGGCTAGGCGACAGTTACCGTTTTTATCTTCATGGCTCATTGTGGGCTCATAGAAATAGCTCAGCCCTTTTCTATGCTCCCCCAAAGCACTGCTATGTGGATTGGGATTAAAGCATGACTGATTTCTCTTTCTCTCTCTCTCTCTCTCTCTCTCTCTCTATATATATATATAATAATTTATTATTTATTTATTTCCTTCTTTCTCTTTGCCTCTCCTCACTGTGCTGCCACACTAGCCAGTCCTCTGAGTATTACATCATCCTGATGTAATGTCTAACCAATCACATGACTCCTCTGCTAAACCTTCAAGGATTATAGACCCCGGTAGCTCAGACTCCATAATACGAAAGAGAAAGAGAGATGAGAGAGAGAGAGAGAGAGAGAGAGAGAGAGAGAAAGAGATTCCTGGGGCTAGATTGTGGATCAATTTTCCCCTGCTCTTTCAGTTTAGCTTTACCTGAAGGTAGAAATAATGCATCTGGATCTCAGGCGTATCTGATAGTGTCGACAGAGTGTAGGCATCAAGGTCTCGTGTGGATTTTTTATTATCTTTGGGAATGTGCTCATGAATTTCTTATTTATCATGACTGAGAATTTGCCCTTTAATCATTAGATTGGTATCAGATTCCAGCCAGTATTCAAATCATTTATATATTAACCATGGGTTCTTTAATTTATTCCTGATTAAAATTTAATTATTTAACAGTATCTTAATCTAAAGCAGCAGCAGCAAAGATTAGAATTCATTCAACCTTTAACAATTCCGTTTGCTGTCTGAGTCTGAGTCAAGTTTTGAAAAAAAAAAAAGGGTTACACAGAGAAGAAGAAAAATAAAGAAAAAAAGAAGGAGTAAGTGTTGTCAATTTGTTGTTCAACTAGACCTGAGGCACTGAGGCATGACTGGAGATTGAGGCAGTAACACATTGGGGCACCAAAAGGTATTAATATTGGCCTTATACAGCATTGGCCTTGAATGTGATTGTTACCATTCATTGTTTCACAAATCTTTTTAGCATTCAGATTGAAACTTAATACATACACTATATAATGAACACCACAGCAGGTTTGTTGCATGATAAACTTCTTTGGTTATCTCTTTGGGCTGTAGCTGTTTATTGTACCTATTGTGGTGATTATTGCTCCTGTCATTTACCTTGTTTTGAATTTAGATTGCGATATATCTTATACATAAATCCTCATTCTTTAGTTTCTTAGTCTGACCACTTACATATAATTTTCTTATGTTTATGGTTTATAGATTTTTATGAACAAAATGTGGCAGTCAAAAATATTTTACCATTCTAAAATATAGGGCTCATAGGGAAGTAGTTTAAAGACCTCAGCTTATAATGACCAAGTTTGCCTATATGGATGTTTGAATATTTCCCAAATTTGCCTTTCCATTAATAAATCTGCAATTTATTACCTGAAATGTAAGGTGATCTAATAACCATCATGGCCTCGGAGTGAAAGACATACAACAATAATGGCATCACGGTTTCGCACAGTCCTGGGAATACTGGACGAGAATTCACCCTGAATGATGTATCAGTGCATTGCATGGCACCATGCACATTTATATGCACCTCTTCACACCTAGGTGTTATTTGATCTTAATGATTTTGGAAACCCAAACAAAACCCAGGAGAATATGCAGGAACACAAAAACTTAGCATTACTTTGCTTCCCTAATCCAAGATCATGTTTCTCCTACTTTATATGGACAAAAGAACTTGGACACCTGACTATAATATTTGTATGTGCTTTTTGAACGTCCCATCCAATATGTAGTTCATATTTGTTGTTATAAAGACCTCCACTCTTCTGGGAAGATGTTCCTCTATATTTTGGAGTGTGGTTGTGGATATTTCAATTCAATTCAATTCATTTTTATTTGTATAGCGCTTTTAACAATGTACATTGTCTCAAAGCAGCTTGACACAGATAATGTTGTGATTAAACTTAAATCTGTTCTTTGTAAGTATGTTTGTCCCTGATGAGCAACTGTGGCAAGGAAAAACTCCCTGAGATGGCATAAGGAAGAAACCTTTAGAGGAACCAAACTCAAGAGGGAACCCATTCTCATCTGGGTTGCACCAAATGTCCATTTGAAGCAGATATACAATATTGCGGGGTACAGTGGATATTTGTGCTCATTCAGCTACAAGGGTGTTTGTGAAGTCAGGTACTGATATAGTGGGAGCGGGCCTGGGGTGCAGTCAGTGTTCTAATTCATCTTACTCAGTATCTTTAAATTTAAACCATATCAATGTAAACCGTGTAAAATCTTCATGGTGGTCACTTTTTGTGTGACTTCAGATTTGTGGTAACAGTTTGGGGAAGAACCACATATGGCTGAAAATCTAGGTGTTCCAATGATAATTGCCAATATAAAGTATTTATGTTTTTTCCAAAGTAAGGGCTTGATTTCTTGGTTTAGGCAATGATATTAAACAATAACACTCTAAATTATGACCATACAGATAACATATATGCACAATAGACAGGAAAATTAATTGAGCTATAAAAAAATTAAGCAATCTTTTAACCCTACTTAGTCATCAAAACGCGATATAAGCATGCACTCTCAAGTCTTATGACATGACAGATAGCCTCCTGACTTCACATAACCCTACTCATCTCTCTCTCTCTCTGTCACCTTGGCTGAATTTAGACATTGTTGAATGGTGTAGTCTAAGAGCCGGTGTCATGTCCCTGCATGCATCCGTCCTCTATTCTTCACTCTTGTGCTTTAACTGCACTTTACACTTGAAAAAGTTGAAGAAGCAAGCATGATTGAAGCAACAATCAAAGCTTTCAAATCTCCCAGATGAGGAAAGAGAGACATAGAAAGAGGATGACAGAAAGAGAAAGCATGAGAGAGATTAATGTAAATCTCAAAAATAAAGAATGCATTAATATTTCATTTGCACATCTTAATTTCCCATGTGAAAGACACCCGGGTGCCGATAACAGAAATAAGAGATTTGATTTCTTCTGTCTTTCTCAGCTGGTGTCACTTTTTCTCTTCTCTCCTCCTGCAATACATCAGCACTTGGATCCTTTTCTCTTTTCTTTTCTCTGCTAAAATCTTCCCAGAGCTGACAGCGCCATGTAATTACCACCAGCTCTCCCTTATCTCACAAATGAGAAACGATGAGATATTTATGAATAGAATGCATGTGGCGTCTCACATACGCACACCGACATGCCGTGACCTCCTGCGTTCGGAAGCGAACTCGCTTTTGACATTTTACAAACAGTGTGGCATGAAATATGAGTCCCAGTTAATACTAGAGTTAATTCCCTAGGATGGGGTGCTCTCTTTCTCATAGGAACTGTGGTTTGTACATAGATAATACTGTTTCTATTATAGACGTAGACAGAAATATATTTGTGATTGACAAATCCACTCCTAAACTTACCAAGCTAATAAAATACACTAGCAATATTGTGCTTGGTTGTAGCAAAAATAAATCTATCAATGAATTATAATGCCCTACCATTAAACACAAATAATCCTAGCACTCTCAGTACACTATTTTGTATATTACCCAATATTACATTGAATGCATCTTACTACAAAATGCAATTTTTCAACAGAGTGCATAAATCCTTATAAACTTTAATGGCACCTAGTAACACATCGCAAAGTTTCAAGCTTCAATTTTGTATGAGATAAATTGATGTTGCAGAACTTTATTGTTGTTTTTACTTCTAAAAGAGTATCATAGTAGGGTATTAGTATAGGTTGCACTGCATTATAGGACTTAACTAAAAATAAAAATAAAGCAGGAAAATTCTAACTATGTTCAGTATTGTGTATTTACACAAACTAAAAAGGGTTTGGCATTGGGATGCAAATCTTTACAGCAATTCACAACATAACATAAGGAAAACAGGTTTAAAAAGGTCATTCTTCAACATGATCTAATCTGCCTGTATCTTGAATCTGCTCTGTGTCTTTATGGTGTATTTAATAAAAATAGATAAAATCCATTATTTGCTAAATATTTTTAAGTGTCTGTTGCAAACCCATACATAGTATCTGTCAACTAAGTCAAATTCGACTGCTGATTAAGGTCAAGGTTACCTCAGCATATATCCGATGTAGACTGACAATGATTCAAAATGAATTGTTGAGCAGTTACTTCTCTGCTAATTACTCACGAGAAATGGCAGGCTGCTTCTGTTTTTCTTCATTCTCTTCATTAGAAGTCGATTGTGATTATTCAGCAGAACATCTCCGCTCTTTGTGTGCACCAGGACCATGGGGCCATGTGTTTGAGTGTACCTCTCATGAAATATTAAACATTCTCCCCACTTGCTACATATGATTTATCTTTTCATTAAGTTCTTCCCCTTATTATCCCTGCATAATTAGGACCTTTTATGCAGAGTATTCATAAAACAAAAGACACATGCATTTATCTTAACATTTCATCCCCCTGAAAAGGCTGTCGAGATTAAATTTAATTTAAGGTATAAAGATGTTTTTAGCTTTTCTTCTTTTATTAATACTAGATGATATATTAAGGCACATCTGATGCTAGAGTTTATAATTTCATTATTATTGGGTATTATCTGAGACTTTGTTTTACATTTATTCCACAAACGAGACCTACCACAATGTGTTTGCTTTCTTTTTATTTTCAGTGAACCACATGTACCTGTAGCATATTTGTTTATGGAAAACCCACATGCACCTAGTTCACATGTGGTTAATTGAATAAAATAGGAAAATTAGAGAAATGTAAACAAAAGTAATGTAATAATCTTGTAATACATTAGCGGTAAAAAGCTGTTATCTGTTGTTTTGTTTTGTTTTGTTTTGTTTTGTTTTGTTTTGTTTTTTAATTAAAGCTTGGCAGAAGATTTACAGTCCATCTGTTCTTTAGGACTGAGATGTCACAGGGGGCAAGAAAAAAAGCAACATAAGTGGCTTTCCCTACATTTTTTCATGTATAGGGCATAGTACAATGACGAGAAATTTATTTGTTAAAATATACTTTTACATGTTTCCTCAACATCCATAGCTTACTTCATCACATTAGATAGAAAGCTTTACAGAAATGTCTAAAAATCATTTGGCTCAGACCAATTATAAAAAAATGTATTAGCACAGCAACTGCACAAGTTCAGGATTTGAAAAAAAAGTGATATTTTGCAAATTTGCTATTTGTTGCCATTTCTGAATGAGGAAAAAACTTGAAAAATCTTTTTAGGGCAAAAGGATTGGGTTTACAGGATTGAAAAATATACAAATAAACTGGAAGGAATCCCAAAGAAAAAGGTAATGCAACTGCTTAGGAATATTGAAAGGCATACTGTAGACAGACAGATAGATAGATAGATAGATAGATAGATAGATAGATAGATAGATAGATAGATAGATAGATAGATAGATAGACAGACAGACAGACAGACAGACAGACAGACAGACAGACAGACATTACTGTTGGGTGGCTAATTGGATGAGAAATAATGTGACATGATGCTCTTAGTACTGTGCAGGTGTCTCAGTCTGCTTCTCAGTTTATCCAGTGTGTGATATAAGGGATGTGTTTTGTTGTCTATAACATCTAACCGTTGAGTGTCCGTTGTTCTGGCTACTCATGTGACCTTCAGAAACACCACCATATCTCATCAAAGTTGAAACATGTCATGCTTTCAAGTGGCTTGTCTCTGGAACATGCATTGGTCTTCAAATATTGGCTGTGAGAGAAATGTCATGCTGTCTTCTCACAGAGAATAGATTGTGTAACAACATACGATAAAATAAGATGTAGACAAGTTGATATAAGATCCTCTTTTACCAGAGCAATTACCCAGGTTCATTAGGGTTCAAATCAGGACAGCTGCTGGTTCTGTATGCATTCAAGATATTCAAATTCTCTGATCTGTGCCTCAGAGACTGTGGACACCTCACCGCCGGAGATGTCACCTTTGATTAAATAGTGTGATTGCCTCATACAGTCATTAAGCAAAAGGAGAATGAAAACATGTGTTTGGCTTTCGGATATACAGCCCCCATCGACTGGCATCATTAAACCTCCAATAAAATTGGAGTCTAAGTGCTCTTATAAATTCATCTGCAAATTCAGTTTGGCTCTGCTGATTAGGCAATAGCTCATTCATACCCAATTAAAGGATGCCTCAACACTAGGTTAGGCAATTGTGTTGTGACTTTATTGTCACATATTTGCAAGCTTTTATTTTTCATATACATTGGATGCTTTCAAAAGAGAATGGCTTTTAGAAGCATTTACAGCTGTCATCTGTAAAAATATTGAGATAATTATGTATTTACATCAAAACTGTGAAACAATATCAACATTTTGAATGGCTTATCTGTATTACCCGAAGAAGTTATTATAGCAAAATCAATTATGAGAAGTATATGTTTAGGTGCTTCTGTTAAGCAAAATGCCCTGAGAGGAAGTGCAGTTTTTTTTTTGCAGCTTTGTGCCAAGTAGCAAGCAATGTACCATTTTGAACTGCTAATTATCTAATTAGATATAGCAACTGCACTTAGCAATTTTCATTAATGATTCTCTTTATACTGGTGTTAATTCTATGTTAGAATAATTACACAACTTACATGAATCACTTGCCAGTCATCTATCAGTTTTTGGCCTGACATAACTCTGCTTTAGTCTGCTGAGAATGATGGACGTGTTCCCCAAATTCACCTCCGGCAGCGAACATGATTTATGAACTTTAAACAATAAAGCAGTTTATTTAATGTTAAGACTAGCTACACTATTATGTTCAACTAGAACATGGCAGTTTCATCTGGTACAATGTACTCATAATGTAATGCAATAATTAATATGTTTTCTGGCCCATATATCTTATTTATTATGTATTATATAGTTAGCATCTCTCTTCCTCCCTCTCTAACTCTCTGCAGTTTTTATCCTCCATCCTTTTGCACCAGAAATCAATAATGTTTTACTCTACCAACTAATTTGATTGTATGTATGCTTAGTCCTACATAAGTCTGTTTAGGTTTTTGATAGTAATAGCAGCTTTTGGTTTTTTAATTTAGTTACCTTGTTTGTTTTTTAAAAGTTGCATCCAAGATCGACTTTAAAAATGTAAATATGACGAGTTCAGCATTAGGAGCTGTCAAATGTCAGACCCTGAACTCTGAATGCTCTCATGCTCACTCGCTGGATGTAATAAATAAATAAATAAATGTCAAAATTCATATTTCCACTTATTGAGTTGCATTTCCTATGTGACATGTATCTGCCAGAAAAATGTATGTCACAGAAATAGGTCACTGATATCCTATGGATTTTTACTGTGAGGAAAACTCTTCATAATTGCAATAGACCTGGTCTGAAAATGAACTGTTCAATAGAAAAGTACAAGAGAAACTTTTAACACTGCTCTTCTGCATTCACCCTTACACACAAGTCATCTCTTTTGTCCGAGCTTCCTCACATTCTAATGATGCTTTTGAAATTCCTGCTACACAATGGATGTCATACCTTTTCGAGGCAAGTGTGGTGAATGAGTTATGGAAATTGCATGCCTGGAGAAGCCTTTTAATGGAATGTTTCTCCTACCTAATGAAATGTCTTCCCCTTATCACAGGCACCTTACCATCCATATGTTAATGTCTCGTGTTGAACTATTTATCTGTTCAATTTGCTCTCTTTTCTTTTTCTGCGTTATCTGAAATTATGCTGTAAAGTTGCATGGGGGTGAAACGATAATGCTTATCGACCCACCCTTAAACCTCATATTAAAATTTTTGGTAGCATGATTAGTCCTATTTATCTGGGTAATTGGATTGGTTTATTACCCTGGATGTATCTGCGAATGGAGGCTTAAGATTTAAAAGCCTCAGACCAAAACCTGAAAGACGAGAAGATGGCTTTCATAATCGTGTGCTAGATTAATTATATTTGTTTAGAATCAATAGTTTTACCCTTGGAATTTTTAACTGTAATCAAGTTATTCTTCACCATGAGATTATTGAAGAGAAAGGAATGTCACTAGTGACAGAATGCAACAAAGCAGGGCATGGATTGTGGGATGAATTGGTTGTAAGGGTAGCTTTGTAACTTTGCTCCACCAAAGAAAACAAAAAAAACAAAAAACAAAGAGTGGTTCTGCACACTTCTAAGCAATCGTTTTAAGCATGAAGTAATTCATGCAGCCTATTTATACCTTCAATTTAATTGTGTCACAGATGAAAGCCAAAATTAAAGTGATTCTGGCACAGGGTCAGCTTTTGTTTTTATGTATGAATATTCATTATGTTCTTTATGTGCAATGTTTCTTTATAGGTTCTGTAAGTGGATCTGATTTATGAATTTTAAAGAAGAATGCTGGATGTTTTATGAAACCCAACCTTGTCCACTATTATGATACAATGGAAAAGGGTAGAGTGTATAGAAATACTTGAATAGATTAATTTACATATTGTCTGGTACATATACTTTACATTAACATGGTCACAAAGGCAGACAATGAACAGATAACGGGCATTAACAATTTGTCATAATCTCTCTCTTTCTTTCTTTCTCTCTCTCTCTCTCTCTCTCTCTCTCTCTCTCTCACTCACACACTCTCCTTTTGTACTGGAAATCAATAATGTTTCACTCTGCCAACTAATTGGATTGCATATGTGTGCCAGGGGAGATCAGTATGGCAAGGTAACATAAACAATGTTTTTATAAAATTACTTTCTGCAGAGGAAGAGCTTAATCCAATGAATAATGTATTTTGTTTTTTTATTTGTCTCCTACAAATGAAATGAGTTTTGGAACTCATGACAAGCAGGTCTTCCGCCAGCATAAATTACATCTATAATATCCTTAGCACGACTTATGAGCTGTTCCACTTCTTACTGATGATTCCATAAGGACTGCAGAGTGAGTTCTGTTTATTAATCAACAAATAATAAGTAGTTTGTGCAAACGAATGGGTGCATATGGTCGAAATGGGTAATGTCCTTTCACATGCTTCAATATACAGTAGTATTTTATTAGACGAGTAAAGATTTACAGAAACAAATTATGAATCATCGTGATAATACTGGGTGACAAGGAGAAATAGTATCTTGCACACAAATAAAAAAACTTTTGGGAATGTACTGTTGTGTGTGTGATTGATCAGTCATGAAACTGCAGTAGACTGTTGCAGTATCTCTCGGGTAACCAGAGGTTTGTTAGATTAAATCATGACTTTGTGGCTCAGAGCATTGGAAATGTTGGAGGCCTGGAGGTCATACATTTCCTTATCTTTTGCCCAGTACTCTAAAAGCTGGTGTGCTCCAAGTTTTAACCACTATCCTTAAGAAGTTTTATGGTGAGGTGATCTTGTATAGAAGATCCCTATTTCCTCTCTCAAACCCTTAGAAAATTCATACTGTATATTGTTTTTCTTAGCAGTTGTCTGAATATTTTATAATAAATTGTGTGTATGTGTTTGTGTTTAACACCACTGTCATCTTTTTCCTATCTCTTTCTTGCCAACAAGTATACCATATGGATATTTGTTTGGCAGCTTGTGACTACAGTTGGAGCTAGGATTTTGTTGCGAGTTTAAAGGGGATTTGGACTGCTCAACCACATATGAACTCTGTGGCACATGTTCTATTTAATATGATGGCTCATGAGCAGGTCAGGCTGGGCAGAAATGTCTGCCATTGATGTCTGTATCTCATTATGACTGCTCTCATTAGTCTAAGCACTACAACCAGATGTTTGCTGCCAATGTGCGGCATACAAACACACTGATCATGTTTTACTTGCAATATTGCACTGAGTATGGCATGCATTGGCAAGACATTAGCTGTCTCGTTGGAGCAATTAGTGCAAAGTACAATCGACGATCAACACCTTGTTCCTAGCAGTGGTGCACCTGTACCATAAAATGAGTTGACTGAATGATAGAAAAGTGTCAATTAAATCAATGCAACCCAGATCAATGTTTCAGTGCTTATAATGGCCTTGTCTGCCTTGCACAAACCTTAGCCATGTATGTACAAGAGTTCAGATAATACTTCCATCTATGTGTATTATACTCCCTGTGATACAGCATGAGCAATAGTCTGAAAAGATGCATTTAGCTGGCTTCACATATTTGAGGTGAAGCGAATAATAGCCTTTCCCTTTTGGTTTGTAACTGTCCTATGATTACAATTGGGAAGACCTAACAGGTGGTTGTCCACACATTGACCAAGACTTAAATTAGGGAAAAATCATGAAGCAAGAAAATCCCACTTGACTTAAGTGCCTCCCACTCATCTTGTGAAAATGTCTCTAAACAATCTTCTAGCCCCATAGAGCATGCTTCGAAAGGGCAGCTCTTGGTGATAAGATGCTTTCCAGCTGAAGAAATCACTCATTCTGCAGTGTCTATGCAGGGTCTTGTGGAAACAGCAGACCACACAATTCATCAACATGAGGTTAGAATAAGGCTAAATAGAAAACTCTAATCTCTGTTGTAGAGATCATGTGCAGTTCTACTCCTGTTAGTTTATAATACTGTTGAATTTACAAGCTATTTTTTTATAAGCTACACCAATTTGAATGCAGTCGATAATGTAAGCTCCAAGATTTTTCAACATTTAGCAACTTTTAAGACCTACCATGCAATACATTTCACACAACCTGATTAAATTACGTTTCCGATAAAACTGTGCAAGTTTAGAAGCAAGAAATGGTTTTCAATACAAACAGCACTTACTACTCACTGATAATGATCATGTACTCTCCCGCTTACATTCTCTATCAATCTTTTTCTGATGGCTATCCATTAGCTATTTATTTCCTGTGGCTATCATATCAGATCATGTGTCATAAAGTCTCCTCTTGGAGTAGCATGAAGAAATTACACCACAATTCAAAACACCAACATGCCCTTTCACTTCCACTTGTTGGGACAGTGCTCAGTATTATATTTTTTCTTCAAGCAGGAGCACCTTATGTGGGCTGTCTTGTCAAAGCTACCTAAAAACAAGAATACTAGAAGTTGCAGTGAGCTGAACTCATAACATTTTCTTTCTCCACCTCACCTTGATCTAGATCTTGTTCTTTTTATTTATACCAGCAGCTCCAAAAAAGAAGTTGTTGATGAAATATGCAGGAAACCGTCTGTCAAGTTTCTCTCAGGATGATGAAATAGTGCTGCAATTGTGAAATACGAGCTTGTTTGTAGTGACCACTTTGCTGACCAAAGATGTGTCTCCAGTGGCTTCCACAATCAAATTATCAGAGGGATTCTGTGGACCCTCAGTGAAGAATAAAAAAAAAAATAATGAGAAAATGAGCATAGCATACAGCCTGAATGCATTCAGAATGTACTTCTTTGTTTTTTCTCAGACAGCCAGTCAGGGAATGGCTCACACTGAGAAGGTAATATTTTGATCAGAGTTTTTACATCTAACTTTAATGTTTTAGATTCAGATGAAATTGTATCTATGCCAAAAGCAATTGGTATTTTCAAGCAACTTACTTTATGGGCTGTGGATGGTGATGCATACGTGCTGATTTAGTCAGTAATAAAATGAAATTTCACATTATACACGTCTTTGTCTTCTACCATTGGGGTCTACGTAAAACATACACAAAATATATTTTTATGCAATTAACTTTATCTCTTCAGCCTGTCATGATGAAATTAGCCACAGTAGCCTCAGCTCCCTGGAAAGAATACCAAGCTTGTAAGTCATCCATGTTGTTTTACACTCTGTTGGTTTGTTTGCCAGTTTATGTGTTCAAGTCATTAGCTGTTCAGCCCAGCGTGCAGCTGGCAAATGTTATCTGGAAACAAATTAACGTTATTACCACACACTTTTCTGCCATATAGCTGGTGGTTGTATTAAATGCAAACAAACCTTTTTTTTTTTTTACTTATATCAGGGATCCCGTTTGTACAGCCTTGTTTTCCTGTTTTAATTAGGTGTCTGCCACAGTAATAATGCAATTGAAATAAGTAATTCTGAAACAGCTACAGTCAAGACATTTCCTTTATTAAGTCAGTTCAGATATCCAGTCATGTATAGATTCATATTTGACAATAAAGTCAGCATTAATGACAAGCAATTAATCTTAAATATTAGTTTAAAGCCTTCACACGAGAACAGAGTATTAAATCTAATGTGGCGGAAAATATTTGAGCTGAAATTTAAGCCCCAGAGGCTGGGTCAATATGAAAAGAGCAGATACCACACTTTCAACTGCTGGTCCATGCAAGAGGACAGGTGGAGGTTAAATGCCTTAATCCGTCTCTCCATCACATTAGGCTTGACTGTGGAACATACATTGCATTGATCTGGATAAATGTGTATAATCCATTGTGGGCTGCATTTACAAAATTGTGCATGGTAAGTGAACACCGTGAATGGAGGATGCTTCTGTATGGCAGTACTTCTCCAAGCACACAGTAAATGGGATCGGTCTGATTAGCCCTGAAGTAACCTCTACAGCAGGCCTCTTTTCACATTTCCATGGGGAGATTAAATGGACCTGGCCATGCGAGCACTGCCTGCTCAGGGTTGAACAGCTTTTGGACTAGACCTACTTTAGGAAATCATATATTGTATGCTAAATTCCATCAATATAGCCTAAGCTATAGGAGCACAGTCTATAGAATGACAGTAGGAGTGCTTCAGTTAATTTTCCTAAGCTTCAGTAGCTTCTCGGACTCTGTAAAATTTTTATGTGGTCATTCCATCTCACTTTTGGCCCAATTTTAGTGCAAAGAAAAATCAGACGTACTTGCTCATGAGATAAGATAAAAAAATGTGACCTAAAAACATCGTAGTCTTGGAACATTTTGACTGAAATTTCAAAGTGCGAGTATTAAAACAACTCTTCTTGAGCGGGAAAGGGATGGCTTTGGTTAATGTGCAAATTAAACATTGTAATGAAATGTTTATGTTGAATAAGCAATAATTTCAAATACTAACTTCCTACATTAATAAATACACCACAATCAGTCTGAATGCCTAGCCTCACACACATGCTTACTTTGAATAATGGGTATTTCACATTGTTCTTTAGACCTCCTTTACCATGCTTTACCACAAATAATACCATAACTCCTATTCTTAGCCTCTAGTTTCCTTTTATGTTTAACATTATAATACTGGGAGGTGCATTTTTTGTTTTAACATGAATAATGCTGATTGATGAACTGTGTTCTAAATACTTTTACTGTTTACTTTACTTGCTCTGTATATATTTAATGGTGTGCTCTTTCATAAGGATTTGCTGCAACTGTATCATAATTTTGGAACAATATCCTATTACATCAGGCATACCCCATAAAATTTATTGAATATAGATTTGATGACTTTCATATGGGTGAGCTTGTTTGTAATAAAGTCAAAATCCTGTCACCATTAAAAGAATTACTGCATTCTCAACTTAATGTACCACATCTGCTGAACCGAGTCTCTGGATATTTTTCAACAGTAAAGTGGTTCTTGAATACAAAAAGTTTGAAAACCCTTGATGTTAGGGCAGCTGTTGAGGCAGCCAATAAATAATTATGCAAAACATGTACTTTGCATTTTACGTTTATATTCAAATTTATTTACTACCCATCAGGACATTTTTACAGTGTAGTAAAAATGAAGAAAATTCTTCTATGAGCAGGAGTGTCTATGTGAGTGTTAATGGTTTGGTATGTATCAAGTGTGGTTTAAAGCCCCAGTAATGCTGCTGCTCTTGTATTCTGAAAAGAACCCTTCATCTTTTTACAGTAATCTGTTTGTGTACACTTCATGAAATTAATATAGACTTTTCAATTACACTTTTTCAGCCCTGACATGTTATTTAATTGCTGAACATGAATAATCCTAAGTTGCTTATTTAATGAACTTTACATATTATTAAACCCAGACAGGACCAAATGATTAAATCAAATCGGAAATTCTTGTCATAGTTAATTAATTAATACTGATTAAGTCAATTTAAACAAAAATTCAAGCTCCTGTGCAAGGGAACCAAACAAGCTACAGAGTGCGAGAAAAACCTACCTATTAGTATGTCAAGAACTATGTGATATTTAGAATGATTGTAAAATAAAATGCTCGCTTTGTTTTTCTTCGTTTGTTTCAAACGTTGGCTTCCTTGCATGATTTATTTGGAATTCATAAGGTGTCCAACTGCACAAGTTGACACAAGTCTCCATGGAGATTAATTATTGAGTGAGGCAGTTGAAAGTCTTTTTCATTAATAATGCACAAGCTTGTGTACCTTCCATATGTTATTATTTCTTTTACAAAGGCGTATGTTGCTTGCTGGTACCACTGCTGTCATTAAATCGCTTTTCTGGGACTTAATAGTTATACAGTGTCTATCTATACAGAATACAAACAAAATGTGAAGATTCATTTCGATTTGTTATTGCAATCCCCAGCATGTCTACCAGGCACAGGGCTTAACTATCTATGTTTCTGTGAGGAAATCCTTGTCTCGCCTCTCAATGAGATTACTCCTTTGCTCGCTTTGCTTTCCATGGCATCACCGTGAAAGAATGAAGTGTAAAGCTTAGTCAGCAACTCCATCATGAGATCATTCTGGGACTTTTTAGAAGTCATCAACTCCTCAGCTCTGTTTGTAGTCACACCCTGGAGAAGCTTTATTATTCAAACCAATTGCTGCAGCATGTGTGTGTTTGCATGCCTGATTCCTATGGACTCAAAAGCTGTAGGCAGAGAGTTCAGAAGTGGAGGAGGTGAACCAGTGCAGGCAGAAGAAACCTCTGATGGTGCTGCCAGCCTTTTCTTCTGTGCCCGTTCGTCCTGAGACAATCGTGCAGCTGTCTACCGGGCTGGCCGCTCTGCAGGGGAGCCAAGGCACATCCATCACGCACACTGCTTGCCAGTGCCTCTTCTACTCAACACTCCCTCAGCCTGGATGGACGCCAGCCTTTTCCCCTCCTCAGCCGAATCCCAGGCTGGCACTTTTCAGCCGAGATGCTTTCTAGAGACTCAATAAATTGGGATGGGTCCATATGTGCCAGCAGGGGTTGTTGATCTCTACTGTACCCTGGGGTTGGGTTTGAACCGTTTTTTGGAAGACAGAACATAACATTGTATCATTGAGACACAAAGATGGCAGCTCTTGCACATCTACTCGTTAGTCATTAACAGTCATGTTTATCACAATAAACATGGGTAGGCAAAGATAGTGTGCTTTTATTGGCTGCTAATTTGTTAGGGCATGTCTGCATACACTGAAAACATTTTGCAAGTCTTTCCTCACTGGTAATCTCAATCAAGTCACACTGCATACAATACAACTCAAGCACTTTGCCAAGACAGATGCCTAGCGAAATTTCTTTAGGCACTGTCAATTAATCATTTTCTGAGAGCTAACAAGCGGTGGTTCAGTTTGAAAGACATCAAGAGTGAGACTTGACAAAGGCTTTTAATATTTATTTATTTATTTATTTAATCGAAGTGCTTGACACTGAATAAGAGGTCACTTCACACCCAGCATATAGTTTCCATCTAGTCTTTGAAGAAGACTTGGATTGTACTGTCACTCATCATTCTGCAGACCACTCCGAACACAGAATCCTTATCCCAGAAAAAATACATGTTAAACTGCTCCACAGACAACAGACATAGGTTAATTTGCAGATTGCAAATTAACTATGCATAAGCCATGTCTTCTAATTGTATCCACTACACCATGTGCTCTGTCTCTAAGAAAAAGGTAAATACAAGGCATGCCTATAGTAGATAATTTCCTGTATCACATCTCAAACTATTTTGTTCCATACTGTAGCCATAGCAACCATCCAGCTATTTTGCTAGCACAAATAAATTCACAGTCAGGATCCTGTAGTAACTATAGCAGTTAATAGATAGTTATATATTTCTTACCCTAAGATATGCTAACAAGAAATTTCACTTGCAGGGTTCTGAGTAGCCCCTACTGAAAAATCAGATCTATCAATACCATCTCCTGTGTTGTGAGAGCCTCCATGGAGCTAAACAAACAAACCATTTTGGAAATCAATCCCCCTCTAGGCAGATACACTTTCAATACATTTTCTAAATATTCCTGGGCAAGCTGTTTTAATAGTTTGTTTAGTTTTTAATGATTTTTTTTGGGCAAAAGTGCATTTGAAATTAAAAAAAACAAGTAAAAAACAATCAATGTGAGAAAAAGGTAAATCATTTTTCATTTCATTTGGTTTACATACTACATACATAATGTTTAGCATCATGTCTTTTGCCATCATTTATACTGTTAACTACATTTTACGGTTTTAAGTGTGTTCAGTATTAACATTTGGACTCTGTTTTATACATGGGTGTACATTTGAAAAATTTTAAAACATCTTTTTAAAACTAGAGTGAAAATATCTTGATTAAATCCTTGACAAATAGATAATTTAATCTTCATTTAAAACATCCAGTGACTGAGCTGTTCAAATAGCAAAAGGAAGAGTATCTACAACCTGGGCACCAGGTCAGAGAAGAGTCCTGCATCCTGCATGTTTTCCTTGTCCCGTGAGAAATGCTGAAGAAAATAAAAATTGCAATAAGCTGGCGGTTGGTACTTTTCTTTTTTAACTTTGTAGGAAATCAAGTGTTTTAAAATTAGGGAGAAATGGAATTGAAATTAAGTCTTGCATTTTGGAATTCCTTGCAAGGGTCTGATAATATTTTGGAAGAAAACTACAGTAGCCCAGTCTTGAGATAGCTAGGAGAAAAATAGCAAATGAATTAACTCCAGGGATCAAAAATATCAGATCCTCTCAATGTTGTAAAAGTAAACCTTTAGCACTATAGTCATATACCTGCTGCTATTTAGTTGCCATCTGTGCAGTTTAATTTTTAAGGTATCCGATTAACTTGGTTATTATTTACAAATTAATTTTTAATGTATTTATTTATTTAGTTTTTGCTGTACATTTTTTATCACAACTGCGCCATATGGAACTATCTGCTTAGCAGCTTGTGGCTATGATCAGAGTAACAGTTATGCTTTTCTCTAAAGCTAGAAAAGAAATCATTTTAACTTTATTGGGTTTAATTTTACACATTACAGTTACTTCATGGTTAACTTGCTTCAAAGGCTGTGTTTCCTCTCGAAGAGGAAAGTGCAGATTTCAAGAGCAGAATCCAGCATGAAACCTCCACATTGTATCACTACAACCTGCTTCAATGTTAAAATCAACACACATTACAGCCAAAGATATCTAATATCCTAATTGGTCAGAAAATACATTAAATTACTGGGGACAAATGAGAGGTCACAGGGATATAGATTCCAGGCCTTTACTGCCCAAACTTCAGAAACCTGCAGCCTTAAAAACCTGTCACAGGTATTTTCAAGAGATATTTGTGGGGTCTTTTTCCTGCAAAGGACAGTGGCATCATGAAAAAACATAAAATAATGTTTCTTGTATTCCCCCACCAAGTAACATGCCAATCTGGATACATCTGCCCTACTTTTTATGAACTAATGACATCAGATGTGTACAGGCTGTTATGTACAATACTGGCTCCCATTCAGTATGCTAGGACTACTGAGTGCAGTTGCATCAGTAATCCCCCTAGACCTGGTGAAGTTATAGGAAAGACATATGGTGTTACTTTACACAGGAGATACAGGACGAAGGCCACCATTACTATGACTTATAGATGTTTGGAGCCCTAGTTCCTACCATTACATACTACTCTCTGTCAAGTGTCTCCACTTAAGGAAGTCTCTACTGCTAGTACCTGAATGCCACCATACACCTTTTCCATTTTCTACAACCCTCTAATTAAATATGCAGCTGTGAAATACGAAAAATGTCCATGTTCCATGTCATTCAGAATCAGGGCAACCAGAACTCAGAAGGGAAAAGCACCAGTGCGACCGTGGTATTTATTGTAAATACCATGTCATGTGTCACTTTGTGCACACAAAATACCTAGGTAATTCTCACAGTTGTCATGTATTTCCAGTTATTTTTTTTGTTTTTTTACATTCATTGCTACCTTTTGTGGTAAGAACAATAAACAATAAAAGACAAGACGTGAAAAATGATAAACAAGGCTCATGTTTTATGAAATTATTATTTTAACTGAATTATTTTTGAATGATCACATAAAGTGATTATCTAGTGGGTTTTTTTATTCAATCTGAAATTTGATTAAATTTAACTTTACATCGCATACCTTTTAGCTAATCTACATTGTAAAAGTCATTTCTGTTATTTATCACCTGTCGTAGGTACCTATTGGTTGCCATAATATCTAGGCAAATTGACCACCCGCTACAATGCTAAAACTACTTTCTTTTTTGTGTGTATTGCCCAGTTGTTTTGTTGTTTTTTTTCTTCACGACAGCTTGCTGTGCCTCAGATCTACTTGAAATGAAACAGAGACAACCCATACACTGCAGAATTTCCTTTTGATCCTTTTGACTCTAAAAGGGAAGGGTGGATAATACGAGGCTACTTTTATCATTCCAGCTTCTGATGCTATTTATTGTTTGTACACTATTCCCCAGTTTTGACATTTTATTGTGAATATGGAGGTCATACGCATTCCACATTCTGAACTCTAACACCAGGGGTTAGCTGCTGTGCTCTGCCTGGCCAGGTGTAAAATTAGGAGCAAGTGAGGTGCTTGTTTTAAATGAAACACAGAATATCTATGTTATTCTCAGGAGTGAACAGTTAAAAAAGAAACAGTCCTTTGCAAAACAATCTATATACACCAAGGGCACCTAAAAACAACTGTATGCCAAATAAGGGTTGAAAGAAGCACACATCATGAACACAAGCTTTTGGTAGAGGTGAAATGTGTGCCCAAATATATCCAAACTGAAAAAAAACCCCAAAAAAATCACACTCTAGAAATGGAGCATTTCATCGGATCATTTTTATTGGCGTCTTTGTTTGATTCAGAGATGGAAGCGGTAACCCACACAAGGAAGGAGCTAAGCTGATCTAATACAGTATCAAATGCTTATGAATTATTCCAAAGCTACGTCAAGCAGATTTTGTGGCTTTGTGGAACTCACCAAACCACTCTGTTAGTATTCCCTAAATTTAGTTTGAAAAAGTGGAAGTGAAATTGATACATTTTAGAAAGATTATTATACAGCTCATGCTTAGAAACTGCTCATATCAGTAATCCACCAGGGTCGAAGAATTCGTGCTGGAGCATCCTGTCGTGAAATGTTACACCCCACGACAGGAATTACTCAATGGATCTACATCTGATCTATAATCAGGACCCAGAATAATCAAAAGATATAAATGCCTCATTCTGCTGATTGGTGAGTTTGATTTTCTTAATGCAATAGTGTTCTAAATGTGTATGTCTTAGTAATTTAATAATGGCCATTTCATGCTACTCTGACTTTTCAAACAGTTTGCCAGAGGCGACCACAGGGACTGCGTATTGATTGAAACACATAAGCCAGGAGATGTGAGAGAGCCATAGAAGAAGAGTTCCCAGAGACCAGTCATCGCATATGCTGATGCAGTAACCTTTTCTGCTCCTGTTCTTAACTGTTCGACATGAGATAGTGTGAGTGTGTGTGTGTGTGTGTGTGTGTGTGTGTGTGTGTGTGTGTGTGTGTGTGTGTGTGTGTGTGTGTGTGCATACTGTAAATCCACATCCACAAGAAAGAGAGGAGAAGTAATAAAGATTAAAAAAAAAATGGAGGTTGAGAAATGAGCTAGCCCACATACAGACACATGTGTGCCCACACACATACATGCACTTTGTACTAGTAATTTGTATTGTTACTTTTTATAAGGTGATGAATAATTTGGTCCTACTTACTTTGACTAATAAAGCTTTTAGCTTGTTATCACTGAGCAGTGACTTAAAACTAAAATGTAAGGCCAAATCTACACACAAGTATGTAAAAAAATATTTAACACTAACACCATACTTACATGCTCTACCACACACTCACACACAAATCTTTTTTTTAAGACAGCCCCCTTAAACATGCTAATCTCACAAGACATGCACTCCATAGACTCCATATGAACCTTTCCTGGAATGCACACATCCCCTTACACAAGCCCCTTTGAAGAATACTTTGTGGTGCAGTAATTATGATTGTGCGTTTGAATACAACATTTAATCGAAATGGCCCATGTCCTTAGCTTTGATCTTCCTCCCATTACAGTCATCTGAGTGTATAGAGATCTTTATTCAATTTAGCTGTAATGTTATGAAATGTAAAAAAAAAAAAAAAAAGACAGAATAGCCTCGACTGATGGTCTAGCGTATTGTCCCGGGGGTTTCAGCAGGAAGTCATGTTATTACTCTAATATTAATAGTGCATCTATGTCTAGTGGAAATGTGGAGTAAATAAAGCTACAAATAACACTTTCCAATCATTTCACACTCTTTCATCATTTTTAAGGTATCTAGAAAAAACGTACTGTTGTATACATGAAAGTAACACACGCAATCAACTTATCCATTACTGTGCCTTTTGGCATTGCTAATTGTTGCTTTAACCAGGTGCACTTAAAGCTTGCCTAAGACTAGGTTGAAGTCTTAACCAGATCTAGAAGGTGAGTTATTTAAGGATCAATCCGATAAATAATTCAAAGAAAGCTTTCCTACTGAAAAACTTAAAAGAACCCTTGTTGTGGTGGGAATACTGTACAAACTGTAATGTTTTAAGCTTAAAAATAAAATGACATTTAGTTTTTTCAAGTTACATTGCTTATAAAAATACAATATTTTCAGCTTTTTTGGATGATTTTAGCAATAATTTCCATAAAGGATATTTAAGAAACAGAAAGAAATATATTATGGTATTGCATCTGTAAACAGTTTCTCCTGGTACTGCTTTAATGCTCTGTGTAAAACGATGCAACCTTTTTTTTGTTGCCTATTTTCCTTATTATGTAATAAAACTGATATTTGCTCTGTAATTCAACAAATCATCATGAGTAATATTATTGAATAACCTTATAACAATTACTGTAGGGAGAAAAGTTATAGAGTTAATTTTGTTCCAAATTACGATAATTAAATTACAACCCCAGCAAGTAAAAAATAAAGTATCAAGGACTACAAATAAAAGTTGCAAACAGAAATAATGTAATGGAGGATCGGAATTGTAATGCACAGCCTTAAATCTTTGCTATTATATTGACACCCAAAGTATATATATATATATATATATCTTCTTCTTCTTTTGGCTTCTCCTATTAAGGGTCACCACGGTGAATCATCCGTCTCCATACCCACCCTGTCCTCTACATCTGCCTCTTTCAAACCAACTACATTCATGTCTTCCCTTACCACATCCAGGCTCTTCTCTACCTGCTTCCTACCCTCACCACAAATCACAATATCATTCGCAAACATCATAGTCCACGGAGACTTGCTGTCCACAAACCTTGATGCAGTCCAACGTCCACCTTAAAACAGTCTGTTGTTCCCACTGCACACTTTACTGCTGTCACACTGTCCTCGTGCATGTCCTGCACCACCCTCACAGACTTCTCTGACACACCTGGCTTCCTCATACAATACCACAACGCCTCTCTCAGCATCCTTTCGTACACTTTCTCTAAATCCACAAACACACAATGCAACTTCTTAAATCTTCTCTCAGCCTTGCTTCCACTACTCTTTCTCATAACTTCATGGTGTGACTGATCAACTTTATTCCCCTGTAGTTACTGCAGGACTGCACTTCTCCCTTTTTCTTAAAGATCGGTGCCAGCACACTCCTTCTACATTCCTCAGGCATCCTCTCACCTTCCAAAATCCTGTTAAACAATCTGGATCAAAACTCCACTGCCATCTCTCCTAAACATCTCCATGCTTTTACCGGTATGTCATCTGGTCTAACCAACTTTCCACTCTTCATCCTCTTAATCGCTGCTCTCAATTCATCCTTACTAATCCTATTCATTTCCTGCTTCACCATCTCCACATCATCCAACCTTCCCTCTCTGTCATTTTCCTCATTCATCAGCTGTTTAAAATACTTCCTGCATCTTCTTAACACACTCTCCTCACTCGTCAACACATTTCCATCTACATCCTTTATTGCTCTAACTTGCAGCACATCTTTTCCAGCACTTCAGTCCCTCTGCCTGGCCAATTGGTATAAATCCCTTTCTCCTCATATGCCTTTCTTTGCTTTTCGCAACATCTTAACTTAGAAATATTGCTGATCTAAGAAACATGTTGTCTATATCTGATGCAGAGATGCTCATCCATTCGTTTATAACCTCCAGAAAAGACTACTGTAATGCATTACTAGGTGGTTGTCCTACATCATTATTAAACACACTACAGTTAAGAAAATATGACCATATAACCCCAATCTTATTATCCCTACACTGGCTACCTCAAATGACTGTATAAGACAGTAGAAAGGACATTACTTATAATCTTACATTCCAGTACTCATGTTAGTTTTCACTCTCCAGTGTTCTGTATTATTTAAAGACTATAATTACACTCTTGATGTCACCCAAATGAGAATGGGTTCCACTTTTGAGTGTGGTTTCTCTCAAGGTTTCTTCCTCATAACATCTAATGGAGTTTTTCCTTGCCACAGTTGCCATGGCTGCTCATCATGGATAAATACACATCGTTCACCTTACGTGTTAAATTCGGTAAAGGTGCTTTAAGACAATGTCTGTTGTGAAAAGCGCTATAGAAATAAACTTGACTTGACTTGACTTGACCAGTTGCTAAATCATCCCGCATCCCTTTAGCACCACCAAGCTCCTGACTGACCTATTCACTAAATCTCACACTACAGTCTTCCTCATTCAGTTTCCAACATCTAATTCTTTTTTCCAGTCCTCAATCTCCTCCTATTCTTCTTCACCTCCAAAACCATCCTACAGACCACCATCTGATGCTGTCTAGCTACACTGTCACCCTGCCAAACCTCTTGCAGTCTCCAATCTCTTTCAGGTTGCATCTACTACATAGAACATAGATCACCTATGTGCACCTTCCTCCATTCTTATACATCACCCTATGCTCCTCCTTCTATTTAAAATAAGTATTCACCACTGCCTTTTCCATCATTTTACCAAAATCCACCACTATCTGCACTACCACTTCATCTAACTCACTCCAGAATCTTTCCTTTTCACAACCCACTTGTGGAGCATAATTACTGATGACATTTACCATAGCCCCCTTCAACTTCCAACACTCTATAAGAAATTCTCTTCACCTCCACCACACTCTTACTGTAATTTTCCTTCAGAATCACCTTACACCATTTCTCTTTCCATCCACACCATGATAGAACAGTTTAATCCCCCCTCCATTGTTCTTGACCTTACTCCCTTTCCACTCGTTCTCCTGAACACACAACATATCTACCTTTATCGTATCTATCATATCAGCTACCTCTCTCTCTTTGCCAGTCATATTACCAACATTTAAAGTACCAACCCAAACCTCCCCTACACCTCACCTCTTTCCTGCTGTCTCTGTAGACGTCTTTCTCCTCTCCTTCTCCTCCTTCGGCCAACAGTAGCCCATTTTCCACCAATAACCTGTTGGCTAACAATATCTGTGGTGGTTGTTGGTAAACCGGGCTTTGACCAAGCCGGTATGAAATTCTGACTAGTGAACCACATATTTGATATGGCGCATGTTTTATGCTGGATGACTTTAATAACGCAACCCTCCCCATTTGCCATTTATGCGGGCTTGAGACCGGCATGTTTTTTTATGTATATATACTAAATATCTAAAACTAAATATCAAACTAAATAAAGCTAAATATCCACAAGGGCTTGTGTTTAGCTTGTTATGCACCATAAAAACAGTACCCTTGCTTATAAGTTGTGAAAATACAAAAACATAAAACCAAATCAACAAAGTTTTGATGGAATTTTCACTTTTTAATTCTCCAAATTGTGATAAACAGGCCTACCATGGCACAGGATAGTAAATTTCACTATTCTCATTGGATCAGAAAAGTAAGCATTTGTACATTCATCACTGACTATATCCTGGTCTTGTAGTCATCACAATGGAGCTCAGATGATGTTTGTTTTGTGGCAAGATGTGTGGTTGTGGAAATATGGGCTTGTGTTGAGCTGAGTGTTTTATTTAAAGTGAGCCAGTGTTCAATAAACCTGAAAGGAATGAAAGTTAATGAAAGGCAAACACAAGCAGAAGATGATCTTTACTCAATATGGGGAAGATGAAAAGGCTTTGTGCAGCTGAGCTGGAAGGGTTAGCAAGAGGTTGGTGTTGTCCATGGGTTCATGTCAGTGCCATAAACCCCAAAGCAGAAGAAGTAAATGGCAGTAATAACAATGCACATACTGGTGAAAGTTGCTCTCGAATTATTGTAGTATTCACCTTCAGATATTGATTGTGGAACACTGATTGTAAATTAGTGTTATATTTCCGTAATCGGATGAAGAACAAAAACCATGTACTTGAGTTAAAGTAGAGATACACTTTATAAAATATTACTTCAGTAAAAGTACAACTGCTCCTTTTAAAAGTCCACTTGAGTAAAACTACAAAAGTATTTGCATTCAAATAAGTCAATCAATAGTACTATAATTTATTATGGCTGTAATGTTCGTATTTTTGTTACCTTTCCTTAATCAACTCAGTTTGTGTGAAAATACTCTAATGCTACTCTTAGCACACTAATCTAATAATAGAATGATATTAATGAGTTAAACACTGATTGATATCTATTATAATTATTATGAGCCCAAAACATTCTTTTTAACTACTTTTAAAAAATCTTACAAATAAGACTACAGGTGTTGTGGCAAGTTAGAGTCAGGAGTTTCTTCCATCATTTACCACTTAAAAATGTTCAACTGTGATGATCAAAACAAGTTAAAAATAGGTTGTCTACTCTCTTGCTGTGTGCTTGACCAGTTAAGTTTTTATCCACTCATAAATAAAAAAGGAACTACTGATTTTGCAAAAAAAATGTAGTTGAGTAAAAAGTAAGATATTTGACTTTGAAATGTTCTGATGTTGAACTAAAAGTCTCCCCAAATGGAAATGCTTCATTAAAGTACAGATAAAAAAAAAAAATTTCTTAAGTACAGTAACAAATTACATTTACTTTGTTACTGTCCACCACTGGTAATTGTCAAGTAAAATAGCAATAATATGTAACATACCATATATAATAACCTACAGATTAAAACTATTTAATCAGTTTTGGTTACATTCTATGTTATAAAAAAAAAAATAATAATCTCTGGGGAATACACTGACAAAATTACAGTTAAGGGGAAAAAAATACCCTCCCTCAATTCTGTACTTTTATTTATTTACATTTACAGCATTTGACAGACACTTTAATCCAAAGCAACATACAATTATGTAATTTTTACAATCAAGCAACTGGGTTAACAGCTGCCAGTACCAGAATTTGAACTCATGACCTTCTGATCAGAATGGCAACATCTTAACCACTATTATTAAGAGAGTAATTAGTAGGTGGAGGTTTCTAATGAAATGCACAAGATTAGTTAATCAAGAAATATGACTACCTCTATAAAGGTAGAACCTTTGGCATTTTGGTGTTCTGGAGCACTCAGACATATGTCTACATCTTGACAAGAAGACAAAATTACAAAAATACATTTGTAAGAAATTAGCTGCACTTCTCCTGGACAAGTATTGTGATTATAATGGTTAAAAAAATAATTCATGAGTAATTTTGACATTTTGCATTTATAACTAACTATGCTATAACTGTGCTTGTAAGCTGGTAAGCCATATTTGCTTACAGAGGCAGGTCAATAGATTTACTTTTAATGGGATTAATAAGACAGTTGTCATAGCTACAGAGATTCAAATGGCATGTACATTCAATTTGTTGTAATTAACTATTTATAGATAACTCTGTCCTAACAGGTGAAGTCAAATACATTCAATAAAAAAGAAATTGTGAATAAGAGCATGAAAGACAGATTGTGTCAAAGAGCAAATAATGAATTACTGTAATTTCACTTTAAGAATTAAAGTGTAATTTAATTGTAAAATTGACACAACCAAAACCTACATTTTTAAGATTCATTCAGCATAAGGTCCTGTCAGATTAAGTGGCTAAAAGTTGACAAGTTCATGTCCAACCGTTTTTCCACCGTTGGGAAAGACAATCACCATGAGTAGCATAAACAGACAGATGTGGCTGCTGTCAGCTGCAGAACTTCACTGTCTTAAACAAACAAGTGAGAGAGCAGCATGAATAAATCTACTGCCTTCTGACAGCACAAACAAGGCCCTGAAAGAACAACAAAATCTTCTCAACTTTTCAGCACTAATGAGTGGGTAAAGCCTTTTTAAAATCTCAGACATTGTCTTAGAAAAATGTATTCAAATTACATGAAATCACACCTCTCCTTTCAGCCTGTCATGCTGCCATTATATTTTCTGATGCATGTGTGTGTGTGTGTGTGTGTGTGTGTGTGTGTGTGTGTTTGTCTGTGTGACTGAGTGTGAGAGAGAGTTCATGCATGTGTGTAGAGCTGTCATAGGAGTGTATCAGTGTCAGTGAAGTGCAGCTTTGCCTGTGTAAATAATGCATGCATTTCAGTGGAAGCTAAGCTAATAGATTGAAGGTGTTCATTAGCTCTCTCTTTGACTGTGTGTGAGTCTCTAGTGCTAAAACAGATAAGTGTGCCAGTCATTGACAAGGCAAATCCCACTTCTGTCCTATGAGGAGTGTAAAGGAGAAAACCAAGCACTTTAACTTTAATATCAGCCTCTCTCCTCACATTAGCATTAACGTTAAGAGATCTTAATGAAAAACTTTACCTAAAATCCGAATGCTGCTACTGATGAATCACATGCTTTTTGAGGCAAGTGGTGGCCTAACCTCAACTAACTGGGTTTTTGTTTCGTACATATTATTTGAAATTTAAAAGAATTTTAAACAAGAATGTGGATCATGTGTGACCCTGAACAGATACAGCAGTTACTGAATTGTATGTGCCTCAGAGCTACCTCTTTTCTATTAGAAATAATAAATATGTGATTTTGGACTGTGATCAATATTCATAGTCTACTCTGAAGGCTAAAGAGGGAGCTTGATTGAAGAAATTACAAGCCGATAATATTCCCACACAGAAGATCTGAGTGTTTATACTGCATATAAATGAAGGATTAATTGCTTGACTGGTGCTATTACCGCTGCTACTCTGAGGGTTAGTAATGCTCACTGCCTCTCCAGCCATTAAGACTGTTATGAATTAGCCACTTTTCTATGCCTGTGATATTGTGTACAGTATGTTCTATAGTAGTGTTACAGTTGATATCAGAAAGTTTTGTAATTCTGATACTTTTCAAATATATTACCCAAATAATAATTACAATGAATCCAAAATCTCGAATAGTTTGAGGGCTGCTTGAAAAAGTGTTCGGTATGCTGAATGTATAGTCTATATGTATATATTTAATTCAAGTCTATTTTTATTTGTGATGCACTTTTCACAATGGACATTGTCGAAAAAGCAATATATAAACTATACAATTAAAAAAGCATTATTAATGAAAGCAAGCCAAGGTTGGCAATAGCAAAGCAAAAAAAAGTATCTGACATGACATTTGGAGTAAACCTTGTGAGGAATCCTTATCTTCATCTGGTTGACATCAAATAATTACCTTTTATAACTATCAGGAAATGTAATATATTTTTTACAAGGAGTGTATATTGCTGAAGTTGGACACTTGAGTGTAAAACTCCTTAAGGGCAATTGCAGTCCTGAAGCTATCATGGCAAATTTAGTCCCAAGACATCTTTAGTAGGCCCTTAAGGGGCCATTCTTAGCAACATAGTGTGGTTTTTAAGTAATAAGAACTCCAACCAGAAGTAGGGTATCAGGATGAATCAGGTTGGTCTGGAGAGCAAAAAGGAGAAGATCACTGGTATCCTAGGAGTAGTATGTATAACGAAAAAGAGAGAGAGAGAAAGAGAGAGAGAGAGAGAGAGAGAGAGAGAGACCACAGCATCCAAATGTCGCAGTTGAACAAAACACACTATTCCCATGAATGCTTCACATTTAGTCGATTACCTTATGAACAAAAAACTTGACTAGGAAAATGTGGTTTTGGCCTAGATTGAGACATTAAGACTATGTTTGAGTCCCAAACACTAATAGGAATTCAGTGCAGTGTTGTATAACTGTTCCTTATCTGGGCTTTATAAGTATTGTATTCACTTTTTAGCATTCACTATATAAAGCCTGCACCTTTTTATCTAAGTTGTGTTGCAACATTTAAAAAGGTGGATTCAGTGTTCGGTCAATAGCAGTATTGTATAATCAATGCAAGATTTTATTGGGAGCCAATTCGCTATAGATATTCTGGTTCTAGTAAGAACTCTTACTGCTGCATTCTGGACTAACTGAAGTTTTTTATGTACCCACTGAAACATCTAGATGGTAAGGTATTGCAATAATCCAACCTAGAGATAAGTTTGTTTTGTTTTGTTTTTTTAACATTGTATACATTTTTTTACATTGTGTAGTGACATATTTCTTATCTAAGCAATATTTCTGAGAGGGAAGAAGGCTATTCTAGTAATATCTCTACACAGGCTTCAAATGAAAGACCAAAGTTAATAATCACAGAAAAGTCTTTTACTGCTGTGCAAGAAACAGAAATGCCATCCGGAGTTACTGTGTAATCAGAAAGATAACTTCTAGCTGCGATTGTGTGTTTGTGTATTTCCCATTTATTTATATAGTTGTCCATTCTTAGAAAGCCAGGAGTGGAGAATGCTTAGTGCCAGGCACTGAATGAGTTCTGTATTACTACAATGAATGCTGAGTTGTCCCAGGGTCTCATTCAGAGGACAGAATTGCAATTACTAGAGTGCCACCATCTGCCCATATACAGCATTTCACCCACAACAAGTGTGTACACACACAGGTGGAAAAAGGATTGAGATCAGTATGAATTCAGGGCTGCTATTTGCTGTCAGAGCATGAAAGGTTCCTGTTGTTCACTTTTTTGTTCTCACTGATCTCACAGTGATGCATCACGCTCCCGTAGCTGAACAGCATTATTTTAAATTGTGTAGTTTTATTCTTAATTTAAAAGTTGCCATTTTTCCACAGACAGAATGACACACATATAGATAGATAAAGTATTTGTCTTCTGAATTTGTAACTCCCCAGCTGGCATTGCAAGAGCCACCAAAACAGAAAGAAACTTTTCCCCCATTGAGACAGACCAATCCCTTCAGTTTACTCCTCTGCCCAGTTCTAGCAATGGGCACAAAAAAGGATCATCAGAACAAAGAGGGGGGCACAAAAGAAGCAAGGTTCCTGCACACAGACACTTATTTACCCCCTCCCCCAAGCCCTAGCAGGAGGACAGTGTTGTGGATCTATTGATCCCAATTCACTGGAGCAGTAAGCATGCAACTTTGATTGATTCCGTCTGTTGTGCAGGCCTCAGCACACAGTCCAATCCTCCCCTTTCCTTCCTTTTTCTCTCATTCTCATTCTCTCTCTCTCATAAAGCATCAATATGCATTACAAGAGAAGGGAGCTAAATTGAGCAGGAGAGGGCAATAGGTGAAAAGACAGGAGATGGGTTGCACTGGATGCAGCAGCCATGAACGCTATGACTAGCTGCTTCTCTGCTTTTGTTTTTTACCACTTTATTGCTGCATCTTCTACAAAATCATTTGATTAAATGTCATCAGTAAATGTTTGTTTGCATGTTGGATATTTAAAGACCGTAAGTTAAATTATGTGCCAGGTTCATATCTTAGGTCAAGCTCTGTTGTTCTAAAAACTAGTTTTAATTGATTATATATTGGCTTTTTTCTTGGATTTTCCACTTTTGTTCAGTGGCATTAACTTGAATACTGTATAAAGCATTTAGTTTAGTTAACACATTTAAATTCTTTACAAATGCACCTGAAAGTAATTTGAATTATTTCTGTCTGAAGTCCTGATCATCCTTTCAGTGTCCTACAAATCACTTGTGGAATCAGTAAGATGGCAGTATTCATGCTGCTCGGTAGTGTTTAGGACAGGAATCTTGTAGGATTTACTCAGACTATTGCGATTCCTATGCAGTATGGATGGAAAATTAATCATGTCTCTGCAGGCACGATAAAAGATAGGCGCACACTTACCATAGTATAGTCAGGCACATAGATAAAGGCAAGAAAAGTTTTATTTGTTGAGGTTTCCTGGTGTTGTGGCCAGCTACAGTATGTGAACATTACTGTAGCAAGCCATATGCTGAAATAAAGTAGCAATTAAGTAGTATAACAAACAGATGTGAGAAGCACATTAGCTCAGCAGGTAGTGTTGGTGCCTTACAGCTCTGTCGTCCCATTCAGAGTGTTACCTTGCAACCATAATTTCCTTTACCATAACAATGATAAAGCAACTCCTGGACATGATTGAATTAATTTAATGAATGTTAAACTGACTTACTGAAAGATAAAGCCATTCATAATACAAAGACTATACCAATGGCAAGATTATTATTTTAAAATTTTGTTAGCATGGAGAAACTAACACTGATGAGATTTATTATTTACAAGCAGGTGAAAAAAAAAGAGTGGTTTCAAAGTTGGCACAAGTATCTATCTACTAAAGGTGTTTTCTTTTCCATGGTTCACATAACCGGTTTATCCATTGCACCCCTCTTGCAAGGGGGGAGACTTTTGTTTTGTTGGAGCATCTTGTGCAAATTAAGCATTGCTAGAACATCTCATGTCACTTGACTAATGGTTCCATATGGGAGGAGACCTCATTTTCACAATAGAATTTCAGAAATAACCATCTAATGACAGGAAATTAATAGACAATATGCTCTGAGTCTCTACGATCATAACAGGGGATTTTGCAAAGCGTTAAACTACACCCAAAGCGTCTTAGATCTGTATCTGTAGAAAATTGAGACAAATTTTCTAAAAACATGCCCATCAATGTAATCAAAGGCCATATGAAATGATGCAATGGATTGTCATACACAGCCAGTGCTGGGTAATGGGCAACAGTATATGATTTAACAAATCCAGCGCTCCCTTGACTGGGTAATTTTTTATTTACAAGTAAGACACTTCTTGACTTGAAGCCAGTGAGCAATGATCATCTCTATACCTAGATGATTTTAGTTCTAAGAGACAGGCTTCTACCTTGATCCTTGCTCTTTATATATTTGGAGCAAGATGACCAAAAAAGAAATAGTGTAAAAAATAGAATGAGAATGTTTGACTAGGGAAATAGAGTTTATTGATTTTTTTTTATATTATTATTAATTTTTCTTCTTCTTCTTCTTCTTCTTCATCTTTTAGCTTTTCCCATTAGGGGTCGCCACAGCGGATCATCCGTCTCCATACTCCCCAGTCCTCTACATCTGCCTCTTTCAAACCAACTACCTGCATGTCTTAGATGTCTTCCTCCTCTCCTTCTCCCTCTTCGGCCAACAGTAGCCCAATTTCCCCCCCGCACCCTGTTGGCTAACGATACCTGTGGCGGTCATTGGTAACCCAGACCTCGACTGATCCGGTATTAAATTTTGTGCATATTTGATTTGGTATATGTTTTACACTGGATGCCCTTTCTAACACAACCCTCCCCATTTATCCGGGCTTAGGACCGGCACTAAGAGTGCACTGGCTTGTGCAACCCTAATGGCTGAGTTCTGCACTGACCGCTCAGCTCAGCATTGTTGAATAACAATTTGTTATGATACCACATTTTAACTTTATTGGGAATACCTATACTGTTCCTAATAGCTCATTTATATAGTTATCCAATCAGCTAAATATACCAAGTCAGCAGTTAATATTTATTGAATGACAGGCAGACAAAGCCAGTTATTAATTAACTCTGAAAACTTGTTATGGCCAGACAATGATCAAACAATATAAACTAGACAAATACAAAACAGGAAACCAAGTAAGAAATTGGTTTCGCAACCAGGATAACTGTCACAGATGTAAATGCTTGGTAAGTTTAGGTGTGGGCAAACTGAGCATTACTTCACAGTGAGGTGGTGTCAAATGTCTGTTTATAAAGGATGTGTGTGATTGGAAACAGGTGAGTACAATCAGAAATCCAGTGAATAAAATTTTGGATTGAAACCTTGAATGTGTCATGACTGTTGGCTGTGGTGTGTTCTGAGGAGCCAAGTTTGCCTTTGTGGTTGGCCAGACAGATAAGTGAACTAAGGATTAGGTGTTCCTGAAAAAGTGTTCCTGATCAGTCTGTAGGCTTTACAGTGTTAAACACACACATGCACATGCACACACACACACACACACACACACACACACACACACACACACACAAACACACACACACACTATATATATATGGGATGCCCTTCAAGGGAGATAAGAAAAATTGGAACTTTTATTGTATACTTATTACTGCAATAAATTTGCACTGTTTGTGTATTAAATAAATACGTGCACTGATCCATAAGGAAATAAGGAAAAGTACACTAACAACTAACTGAGTAAAATACAACCAGTTATTAATAATAGTAATAGTTAAGTATAATGAATATAGTGACTTAATCAGTATTAATAAAAATAATTTGCATTATAAATTCTATTTAGAAGCAATCTAGGTTACCTTAATTTATACTTTATAATGTAGGCTATATTTAAGGTTTTTTTAAGCTCTCCTGATTCTAAGCCTCCAGACAGGATATGTTATAAATAAATATGAAATATGCATATTGCAAACACTTTCACCTGAGGTATGAAACATACCTTTTATAATACAGTGTTCTAAAATCTGGGTTAAGCCTTGACAATTTCTCTTCTTAGCATATGCCACAGTCTTCTCTGTGTGAGTAAATCGATCAGCCTCCTGTGAGATTGTCATCCTTGTTTTTATAGCATCACACAGAAAATGTAGTTTGATTTGAGTCCTGTGGTCTCAAAGCCACTTTATAGTGGTGTTGGATTTACCATGCGAATAGCTTTGGTTAACATACAATGATAATGTACTAAAAACATTATTGTTAATGATCTTTATTCAGAGTGTGTAAGTCATGACGTTAAATACAAAATTAGTTAACAATGTATTAATGCATTATTAATGGATTGCATATACATCTTAGATGGCCATTAGTGTGTAATATGTGTACTGTAAAGTGCATAATATCTATTATTAATCTATGTATTATTAAATGTGTGCATTTCCAGGTGCACCATGAATTAGTATTTATGAAGTTATTAATTTTAAAAGTATATTAATATAGTACTTATCTGTGGACTATATATTTTATTTATTTTGCAGTTATGGGATGGGGAAGACATTATATATATATATATAT
>MU551716.1:3744285-3763843 GCA_024362625.1 Silurus asotus
AATATATCCTGCAGTTACCATGCAGTTATTGGACCAAAAATGTGAGTATTGTGCGTGCAATTTATTTAAAGCAAAGTTTAAATTTGAGAGTACAAAAAAGTACATTGTGCCACACACATAATTATGATTTTAAGACTGTGCTTTAGTCATATGCCCCCAATGAATAAAATTATGAACTGTTCAATT
This sequence comes from Silurus asotus, assembly GCA_024362625.1. NCBI lineage: Eukaryota > Metazoa > Chordata > Actinopteri > Siluriformes > Siluridae > Silurus > Silurus asotus. The sequence continues at coordinate 3,744,472 of MU551716.1, forward strand.
TAAGTTATTTTTAATACAGATTCTACAGTATAATTCCCATTTAACTAATAATCTGATGTGGAATAATTTTAAAACATTTTAATAATAATTGAACAAACAATTAACAACCAATTAATAGGTTGAAGTGCCAAAGTTTGGCTGCTTTTGCTAGCGAAATTGTACACATTTAGACAAACAGCAGCAAGACAATTTATTACAGAAGAAGCAAAGGTGTAGATTCCCCTCTCACCCACTGTTTCACAGATTCTGTCTTTTTAGACCCTGATTTATTTGCACATGACATTAGCATAGGGTTAACACAGTCCTGTTAAAGAAAAGAAATGTCTTCCCCAGAGTTCTGCAAGACAGATTAGCTTTGCAAATCCTATCACGCCTTCTGAAACCAAACTGTTTTCCTTCTACAATCCAAGCTGCCAATTCTGTAGAGAAATAAATAGGTAAAAGAGAACAGTCTCTAATATGGCCCTATATTGGTGGAAGCTAGAAAAGTGATGTATGGAGATGAGGCTAGCTAAAGCCTATTAATTTATTCCTCTATCCATTTATCTCTCTTTTTCTCTTTTTCTATCTCTCACTCCAATGATCCTAAATGGCACCAGTGCACTACTGGCATCTTGCTTGTTATTCTCTAACACCTCCTATTCCAGGCTATCTTCCTCCTCGTAATAAGATACTTCCCTAGCAGGGAATGGTGCTTTGTTGCAGGGTACAGCATGGCCTCCAGCTGTGCCAAGGCTTAGCGGCCCACTAGTGTTTCAGCAGGAGCGGAGAACAGTGGCCGAGCTTATCTTCTTTCTCACAGCAGCAGTGTGACAGAGGGCCACTGGCTCATTAATGAACTGGAGATCAGAGCCCATCCAGGCCCCTGTCATCCACACACACACTAGAACACACACCGTTGACGAGACAGCTAAGGATGATGTAATGTTGACACCTTTTTCTTACATTTTTAGTTGTTGGGTTATTTTTAACTAAGAAAGAAGACTGTACTCATGGATATGTAGAGATGATTGACACATTTGAACAGTATTAAGGTGCATTATACATATATTTAAACACTTAGCTTGACTTTCTATGGGCAAAGTCGATGCTCTGTGAAACTTATCTCAAGCTCTATAATTAACAACAAAAATCACACTGCAACCATGAGCACACAGAGTTGTCTTTGCATGCCTGTCAATCATTTTGCAGAGAAGTGCGAGCCTACCAGGAGAAAACAGCAGTAGGCTAATACGAATGCTGGGTGGCATATAAAAATGGCAGATGGCAAAGCAATATGTCCTGTTTTGACAGTGATTATGAGAATTAAGATCTTTGAAGGGTATTGAAGTGAGGTCTGAAGCCAGAGGGTGTAATCTTTAGTCATTTGTTCATTTGAATACAACTTAAATTCTCCGAATTGGAAATACTCAATACAAAATGTATTGTACTTGTGTATTGATCATTTTATTTTGTAACCATGGATATTAATAGTAAGTCTTTCTCAATAACCTTCTGGCTTTTCACTTGTATTTGGTATGTAAGGATATGAAGATGTCATGTACAACAGTGAGAGGTTGCGCACTGATTTTGGGTGAGAAGACCCAATCTGCCATCAGCATTCCATCTTAAAAAGTTAGTATTTGCCCACAGGGGCATTGTCATAATAAAATACATTTAGGGCTCTTAGTTCTTATCTGTATAACTAAGAAATGTCTTTGCACTTTTATGTCTCCACTTTGTGTCCACCATTTGGGAAATAGTACATATAGTGTATTTCCCATGTTTATTCCAAGTACGGATTAAATTAACTAAAATCTTTAAATGAAAGGGCAGAAAGGGGAGTACATATTAAAACATTAATTTTTCTCTATTATTTAATGGTCTTGGTAATCTTTGTTTTAGCGTCTGTTGCTACAGATAGGTAGGCTAGTTTTTCTTTGTTAAACAAGCAGGTAAACATCTAGACACAAAGCTTAATGGCCCAAATTATTGATTTGTTAAGTAGCACACCATGCTTAATCCTCTTCATCCTGCTCCTGCAACAACTTCCCACTCAGGGAATCCACTTCACTAGATCAGTCTCAGCATGAAGAGAAAAACATACAACTAAAGTTAGATGCCAATATCAAATGCTCACACATGTGTCTAATTATCTCCACTGCTTTGTTTATAGCGAATCACCCTAGTTCTTTCTCCCCATGGTTATCTTTGTGTGTGTGTGTGTGTGTGTGTGTGTGTGTGTGTGTGTGTGTGTGTGTGTGTGTGTGTGTGTGTTGAAAGTAATGCTTTACAGATTGATTGCATGATCATTCTGGCTTACATTATGCTCCATTAATCACAGTCTCTCAGGCATTGTTGTTTTAACACATTAACTCAGGTTTAGACTGAAGGACAATTACATGTACAGTGTGTGTATACTTGCACTGGGTTATAATTCTCTGTGTGTGTGTGTGTGTGTGTGTGTGTGTGTGTGTGTGTGTGTGTGTGTGTGTGTGTGTGTGTGTGTGTGTGTTCGAGTAACCTAGCAGAAGCAAATGCAGACAACAGGAAGGTAGATCCAGGGCCATCTGGGCCTCAGGCTTACTGAGTGGATTTACTGCTTTTTTAATATCAGTTCTGTTCAGTGGCCTTTCTAGCCTGTGCACAAGCACACACATACACAGAGAGAGAAAGAGAGAGAAAGGAAGAGAAAGAGAGACTGGACAGTGTGGCAAAAGGCCAGTAGACTGTCTGGTCGCGTCAGCTGTATTGATGGTAATAGTCTTTGGTTGATCTGCCTGTGTGAATGCTCCAGATTACGAATGTTCCAGATCTAAAATATATATGTGGACCATAAATGAATAAAGTTTTCAGTACTCTAATTACCATGGCCATGGATGCTTTATACAAATGTATGTTTAATATTAGTGAAACCAAACTGAACTGAACATAGAGCATGAAGACAAAATATTCTTGTAATAGTTATTATGGTGTTTTAAATTACGTAGATCATCAGGGGCCAAACAAAATTTTGGTATGTTTCAATTGCCGGATGTGTACATTGGTGTATTTTAGTTCTTGATTTTAGACTTGGCACATCAATAAAACAAATGTTTATGAATAAAAATATTTTTTTGGTGGAGTTATATATATATATATATATATATATATATATATATATGAGCAAAGAAAGCATGCCATGAATAAATATGTTTATAAATTGTGCTTTCAAATTCATTTGCGCTAATGCATTATTAACACATTAATTTTGACAGCCCTAATACATACATACATACATAAATAGATGTACGTATATACAGTGATATTTCACTTATTTTAAAAAAGTCATACATTATCTTTTTATTTTAAAATTTAAGTTATGAAACATCTACGTATACAAAATTAAAATATAAATAAATAAAAAACACAACAATGAATCCCATAAGAAAATAGTCTAGTTTTATTTAATCTCTTAACAGCATTTGTTTGTCCCGATCCAAAAACACCTGAAAAAAGGTCTGCCATCCCAAATGTTAGGTGACAGATGGAAGTGTTCTTGGGTGGGATTGCTCCTGTTCCAAAGGGGCATCTGAGCTATTAGCAACAGGAGCATTAGACTGTTGTTGATGAGGCACCAAACAGCTCCATGGGAAAAACTAATGGGACTTGCCCTTGGCCTTCATTGCAGGTTTTGCGAGTCGCTTGCAAAGTTCAGGCACACAGAATCACATTGATAGTCAGTGTGTGTTAGATACTATATTATTTTAATGCGGAGGAATGTATAGTTTGATGTACTACAGTGCAACATGTCATTTTCAAGTAAAGAATTAATGCAGTTGGAATCTGAATTTGCACAGAACTATAGATAATAGTATTTTATTTAATTTAGTATGATATTATATCAAATTAACACACAGAACAGAGAGTTCACAATAACACCAGTAATATGTAACAGATTTTTTTTTGGCAACACACTTTTCTGGTACATACATTACATATTACTGGGATAGTTTCTGTAAATGAAACCTGCTGTTGTAGGGTTTTCCACTGACAATATATCAACTTAAAGACAATTTATTCAAGCTCCTCTGTATATCTACTATTTCCAACATCACCAGTTTTAGTAGTATTATATAGACACATTTACTTTATTGTTTTACTCCACCCCGATAACTTTTAAAGAAATTTGTAGGATATACCCTTTGCAAAATTTGTAGTCTAGAAAATGTATAATATAGCATTTTTCTCTTTTTTTTTTTATGTTTCTTCTACCAAAAACTGTTGACAATTAGACACCCAACAATTTGCAAGAGGAAATAGAACGGGATTTCATTTTTCTTTCTAGTGTTGTGAAACAGAATGGACCAGGCTATTTTAGGCAGAGGTCTTGCGTTTTCTTGCTTAAGTCTGGGCTGGCTCACTGCCTGCTTCGATTCGGCTCATTCTGCAAGAGGTACGTTATTATAACTGTCAGTCATTTGTCTGCATAAAGGGCTTTCATTTGAAAGGCTCAAAGCAAATCTCCTTTTTTCACATGAAACAGTCTTGATTTATGTCCTCCTTCCATCCGCAGTCTTGATAGATCTATGCACAGCTCTGAATATATGCTTTCTTCATTCAAGAAAATGGAAGTTGGATAAAAAGGGATCTTGCACTTAGTGTCTTTTATTCAATAACTGTCCAAAAGCATCACTTATACAGAAGTGTATGAAACTATGAAATAAAGCAGAACAATGGGTACTTCCTTATGCCAGTGAACTGCCAGTGTGGTTTCCTTTTACAACTAGTGAGTCTTTCCATGAGTTTGTTCCTTGCCAAGTGCAAATCTTGTCATTACCCTGTGACCGTGACTGCTATGTCACATTTGTCCTTTTGCTTCATTCTTGTTTGGCAAGAAATTAAGGACTAAAGATGCCAGATAGACCATACTCTGTTCTTGTTTTAAGCTTTAATTGCACAGGTTTTTTTTTTTTTTACTGTATGCAAGATATTGCATACAGTATATGAGAATTGTCCCTACACCTTGGGAGAAGGAATTCTTGAAATTCTATATTTACTATACATCCATAACTGTTGTTAGACAAATGGCCTGTTGCTCTTGCTTTTATGTTGCTGTATCAGTGCTGTAGCCACAGACTCTCTTATATTTTTCACCTTTCCCAAAATATTGTACTGTTTTTTAGTCTAAGGTGAAAAACTGTTTGTTCCTCGCCCCAATGGACTCAGATGATGAATAAAGTTAGTTCCTGGATTTTTTTGACATTAAATATTTAAAAAAGCAATTTCATATCCATGTCCTGACTACAACCTAATGCAAGTGTTATTATCAACAAGGCTCAGTGAATACTGATGAATATTTATTACCTGCCTTTGACACTAGATTGTCACAGCAAGAACTGAAGTGAACTGTAAACCTGTTCTTGAGACTTCTAGGAAGTAAAAAATAGGCTTCTTTCACCTGTTTAAAAAAAGGACAGAAATGTGTCAAAGTCTTGGCTAATAATCTCCTAAAGTAGGAGGAAGAGTGAGTGCCCTTTCTGTGTTTGAAAAGAGAGTTTAGATCATCAAAGCTTGCAAATGCATGTTAAAAATGAATGAAAGAGGAGCAAAAATACCTTAAAAACAGTAGCAGCGTGTACCGTAATTTCGGACTAAAAAGCGCATCCATATATAAGCCGCACCCACTAAATTTTACAAATATTTTTAACATAAATAAGCCGCACCTGTCTATAAGCCTACACTAATGTACTTTTCACAGGCTTTAACGAAAGACACGTTACACACGGTGTAACGGGTGAAATATGTTGCACTTTATTTAGGAGCATAGCAGTTTTTTGGGAATAGCCTGACACTGCATTCTTCGGGTATTACTGCATGTGTTCAAGACGAGGATTATGTCCTTATTATTTTCTGATGCTTAGTTCTAAGTTTTTTTGACTAACCCTTAACACTGTTGCCAAGAAAAATAAAAAAAGCATGAGTTAAAACCTGTCTGTGCTTAAATGATTTCTGTTGCAACTGCAGTTAGCGAGCTCTCCCTTCACCCAGACTCAATGCGTTACAACGGCTTGTATCTAAACAGTAGCCGATCAAGAAAGTCATTGTTCACTGTCTTCCTCCTTCCTTTCACAACTATTTCTCTCGGGAGTTTATCTTTTGGCATCGTTGTGCGTTTAAAATTCACCCAGTGAAAGCTTTTCTCCCGATGCCGTGCAGCTCAGAACACAGGTGAGGTGCATTCTTTCGTTTCTGTTCGGAAATTTCATTGGTCTAATGTTATGTCGCTCAGTTTTTTTGGCTTGACGTTTGTGAAACCGGGAAAAACCCAGGAAAAAATCAAAAATTTGACGCTTCGCTGTTTAAGCCAAGGCGTTCAAAGCGTGGGGAAAAAAGTAGCGGCTTATAGTCCAAAAAATACAGTACTGTATTACAAGTGATTCAAGGGTGTCACAATTTTTGTCAATTTAATATCTAAAATTGGTATATAACAGTGAATTGCTTTTCACTTTGTAATAGATTAAGTGGGGTCTAATAACATCAGATCAGTGGGTTCTGAGAACACTATGTAAAAGGGATTGTTTACATTGACCACCATCAAAGACAGGGTTTTTATCTACACTGGCCAGAAAAGCTGAGGTGGGGTATGTGGAAAAATCTCCTCCAATGTGCCTCCATTGAGGCACAGCTCTGGATGTGGGCTTTTATGGATAAGACAACTCAATGTCCAATGTGGCTTGCAAATAGGGTGAAGTCAGATGCAGTTGTGCATTTTGTGGGCAGAGCAAATGCCTGAATATCTCTACCACTGCTCTGGATGACACAGTGACACTGTTGTGCATCCAGCCACCTCCTCACACCACTTCTCCACTATGGATGTGGCAGTCCCTACTTCAAGGATGCTCTGTCAGCTTGTATTTGGCAGAGCTGATTTGGTGGACAGGTTTTGCCACCTGAAGGAAGAAAGGAAACAGAGGAAAGGAAACATTAATGGCTCTGCCAGGCCATGCAAGCCACCAACCAGGCATTTGTTATGAAGCCCATTCATAAGCCTCAATGCTGTAAACAGCCTCAACTGGCACTAAATCCCAAGTAAGGGCCTGGTTTTAAGTAGTGTCAGGTGCTCTCACATAATTCCCTTGAAATGTCATAAATGTGGTGTAGGTCTGTGATTACATTTCTTTTTGTTTGACAGTAACACTTAAATGTTTGTTTTGGTGCTGTTGTATATCTTTGATGAAAACCTAAAGAATTGCATTTGTAAATATATTGTTCTATCACAGCTGTCAGTTCGATTTGAAGGAAGATTTTTTTAATTGAAGTTGCTCGAAAAAATTCAAAAACTTTTTCTACAGGCCTACTTGGTATATGTGTAACATTCTGTGAATGTTTAATGCCAATGGTTCTTTAGAATAATTTAATCCTATTAAGGATGGAATTTCATAGCATGGACCCCTTCCATGTCTTACTATGTCACTGTTTTAACTCAACACTCAACACATTCAGCTCTGAACAAATGACATACAAATTATTTTTACCTTTATGTATAGTGAATAAATAAGTATAGTATGCTAGGAATTGTTTTCCTACAAAAAATGTTTTTTTACGGCTTACAGCGAAATTATTTAAAAAGCGGTGCCCAAATGTTTCTTTAGGAATTCTTCTTAAAGCCTGTTTCAATTCTCTTCAAGCTTTAAGAGAAACTTATTTTCTGAAACTCTTATTCAAATTTTTTTCCTTATTCATGCAAAATCTTTCTTCTTCTCTCATTTTCTCTCCAAATTCTTTTCCTAATGTCAGTGATGAAATGAATCTTGGATGAGTGAGTATCCCACTGCTTCAGCCTTCAGAGGTATGTAATCACAAACCTCCCACAGCGAGAGATTATCAAAAATGGTGTGTACCAATTCATCTCTCTGTATAAACAAAAGATAAAACCTTGAGGCTCACGGAATAGCATGCATACATTGAGACGATTACCTAAGCTTATCATTATGCATTCAAGAGGTGCAATGTGCCATAACAACCACATCCTTCGTTTATATTCACTACATGTCAGGGCAGTTCCTCGGGCATAGCATCAGTCAGAGTAAAAGCTAGCAAAGCTTGTTGGAGCATAATCACAAAGCAGCATACAGAGAATAAGCACAAGTAAACAACAGGACTTTTGGTGCATTAATGCTCTATTATAATTAACATAAAATCGAATTAAAGGGCATGACTGCAAATCCATACTATTCTGGTTATGCAAAGTTCCTGAATTGTACATTAAAATAAATAATATTTCAGAATGTTTAATGTTCGAGTTACAATCATAGCAATTATATAATACATACCTACCAGTATACCACTGTATAGTGTCAATATACTGACATCATTAAAACCTTTTATGAAGCATCATGTATGTCAACATGGTTTGTTGTCAGGATTGTCTGATTAAGGGTTTAACATAATTATTTACCCCTTAATATAATAAAAAATTAGGCAATGCAATACAATATGAGGTAATATGAAAAAGCTTCGAGACTTGTGATGTTTACAAGAAAGCACTTTATGTATTTACATTTACTTTCTATCACCTTTAAAATATGACGATGAAATCTCAGACATGGTAACGCGGGTGGTCAGAATAGCACCAGTTAACACCATTAGTTTCTAAACTTTTCCATACATCACATGCAAACTAGCTTCAACCAACTAGCTAAATCAGCAGGCTACTATTTAGCAGGCACTGATTTGTGTTTGGCAATCACAAATAGATGCGATTTACCCTTATGGTCTTATAACACTCAGTTCTGTGCTTGCTTGTGCAGCCAGTTAAGAAATTTACACAGGTTACAGTACTAAAACACAAAAAGCAGCAACATTTGGCTCATTATGGTTAATAATGATTAAATTAATTAGAATTTGACTCAGTTTGTCCTGAGTGACAATGCTACACAGGTACTCGGCTTATGCAGAGGCTAGCTTTACAGCTCTGTGACTAATGCTAGCAATTTAAAATTTTGGCATTTGCCAAATGCTTTTACTAGGCCATTCAAGTGATTGAAATCCATGTTATAGGATTATAGGGTGGAGTAAAATGGCATTGCGAAGTGTCTATAAAATGAAAATACCAAGCTATTCTAGTCCAGATTGAATAGGAGTTTTGCTCAAGTGGAGGTTTTTTCCTAATACTTAATACAGTAGTGCTGGCCATTTTATTTTAGACTATATTATCAATAGGTCTGTACCATTAACCAATCAGATTTCAAATTTGCCTTACAGAATGGCGTCAGCATTTTTCCGTCTTCTGATTAGTAGGTCAGGGAAACTGTTACAGCCAAATTTAACTAGGAAAAGACATGTGTAGTGCTCTGCACACATTAATACATCATGAGTTAGACTTTTTACCCCCACAATAGCTGACAGAGGAAAAAAAAATAATTTGGTCTCGGACATTCTTAAAAATACATTTTCAGAAAAAAACTAGACATCGTGAGGAGAGCTCGGCCAACCCCGAAGCTAGCTAGCGTGTTTCAGCCCGGGAAGGGGTTTGTTCTTCACTTCCAGACCAGTGAATACAAGTGGTACCATTAGCTTTCAGCCCTTGAGGAGTGGTGTAAATTATGAGTCTGCACCTCTAGTAAGTAGGTTGTATTTTATTTACATGTTTTAGTCATGTTATTAGACAAATATTGATTTCGAACTGCTCCAGATGATGTAGGTGCACAGTTGTGGTGGTAGTGTGGAGGTATGGAGTTGTCTTAACTGGGTTTCTTGCTTTAGTAAAATGATATTCACCCTTAATATGTGAAATTCCTCTCTCTCTGTAATGCCATGCATTGTTATATTGCGTTTTTGTATAGTATTGATCGTTTCAATAATTGCGACGTGATAGTGGTGGTATTAAGAGGTGAATTAAGTTAGGTAAGTACCCACTGAAGGCCCAGGTACCAAATGCATGGCCCGCCACTGTACCACAGAGTTGGAGAGACACAATTATAAAGGATGTCTGTGGATATGGTATCATTAAATTTTTTATTTATTGTAATAAAGGAGACACAAACCAGTACATGTGCACATAAAGGTATGGTTTACATGCGTTGGAGTGGACGATCTTGAGTGGCCTGTTATAGAGCACTGACCTCAACTCTATTGAACACCTTTGGGACAAATTGGAATGCTGACTGTACCTGATTATTATTATTACTTGTTATAAAAGCTTTTTAAATGTTGTTTACTATTACCTAAATAGTGACATATTGTAGATCTCCCAGTGCACATTGTAGATGTTTGTTGTTTAGTGATTATGTTGCCATGTGCATTTTGTTTTGGTTCTTTTCTTCACGCACATTTCATCACTGGTGTGTCATGATCATGTGTCATGATTATTTTCACCTGTTTTTAGTTTGTCTTTTGTCTTTGTGTTTAATCCCACATGTTTCTTTGTTCATTGTGAACTCACACTTAATGTTTTTGTTCCAAGCGTTAACAAACCTTGCAATTAGTCATAGTTTTTACTGATCTTTGCTCTTTGTTTTGCCCAGTGTATGCTCTTTGTACGTTGCTTGACCTGACCAGCTCACTGAACTTGTTTGTGTCTCACTATTTGGCTCTGTTTGCAAGCTTGTATAATAAAGCTTTCATTTGTCTGCATCAGCATTTGTATCAGCTGCCTGGTTGTAAACCACAAGATTCTAATCCTTCTGATTAATCTGAACTTGCATTATTCTAATGACAGATATCTAATTCGGCATTGACGAGACACACTTTTTAAATTGTTTTTAAACTGTTTGTCAGGAATTATACGCCTCATGGATAAATTGTCTGATGTAATCTTTTACTACTGAAATGAACTTTGGTTACAATATTTGACATTTTATCACTGCATGCATGCTACAACATCACAACATCAGTGCAATTCAGTTGACCTGTTGGATGGTAACATTAGCAGACACTGTTTAGATAAAGGTTACATTTTGTTTTTGGGCATGCTAATCATTCTTTACATTTGTATAAGGTAACTTTAATGTAATCAACCAACCAGGGGTAGCTTAGTGGTATTAAAGTTGGAATTCACAAATTTGGGATCAGTTCCAAAGTATTATTAAACAAGATCCTTGTGCTTGACAACAGATTCATCTGCAGCTAGACATGATGCAAATTATCAAATGTTTCAAAACTATACATCCATTAGGAACACCCTTTAGAAGTAATTATTACATCTTTCTTTCTGCAGTGCATTTTAGCCAATTTTATTCCACTCCACAAGTATCTGCCTTTAACAGATATTTAAATTTAGTGTGAAATTCCATGAAAAACAATGTTATTTGTGGGTTGATGTAATTTCCACTGAATGGAAGGCACGGCAGGACAAATCAAGTGGTTCCGACGATAGAACTGTAGTCCGGAATGATGTCAAAATTCTAGGTCTGTATTTTTGGTGAAGAGATTTTTCTTCACCTTTGGGCGGCTTCAGGAGGCACCACAGCAGATCATCCGTCTCTATATCACTCTGTCCTCTACATCTGTCTCTTTCAAACCATCCACCTGGATGTCTTTCCTCACCAAATCTATAAACCTCCTCCTTGGCCTTCTTTAGCATTCTTCCACCGATATGGTAGTAGAGAGATTGTACATTGTAAACCGAATCGGTTGAGGCCCGGGTTTACCAACCACTGCCACAGGTATTGTAAGCCAACAGGGTACTGGTGGAAATTGGGCTACTGCTGGCCGAAGGAGAAGAAGGAGAGGAGGAAGACATCTACAGAGACAGCAGAAAATGGAGAAGTTTAGGAGAGTAGAGGTTTGGGTTGGTACATTAAATGTTGGTACTATGACTGGTAAAGGGAGAAAGTTAGGATACCAAGTGAATAAGGGAGTAGGGCCAGGAACATGGGAGGTTGGTTTAAACTGTTCTATCATGGTGTAGAGAGAAAGATAATTGTTGTTGGGTTGATCCTGAGGGAAGAGTACAGTAAAAGTGTAATGGAGGTGAAGAGAGTTTCTGATAGGGTGATGATGTCAGGGACTGACTGGAGGGACCCGAATGCAGGACGCAGACTGAGAGTTTAAGATAACAGTCTTTAATTAATAAACTGGGGAGTAACCAGGTGAATAGACCCAGAACACATGCCAAAAACAACTGTACAAATCCCAACAAACAATAAAAAAAGTCAAATAAACACATCTATATAGTCCTATCATGCAGCATAGAAATCTAGGCAAAAACACAGCACAAAAAAATATAGTCCCAAATCGAAAAAAATCAGAGCACGAAAACAAACACAAGCCATAGAACAGTCATAAAAAAACAAGCAGGCAGATGGGGAGCAAGAGCTGGAGAATCTCAGCAACAATCTGAGGTGACCAAAGAGATAATCAGGCAGAGAGTGAGAGTTCTTAGGCCTTAAATTCCGGGCAGCGTGGGAAAACCCCAACATGGCTGCTGACCCGGAAGTGCACGTTGCAAAACCGGAATTGCGCACCGCAAACCCGGAAGAACATGACAGATGAAGGTGAGCTGCAGGAGAAGGAAAAATTCTGGAGTGAGTTAGATGAAGTAGTGGACAGTGTACCTAGGAATGAATGACTGGTGATTGGGGCAGACTTTAATGAGCATGTAGGTGAAGGGAAAAGAGGTGATGAGGAGGTGAAGGGTAGGTATGACCTTAAGGAGAGGAATGTGGAAGGGCAGATGGTGGTAGATTTTGCTAAAAGGATGGAAATGGCAGTGGTGAAAACTTATTTTAATAAGAAGGAGGTAGACAGGAGGTAGACAGTGTAGCTAGACAGTGAAGTGCAGAAGTGCAGGAGAGCATAAGGAGATAGAGGTTGGCGGGAAGATGGAGGGAGTATTTTGAGCAGCTGATGAACAAGGAAAATGAGAAAGAGAGAATGTTGGATAGTGTGGAGATGGTGAAGCAGGAAGTGGATAAGATTAGTAAGGAGGGCATGAGAGCAGCAATAAAGAGGATGAAGAGTGGAATGTCAGTTGGACCAGATGACATACTGGTTGAAGCATGGAGATGTAAGGAGAGATAGTAGTGGAGTTTTTAACAAAATTATTTAACAGGATTTTGGAACGTGAGAGGATGCCTGAATAATGAAGAATTTATCTGGTACCGATCTTTAAGAAGAAGGGAGATGTGCAGACCTGCAGTAACTACAGGGAAATAATGTTGATCAGTCACACAATGAAGTAATGGGAAAGAGAAGTGGAAGCCAGGCTGAGAGAAGAGGTGACTATCTGTAAGTAGCAGTATAGTTTCATGCCGAGGAAGAGCACCACAGATGCAGTATGTGCAAACAAGGAACATGGGGTATATCGGTAGAAGAATGCTGAGAATGGAGCCACCAGGAAGGAGGAAAGAGGAAGGCCAAAGAGGAGGTTTATGGATGTGGTGAAAAAAGACATGCAGGTAGTTGGGGCTGAAAGAGGCAGATGTACAGGACAGAAGGTTATGGAAAAGGATGATCCGCTGTGGCGACCCCTAGAAGCCAGGAGAAGCCAAAAGAAGAAGAAGAAGAAGAAGAAGTAGCAATTGGATTTTGTCACAGTAGCTTATAGATAACTGTAAAACTAATATGTATTATTTATATTTATATTTATATTTATAACATTCTTCTTTTTTCTCTCAATGGCACACTGCACTGTGTCGGAGCAACACAGATAGCAGTTAAAGAGCTTATTTCCCCAAATCTCTTTATCCTTTCCAGACCTGTGAGATGCTGACAGAAAGTCAGCTAACTCTAGCCAGTGGCAGCTGCCTTGGTTTTGCATAATTAATTATTTATTCCACACCAGACACCATAATTACCATCCAGATGAATATGATATTCTAATCAGGCATGCTTTAATTTTAATTGCCCTCCAGCATTGAACTGTCAGCTTTGGCTTGGCTTGATAAAGTAGAGGGACTCATGAAACTCTATTAGACATCTGCTTTAAGACCATTGCCTCTGCTAGCCATCACCTGCTGCCCTTAAAATCAACACAGATAGTGTGTGGATGTGAATATGGGAGAGAGAGAGAGAGAGAGAGAGAGAGAGAGAGAGAGAGAGCTTAGAAAGAGAGAGAGAGAGAAAGAGAGAGCTTATCCATTTCTTAGCGAAAGCATATTTTGTCCCTGAGTAAATGTGCATGGGAAAGAGGATTTTACAGAATTCGTTTTTTCCTGCTGTAGGATCATTTTGGTTGGCTTGGATTTACTGTATATGAGAGCTTTAGAATAATAAGCCAATGACAGATGGGTTTGTGAAGACAATCAGCCAACCTCATATGGCAGTGAGTGCACGTGCCCAGAAAATAGGAGGATTACTGAAGCCTCTTGTCTACATGTTTTATTATGGTAACTTACTTGGAATCTGAAACAAGGAGCATGTTACAGTTTCTACATTTACATTAAAATATCTGTTTTTACATGTATTTATTTATTTATTTATTTATCTATTTAACACTTCTTTTCTATCTTGTTTTTTCCCCCAAGTGACTGACAATGTACAGCACAAGCCCACAGAAAAAGCGCCAATTTAAATGCTAAGCTTCACAATTAGAAAGGAAAAAGAATCTAGTGCAATGCCAAGAGCTACAAAGTGCAGTAAGTAGTGGTAAAATGATCAAAGTAAAGTAAATTTTATTTTAGAAGGAAAAACTAAAACAAAGCCTTCTCAAATGTTCACGATGGTGGCATGGTGGTGCAGCTGTTAGCGTTAATGCTTTACAGATCCAGGGTTTCTAGTTCGATCTTAAACAGGCAACTGCCCGTGTTTCAAATTCATGTCTGGGTGAGTTTCCTCTGGTTGCCTGATTTCTTCCAATCTCCCAAATATATGTTGTAGGTGCGAATGATCGTGTAATCTAATGATTCTGTATCATGAAGTTATTTTCACCTTATGTTCAGGATGAAGTTACTGAACATCTGTGAATGAAAATATAACAAAGTGAAGAGACATCAAATGTAGCATAACATCAAACAAAAGAGAGCATAAGGAATGTTTTAAGAAGGAGTTTGAGATGATTAGAGATTCTACAAGATAAATAGAAGCCACACCATCTCTTTATTCACAGACCATAGTGTGTAGGATGGAGTGTAAGGTTGAATGATTGACACTGTGTAGGTGGGTGACATTCCCCTGACAGCACTGAATGCGGTCAACTGATGAGGATGTTGCTGGATGTGGGTGGATGTGATGATGTAAATTTATCATCGCCAGTCAATAAAGAAGATAGTAGTAGCATAGTAAAGTGAAGGTGAAGAAAATTCTTGCTGTCACTGAAAATAGGTAGCATTGAATTTGGATTACTCAGTTCTCAGTTGGATCTTCAGCATCATCAGCTTTTCTACAGTGCATAGAGTCACAGTCTAAAGGAGTGAAACCTTAAAAAAAAAGTTTTTAAAGACTAGCCTGGGTGTAAAAATATAGCATTTTTCTTTCTAAAGTCAAATGTTGTTTAACACTGTTTGGCATATTTGAAGAGAAATGTCAGATTATCATATTTATTTATTTTTTATTTGAATAAATATTTATTAATGAGTGAAATTTTATAAGGCTTTCCCCTTACATACTGTTTCTTTTTATGGGGCTATAGTTGTTCTGTAAACATCTGACCTATTGATCTCTGCATCATCTTCAGAGGTCCCCTTGGATATAACACTACTGGAAAAGTTCAGTAGTACAAACCAGAACAGAAAACAAAACCATAACACAGGGAGTAGGTTGCCATGGGAGCCATAACACAAATCTATGACTCATAAACAGGCAAATATGTTCTAAATATCAACAATGATTTATTGCAGTACGTACATTTGAAGTGAATTAACTGATTAAACACCAGTTATATTTGATTGAAAAAGCATTTGTATCTGTTCTTCCGCAACAATCTGTGAATAAAACATAATCACAACAGTGCAACGTTCCTAATTGTTTGGAGTTTTGGCACGGTGCTGACAAGTAATGACAGAAGTACGCTGTTCCTGACAGTTTGGAGTTTTGGCACGGGTTTGTGCTGAGAGCACCTCTGTCAGAGTTTGATCTGGCACTTCCTGCTCGTTCAAGGGAGTAGCGTTGAGTTTCTGTCTAAGGCTTCAGTAGCAGCAGCTTGCTTTGCCTTACAGCCAAGCTTGGCTCTAATAGTGAAGTGGAACAAAGCAGCCTGTCTCAGTTCTAATCCTGCTTCCAAAGGCTCATGTTCAGAAGTTACAATAAAGCAGGCAATGAATTTAAACCTCTGGTTGATGAAGGGGCACATACCCCTTTTCTTGCTGTAGGTCAACTCAGGGTAGTGTTAATGAGTCTGTTGAATAGTTTAAAAACTTCAATGCAAATGCCATGCAAGGTGACTTCAGCCTCTGCTTTGTGGCATCTGCTTTCATGCTGCAACATTTTCCCATGGCAATGACTACAGACTGGTTATAACTCCCTGAAAAATAGTTAAAAAATAAACGTATCTACTCTTGAGGTGTTATATATAATCAGAATTCCATGAAATTGTGCTTTTTTTTTTACTGTGCTTGATATTTTACTGATTTTATTTGGCTTTAATTAAAAGCCTTGCTCCCAACATGTATTGCATTAATCGGGGGAAAGGGGAAAGTTAGTAATTAGTGCTTTAAGACTCACAGATTATACGGTATATGGGGACACCAGCGAGGGCATTTAACAACAAAGTTGGGATACATTTCTGCAGATTGCTCAGAAGCCTTTGGTGGGAAGTTGTAAGTTTGGTTAGGCTTGATTAAATGACTTTTTATGGGTTTTCCTTATATAGCATTTACTGTTTATCCATCTGGAGGCATACTTGGTCATCTTAAGTCTCATATGTTTGACTGACACCAGAATTGAGCTAATTAGAGCTCTGCTACACTAAGCTGACAGTCCTTCTCATTAATGTTGTCTTATTACCATGCTTGCCTCATCTGAAAAGACCTGAACTATAAGGATGACCTACAAAGCTTCACAACCAGCTTAATTTATGCTAATCCGTCCACAGGCCTCGGGTTATCTATAGACATTCCTTGAATACATATTGGATGTATCCCAAAAACAAGGAACCAGGGAATCATAACGTGCAAATTTGGTTTCCTCTTAAAGTTTCACATGCACGTTCCTGGGAATCGTTTAACATGGTTTCTGTTTAAGTACCAACACAGGAAGTCCTTTTTTTTTTTGTTTTTTGTTTTTTTTTACTTATGCTGATTACAGGTGCTGGCACTCTGAGCCCTCGTTCCCATGTTTCATTTTTGCTTGTGATAATAGATTCAATGTTATATCCATTATGGATCTCAATTTGTTTCTTTAAAGTCATGATTCTGATTGTGCCTTCACAATCCCTCTGAATGCAGCCACTCAGAGCTAGCAGTCAACATTGGGGGTATGTGTCCAGTGTCTAAATTGAGCCCTTTGAGACCACTCGCCAAGAGAAAATGATTGTTAGCCAGCTGCCAAGGCTAGAGGTGCTAGTCCCATAACTTAGGGCTAAGGCTGAGGATATCGGTGATGGAAGCAAGATCAGGATCAGGCTGCCTGAGCTCAGCAGAGGAGGCAAACCTAGCTAATATAAACTGAAGCTTGTGATGGTGAATAAGCATGGACAGACTGGCTCAGATCATAATGAGAAAATGTGAGCAGCATACTAATATAACACTACTAAAGGATTATATTGCGGGTACAGGATGAAAGAGGAGCTCTTCTACAAATGGGTGATGGCTTCATAAGAATTTTAAAACGTCTGAAAAAAAAAAAAATTTTCTACTATGACATGCAGACAATGAAATCCAGCAAAAATTGTCATAAAGATTAGAATGTTATCATAAAGGGGTGTGCTAAAAAAGTTTAGTTTTTTTTATGAAGAATTCTCTAATGAAATACATTTATAGATTTTCACCAAACGATTCCAGAATACCTTTTTAATGATTGTATGCTCTTACATATATATTTATATTGTTACATAAAAAAATACATTTATTTTAAGGCTTAGATTTTGTGGGCCTACAGTAACTGTTAATGATGTGTTAATAGAGAAACAACATATTAGAAAAAGCACATTAATACAAACCAGTAATTTATCTTACAGCAGGAACCGTTGTCAGATCCATGCTGTCATAGAAAATGAATAAACTTCTCATTTTAGACAAATATATGAACTAAAAGTTTGTTGTTGTTTGTTTGGTTTTCAATATTTTTTTAATATCCGATTGGTTGGTGGTGAAGTATACTTATATATTAACATTCGAAAGTTTTTGCTGAAGCGTGAACATCTTATATCTAGGCTTTTACGTTATTGTATGAATATAATAGATGGTATTGTTTCTATGCTGACATACAACTGTATGATTATTGTTTGATCCCTCAGTATATTGTCAGAGCACATATGAAAAACAATACATTGTATTCTTTTAGGTTATATATGTAAAGCAGTGTTTCATAGCTTTGTGTTTGGCTGGGGGTCAGGGAGCTTAAACATTGGGGGGCATGTCCTGGTATGAATTATATACACTGCTCAGTCATAACATTGAAAGATTTGATATATGAAAAAATTAGCATTGATTATATCATGACATATGTCAAGGAATGGAATTATATTCGACAGTGGCTGAATAGTCAGTTCTTACAGGTCTTGTGTTGGAAATAAGAAAAACGTGTGTAAGGACATAAGTGATTCTGACAAGGACCACATTTCTGAACTGGTTCAGAGTATCTCCAAAATGCCAGGTTTTGTGGGATGTCTTGTGGGTATTTCTAATAATATTTACCATAAATATAAGAATATATTTGATGCAAACTTATGCCTAATGTATAATGGATCAGTCATACTGTTTTTCAGTGAACTGTATTGCACCTGTGTTATTATATTTAACTGCATTGTAAAATATCATAATTATATTATTCATAATAATAATAATGTATCTCCAAAATGCCAGGTTTTGTGGGATGTCTTGTGGGTATTTCTAATAATATTTACCATAAATATAAGAATATATTTGATGCAAACTTATGCCTAATGTATAATGGATCAGTCATACTGTTTTTCAGTGAACTGTATTGCACCTGTGTTATTATATTTAACTGCATTGTAAAATATCATAATTATATTATTCATAATAATAATAATAATAATAATAATAATTAATATATACAAAATTAAAATCTGTGATTTAAATCCAATAACAACAATTAATTACTTAAAAACAAGCACTGAATACACTTAACTATTAATTAGTTTGGAATTTATTTGTACAAAATAAATAAAAATTAATTAATTAATTTTACATAATAGTGAAGATATAATTTTGTTGAACTGAAATGTGAGTGAGGCTGCACTGAGAATCTGAAATGTGGAGCTGTGAACTACATTCATTGGATATTTGTATTATCCATCTTACTATTTCTATTGATCGTATACATCATACCTGAAATATATATATATATA
>MU551716.1:3771861-3800855 GCA_024362625.1 Silurus asotus
AAACAGGAAAGGGCTCAAAGCCGATCCTTGATGCACTCCCACCTCCACCTTGAACCAGCCTGTCTTTCCTACTGCACACTACACTGCTGTCACATTGTCCTCATACATGTCCTGCACCACCCTCACATACTTCTCTGACACACCTGACTTTCTCATACAATACAACAACTCCTCTCTCGGCACCCTGTAGTACGCTTTCTCTACATTGTAAAACCTGATAATTAATTAAATTAATTGAATACATTTTCTTAATAAAAATAATAAGTGCTAGTAACACAATATAAAACACCAACCATCAGAAACAACTCAAACAGCTTATTTGTTTGAAATATGTAACGCTTATTTTTGACATTTCAATGTCCCCTCAGGGCAACCACCAGGAGGCAGGCTTTACACTGCATCTCTCTTTTCCTTACCTCCAAGGCTTTCTACCATGCAGTCTGCCTCAGGTTCTGCTGTGTCCTGTTTTTAGGTCCTTGTAGGGTGAAGTCCTATATTGCAATTTCACTTTAAATTTTATTAGATCATAAGACCGAGCTCATCCGTTATACTTAAGACATGCAAGACCATTAACAATTAATGAGTTGCAGTGCTTGCTCATTTTCAAGTCAACTTAAAGAAAATAATTAATTGTCTAACTAAATGGAATTTATAAACAATACTTCAAATGCAAAACAAATTTAAATCAACTTAAAACAGTTAAGTTATAATATCAAAAATTCTTTTTTGAGTTAAGTTAAATTAATGCTAATGAGTGGCTTCAATGGGGTTTTTTTGAGAATTAAGTTATATTTACTTATTTATTTTATTAAGATTGCACAGTGTAATTCCTTCTGACCATGTCTATAATTTTCCATCAACATTCGCGAAGCAATTATTGCATCTGTAGTGCTCTTCCTCGGCATAAAACCGTACTGTTGCTCACAGATGGTCACCTCTGCTCTCAGCCTGGCTTCCACTACTCTTTCCCATAACTTCATGGTGTGACTGATCCCTTTTTTTCCCCTGTAGTTAGTACAGGTCTGCACATCTCCCTTATTCGTAAAAAGCACCAGTACCAGCACACTCCTTCTCAATTCCTCAGGTATCCTCTCACCTTCCAAAACCTTGTTAAACAATCTAGTTAAAAACTCCACTGCCATCTCTTCTAAACAACATCATGCCTCTACTGGTAAAAATTTATTTCACTGATGTCAAGCAAAATTAGTAATAGCATGAGTCAGTCATCTGTGGTGTTCCTACAAACATTACTAAAGGTTGGTCAATCATGCCTGAGCTGTGCATTGTCAAGCAAATCAGATTTATTACGGCCTTATAAAAACCTGGAATTCCTTGGTGCCCTCCAAAGTGCAAACAAATTTCGTTGAGGGCCAATGCATCATTATGTATTGATTTAGAAGATATAAACCACCTTAATAAACTCAAGACAATGGGAGAGCCTGTGAAATAATTTTTCTTCAGAGGCATGAATTACACCATAAAAATTGGTGGTTTTACAGAAATCCTTCACTTCTGGGATGCCAATCCATCGCAAAGGGCACAACCACATTCACACCTTAATGCATTTTATCGTAGACCCCCATTGCCACGTTTTCAGGAGGTGTAAAAAAAAAATCTAGAGAAACCTGAAAAGACCTACATAAAAAAAAAATAATAATAATAATTAAGTTTACCATGAACCTGGGATCCTTGTGTTTTGTAGCAATGCCTCCCACTGTGCCACCCTATCATCATTACAGGATATGCTTAGCAGTTGCATAATAACAATGAGGAATAAATCACATGTCATGCTGTTATAGATATGTATTTTATTTTGGTGGTATTTTGTTCCTCTTATACAGCAGCAATTTGCCAATGATTTCACATGTTAACTAATGCATAAACAATGTCAATGACACTTTAGTTTTTGATTGTGAATATATTATTCAGCTTGTTTTATTGTTTATTTCAGAAATCCTTGTGATATATTCAGTTACCTTTTGAATGAAGTAACGAGTAACTGTAACTAGTTACTATTTTTTAGTAACGAGCACAACACTGGTCACCACTACACTATAAGTGGTCCATTCACTGACACTATTTATGAAATCAAGAGTTGTGTCATGTGATACATCTCTTAAAGCAATCAGGGGAGTTCTTTTAAAGCTATTACAGGATCCTGTACTTAACATGCTGCCCTGTTTAAGCCTACTTAAGCAAATTACATTAAGAAAGCTACTGGCCTCTCATGAGTTTCTTATCTACAATCACCTGGGCAGCTTTAATGATCTTTACATTTCCAGAAATGTCTGGATGCTATCAATCCTACTATAGATTAGAATTAAAGGTTCTGCTGCCCACTAGCTAGATGCATGCTGGAAAAAATGTGTCTCTTCATGTTTGGGCATTTCTTATGTGGGCTGTTCAAACCACTGAAAAGAGTTAAAGGCCTCTATAATGGCTCTCATCCTGTCAGAGGGTTTTTCGGGATAACCAAGCCATTAAAAAGGACTATGGTGTGAGAAGGCAGGAGGGTGGATTCACATCTCATTAATCTTGTTATTTTTTACATAACAACTTGAAATGTGCTCTAAGGGCAGGAAAATCTGAATGCTTCCTGATGTGGAGCTGGAGCTTATGGACATGCAATCATTTTCGCAACTGCTGTTACCAGCTATTTGGGCTACACGCAGGGAACGTGCATAGCTCTTGGGAGTGCCACATGTGAAAATGCACACTAGGGCAGCAGAAATAAATTCTAAGTGGCATTAAACAACCCTCCCAAGAGAGCAGTCTTGAACCAGACTGTAGATTTTGTTCTCAACGTTCCTCATCTTAATAGCCGTCCTGTTTAACACCATTCACACTGTCTGAAGCTGTTATTCCAGACTTTTCAAGGCAGTGCAACAGGACACATCAATTTAGCAAAAAAGAATAGAGGGGATAGTGTTTCTGTTTGGTGAAAGCTGGGTGTACAAACTGCAAACTATTTGTCATGTTCGACATAAATGTAATTATTCTACCATATATCCAAAGGAGTAATGCTATGCAAATGATATTTAAAAGTAAAGAATTACTGTATATATTTTATCTGGAGGAATTTCATTACATATAACTGATCAACACTAAAGGACAAGCTGTTTATTTTTTTAAACCCAATGTTTTAGGTATATACTGTACATTGCACTTCTTTTAGAATTTGGCAATTCTTTTACTGCATTTTTGCTGTAAACTCCACTCTTTATTTACTCTAATTATCATATAATATCACACCAATATGCTTTTTTGGTACACCTATTTTAAACATAGTACTCCTGTGCTGTATAATAACTTCCACTGTTCTTGGACGGTTTTCCACTTTATTTTGGAGTGTGGCTAAAGGGATTCACCAATTCAGCCACAAGAGCATTAGTGAGGTCAGGCACTGATGTCAGTGTGCCATGTCGACAGACTTTCAATGGGGTTAAAGTGCAAGCCACTTGGGTTCTTCCACTCCAAACTTGGCAAAGTATATATTAGTGCACAGGGTCATTGACATGCTGGAACAGGTTTGCTAAGTTCTAGTGAATGGAACTGGAATGGAAAAAATATTTTTAAACGATTGTGTCTTCCATGTTTGTGGCTTTTTAGCAGTTTGGAAAAGAAGCACATATGGGTTTGATGGTCAGGTGTCCACATACATTTGGCGATATTTTGAATATTTGGGTTTTACATTTTTTATGTTTTATTTTCTAGGTCTTAATTTAAGCTCAAGCAAATATCAAAATTTAAACACATTTACATAAACCTGTAAAGGCCATGCCTACTAGAGTGCAAAGTGTCATCAAAGTAAAAAGGGCACATACCAAATACTAAATATAAGATACTCTGAAATTGATGTAAATATTCAAAAGGTTTTATCATTTGTAATGAAAAACAGCCTCCTTACAATAGATAACAATGCACAAATAGAAGGATGTTCACTAATGCTGTCAGACATGTGGACCCCAATGTGCTATATATATTACAAAATTGTTTATAATGTTGATTTGGAAACAAAGTTTTTGTGATGTATTTGAGGATCATTGACAAGATACCATATTCGAAAAGAGGGATGTTTTGCACTATGAATCTTTCTTTGCTGTTGCCAATTTTTTATTAGAAAGTTAGATGTGGTAGCCACCTACAAATGTTTGACCAAACTAGTAACTGATTGGGCAGACAACTTCGAGGTGGCGTTTAGCAGAGAAGTACAAAGATTTGTAGTTCTCACCTAATTACAGGCTTGAATTAAGTTTTTTTTTTTTTTTTTAACTGATTGGGCAGACAACTTCGAGGTGGCGTTTAGCAGAGAAGTACAAAGATTTGTAGTTCTCACCTAATTACAGGCTTGAATTAAGTTTTTTTTTTTTTAAAAAAAAAAAGGTCTCAAGGATTCCAGACCTGATTTCATTTGTTGCTCCGTGGTCCCGCAGTATTGAGCTATTTTGCCAATGAAGAAAAAAAAAACATGCAGGGCTCACTTTCAAAGGCTTCACACCATAGAGAGTTCTCATTTTTCTACTTGATTAATCAATAAATGCCCTGCAATTTTGCCCAATTAGTTTCACACACACACTTTTCATCGATTATAGGGAAAGAGATGGAAAAAAAACATACTCCATTTTGATGCACACCACTGGCAGCCTGACACCTCATCAGGTGGTATTGATTAAGCCTGGCCACACAGGCTGAACCAAATAGTGCTACAGCAGCATGCAGATCATTAAGCCTCAGTTTTGAGCGCTGTAGTCCCCGAGAGTGAACCACCCTTCCCACTCTGTCTGCACTCATACTCCTTCCCCGTAATGTAGCACCAATGACCCCCTGTTGGAGATAATGGGGTGAAAATCAGACCCTGGCGTCAGGATGCATCTCATCCCCTAGCTGGGTAATGAGGGCAGTCGCTGTCATCCTGCATATCAATGTATGCACATGTCACACACACACCTAAACACACACACACACACTTCAGTGAGAGTAGAGCAAGGAGCTGCACAGGTCATATGAATTTTATACTGTAAACGTCTGTTCAGTAAAAAATGCTTCGGGCAGATGCCTAATAAATTGGCTTTCACCCTGTCCTACATTGGCTTTTGTAAACATTGTGTGATTTATTAAACGTGTTGTGCAATAAACATCTCTATGTTTATGGCTTATTATTCATTTATCAGTTGTGTGTTTACACAAATTGCACTTGCTGTCCATTTATAGCAAGAGGCAACTAGTGGAAGCAGACAGATCAATACTTGAATTGCTAAACCAATTAATGTCTTCACATCTGCAGACTGGGTAAGAAAATGAGTCTGAGAGTACAAATTACAGCTGCACTTACATTCTGACCCCTGACCTCTACCATTTACAGCTCGTGTCTTTACTATGTCTTTTATTAATCACCAAAAGACGTGAGCAAGCTGTTCATATACACTTCTGGAATGGTAATTATAAAAACCTGATGCATGGACAAAAGTACTGTCAGTGGATTTGTTTGTTTCTGTTTATTCTTGTACATTTAAATACTTTTAAAAACAGGAATGTTTACCTTAAGCTCAGCATATACACATTTAGATTGAGTTACATTGCTGCTCCACAGCCCATGCTCCAGTTTTATTCTGAGCTCAGTTTACTGTCATTGCTAGTTTTCATATGTTGTTCATTTGAGTTCTCTTTGTGTCCTTCTAGTCTCCCATTTCCAAAAATCATGCTGGTAGGCAAATTGCTTAAAAAAGTTGTGCATTTGAGTGCCATCCCATTCAGAGTGTATTCTAACCTCACCACCAGATTTCTACCATCATTCTGGATGCTCTGGATGATACCATGATTCAGATAAACCAGTCGCTGGGAGTGTTTTAGTGAGTGAGAGCAAAAATAAATAAATACAAAAAACTTGGATGCAACAGGTTACTAGCCAGTGGGCATCTGGGAGGATTGTGTACATAGCATATTTCTTAGACCCATTCGCAAGCGATGGAACTGATTTGCTATAAAAGAGTGTTTCATTTGAATACAATATTTATTATATTTCTTAAAATATGTGTTAACACAGGTTAGCTGAAGGCATGGTCATATCATAATACCCCCAAAAATGCTGAAAAAAAGAAATATATCAAAACATAGAACACAAAAACTCCATGACAGCTAGAGAACTGTATTTTGCCTATGGCTACAAAACACCTCTTTCGTCCAGTCGTGGTGGATTTAAAAAAAAATCTTAACCAACAAAACCTATCGAAGAAAAGACCTCAAAAACTGAATAAATTATGTATATTATGCCTGCACGTAAGGGCCTCCTTTTAAAACTCCTTTTAAAAAATATATTTTAGCAATCGATTATTCCCAATCAGTGAAAGTGGATTTTGAAGAGGCAGATGGTTTTAAAGTCTTTGGACAAGTTTAACATGGTGCAGTGCTCGGTGTACTAATGGACACTTTCTGAGAAATGTGTCTTGTAAGTCCTCTAATTTTTAAGTAATACAGTAGTAGGACATCGAGGGTATTAGATTGGCCTTGATAGTGTGCATTATAGCAGAAGAAAGGAGAATCCTATGCTTTGAAAACAATTCGCCCAGAGCAAGAAACAAGGTCCGATTCCCCCCCAACCAACACTCGGAAAAGAATGACAGCTCCAAAAAAAAAAATCACCAAAAAAGATATGGTATGGTTCTGTGGGTTTATTTTGTGGGAAGGAATCATGCCCTCTGGCAGAGTTCTCCATGAGAGAAGCCCTGTGTCAAAAGAAGCTTTAGTTAATGAAGCCAGTCAGGCTCTTAATTCCTTGAACAAGCCATTGATCAGTTTGAAAAAGCTGCCTTTCGCATTCCTCTGTGTCTCATTTACAGTGTGCTTTGATTGATACACTGATACATGCAAGAATAAAAACCAGCCACAAGAGAGATTTTTTGTGCACAGGAGGCATAGAGAGGTTTTTTTTCCCTTATTTCTTTCAATCTTTTTGCAAAGGTAATGCTATAGGCTCGAGGCTCTTCAATATGGTGTAACTCAGTGACAGTGTTGTATAATACTTTGCCATCACTCTTCAAATCTTATTTTTGACTATCGTATTTGTCAATTTCAAGGCAGCCTGTCAAACTTTGAAATGACACATTGTCTTTGCAGACTGAGGTGCTGCTGAGAAGTTTGGAAATAATTAACAAGTTCTTCATGCTTTTAGAAATAAATTATTAAAGACAATCACAGAAGGCAGAACAGTAATGTTGAACTAGTTCATACTGGTGTTCTACTTGTTTTCAATGCAAAAAAAAACACAGGCCTGTTTAACACTTGACTCTGATTGGTTGACAGTTCTGCAGTGTCCAATTATTTTTCAGTTGATGTGCAGATAAAATAGTTCCAGCAGGTCCTAACCGCATTACAGTTCCATATTACTTCGCCAAGTTGAGTGAAATAATAGAAACATTACCTTGCTGTACAGCATAGCATGCATATCTAACAAAAAAAATATATATTTTTATTTTTATTTTATTATGTATTATTATTAGTATTAAGAAGATGCTGTTTTTTTATTACAATAAGCTTTTTTTCTATTATGATAGCTTCCATTTGTGTCAATCCCAATTGGGCTGCTGCTTTAACTAATAGACATACAAAGATTAATTCGCTCAAAATTCAAATGTGCTTAAAGGTATGTTGAGGCCACATTTCTGCACTCCTTAAGATAAACCTAGATGGGACTGAATGCTGATACTTAATTACCGTTTTTCACTTTGTGGTTTAGACTCCCAAGGCTAACCACATACATGCGCCTCTGGCCAAAACAACATACTCCATGAACATCTCTTGATGCAAGAATGTGACATCCAGTGAGTATAAGAAAGTGAGAATTGCCCATCACTGACAACTCTCAGTAGGTCGGCCACATCAGGCAAAGCATCAGGGACAAGGCGCAAATGCTGCTGCAATTGGTGCTTCTTGGATTGGAACCTCCTGACTGGTTGCTATGCAGACAGTCAGCAGTCAGTCAGCAGCAACCGCTTTCCCACAGATGAGCAGTTGATTGCTGATGACAACTTACAACACCACACAATAACGGCTCTTTTGCTTTCCTAGGTGTGAGACCCATTTTAACCTTTTCACCCTCTTTTTTTAGTTAGATTCATAGTGGAGATTGATGACAGCTGTACACAAACACACCAACTCAAACACTGAAGAGATTTTAGACATCGTAGAAACTTTTATCCATAACCTAATGTGTTTGTCCCCAAAGATAGCTTTCAAAGAAACATTTTCATTCTCAGAGCATTTAGAACTTTTCAATAAGCAACATCAATATCATTGTTTGGTTTTAATTAGAATAAATGTTACTAGAAATAAAATATTGGCATGTTGGAATTAAAGGCACAAATACAGTCAGACGTTAAAAAAAAAAAAATGTTAAGTTTCCACACATAGGGAAAATAAGCACTTGTTAGTAGGTTTTTGGTATAAAACAACTTTTTAGTAATATTTTATATTTAAGTTTTTATATATTGACGCTGCGTCAACAACTTTTTGGGAACGCTTCCGCATTGTCCACTCTCTGAATCACTTGTGTAATTCATCCAATGGAAAGCATGCCATCACCAGCGGGGTGATGTCAAGACCAGATAGCTATAAAAGCAAATTGAGTGAAGCCGGCGCTAGCTTCTGAAGAGGTATAGGAAGTGCTGCAGGGACGCCAGCAGTGTGGCTTGAAGACGCAGCATCTCGTTCCCTCTGGGAACCATGGTTACATATGTAACCTGGAGACATTCCCTTTCTGAATCAACAACTCTTTAGGAACGAGTGTCCAATACCGGCAGACTGCCCATTCCCTGCTTAGTGTGTAAAAACACAGTTATGTCGAAAGATAGAGGGGCCTGGAGTGGCACTGATGTCAAGGTTATAATACCTGACAAAGGTCAGCAGGATGAACCAGCCTGCAGCGTTGCAGATGTCATGGAGGGAGATTTCAGAGGACCAAAGTTTTAGAGGCTGCCACACTCCAGGTTGAGTGCGCTCTGACCCCAAAAGGAGCGGGATAGCATCCACAATCAATTTGCTATGCGTCTGCATGTTCCCATGGAGAGCCATAGAAGACAAACAGTTGTTCTGACTTCCTCCACAGACTCACTCTGTGGACGTATATGCACAGTGCAAACACCAGACACAGATGGTTTAGCTTTTCCTGGTCTGGGGACTGGAAAGGATAAGGAAAATGGGGACTGGAAAGGATAAGGAAAAATGCCTGGAGCCTAACAGTTCATGGGACAACTGAATGCACCTTAGAAACATACACTGTTCTGGGGTACAGGAAGGCACTGGCTATGCCTGGAGTGAACTCCAGAAATAAGAGGGCCACAGAGAGGGCCTAAAGATCACCAACTCTCTTAAGAGAGAAAATCGCCAGAAGGAACACAGTCTTGACTGTGAGGAACTTCCAGTATGCCTTGGCCAATGGCTCAAAAGGGGGTTAAGATAGAGCCTCTAGGTCACACTGGAGTTCTTAGCCTAGGTGCCGAGGTAATGCAGGCACTGTATAATAAGGTGCACCACACCCTTTCCGGGTGAGATCCCCAGAATGTCCATTGTCAGGACTTGTTGGCAGTCCTCAGATTTGTCATCTCACGGGGCTTCGACCCGGAGTGTCGCACAGGATCCCTAGTAAAGGAAGTGTGAGTTGTGATGCTCTGCTTCTGAACCTCCCAAAGTCAAGGAGCCCGCCGAACAGCCTCACAAGAGCGACTTGGGATGAACCGGGGAAATGCCGCCAACAGGCCAGTCGGCACCAGATGGGCGTTTAGCAGAACTGCACTATCACTATCGGTAAGATCCGGCAGGGAGTGCCATAGGTGCCTCTTAGTGGACACCAGGGCAGCCATTGACCGGCCAACAGCCAGAGTGGTCTCTTTAGTGGACTTAAGAGCCAAATCTGTCACACGGCAGAGCTCTTGGACCTTCTGGCCCCCCGAGATGCCCCCCAAATTCTAGCTCTCACAACAGGTCTGTCTGATACGCCTGTAACACTGCTATGGTGTGCAGACACGCAGCCGATTGACCTGCTGAGGCGTATACCTTACCTCCTTGCCTTTTGTATTTTGAAGACAGTAGAGGATATACAGACCCTCTCAGTGGACCCCTCTTTTCTGAAATTCACTTCAGGCATGGCCAGTGCCTTTCTGTAACCTAGAACGTGGTACATCCCAAAGGTGTCCTCAGTTGTCCCACAAACTATCAGGCTCCAGGCATTCTGTCCTCCTCTTTTTTATGCCCCAGACCAGGAGAAGCTCAACTGGCTGTGTCTTATGTCCATGGAGGAAGTCAGAATAGTTGTTAATCTGCTATGGCCCTCTGAGGAGAGACCTTCCTGCTAACAAGCAGACTGTAAACAAGGGGGTTATTGATGCTAATGCATTTTCTTACGAGTCCTCTGGTCGCCCCGCTTCTTTCAGGGTCAGAGCGCACTCAACCCCGAGTGTGGCAGCCTCTAAGGCTTGGTCCTCTGGAGTCTCACTCCATACATCTGCAGGCTGGTCCACCCCACTGACCTTTATCAGGTTTCATAACCTTGACCCCAGTGCCACTCCTGACCCATCTGTCTTTCAACCTAGCTGTGCCCCCACACACTAGGCAGGGATTGGTCAGTTTGGCGGTGTTGGACTCTCGTTCCCAAAGCGTTAAAGCAGCTCGAGTTCCTGGAAGGGAACATCTCCGGGTTACGTATGTAACCCTGGTTCCCTGAGGGAAAGAGATGCTGTGTCTCCATGCCACACTGCCAGCATTTCTGTCTCTATTACAGAAGCTAGTGTGCTTTTTATAGCTTTCTGGTAACGTCACCCCGCCATGACGCTGTGCTTTACATTGGACGGATTTCAAACATGATTTAGAGCTTGGACAACGTGGAAGCGTTCCCAAAGCATTGTTGAAACCATTAATATATGTATCTCGTCCTTTCAGACATCCAGATTTCTTTTCCTATTTGTCTAAAGATGAAAACCTGAAACAGCTGTATTTAGGATGTGAAAGGATTTTTTCTACCTGACATATAATAATTGCAGTAGGATACAATGGAACAAATTGGAAAGAAAGGTGATTGGGCTACATCTGCATTAAGGTTAGGGTTACATGTGATCATGGCCTCATAAAAGGCATTGACTTCAAATCTGGATCTCAGAAGTAATGCAGTCAATAGCATAAAAGAAAAGAAACAGAAAGAGGTCCCAGATACTGCAACTTCTAAAGGTTAAATTCTCCAGGGAAAGGTTTGCCTTGGAGTCAAGCTTTTGCACAACTATATGGTAGACAGATGGGAAGCAGAGGTACCCGTTATATCTCAAAGAACCCCACAGCATTGTCAGCAATGTGAGGAAGCACACATGGGTTTCTGAAGGATCAATTACTTGTCTTTTGCTTTGTATCTGTAGTGCAATTCTACAGGGAATGGAATGAGAAGAGAGAAGAAAGTGTGATCAATGCAGTTTGCCAGGAGCACATGTTAGACCACTTGCTGCACTGCCCACCTCTATATGTTACCCTTTAAAGTATAAGCTACAGCTCACAAAGTCATAGGCAAGAAACCAGCCAACCCAACATGTCAAGTGTGCATGCACCTAAACATTACCACAGCATACTGTATTCATATGCACATTTGTCAGATCTGTTTACCTCAAAAAATTAAAAATAAAGTAAATTACATTTAAACATTCTTTTTACAATTCAGTTTCACTGAAAGCCAATTATTTTAAAGCATTTATTTATTTATTTAAATAATTTGCACAACACTTTATTTTTTCTCAATAAGGTCTACACATTATGGCTTTTGACCTTTACAGTACCCTTTATTTTCAAATACTTACTGACACATGCTTAATCATTTGTTCATCTTCATTTAGTTTGTCATGGTCAGACAGTGGATTCAGAGCCTGTCACAGGATCTTTGGGCACAAGGGAATAATATACTTTAGTTGGGATGCTACGCAAAAATACAGTCTGAGCTAAGTTAATATTACCCAGTCTACTGAACAGAATATTGCTGATTTGAGAAAAACAGAGATCCCAGAGGAAACACACATATGGATTTGAGGAGAAAATGAGAGTCTGTGAGTCTGCACAGACAGCAACCCAGGATTGAACCGCGAGTTGTAAGGCAGCAAAGCCACTGCTCTGACCTGTTAAATAATAATATTTTTATATTATATAACAAAATCACCATCATCGTCTTTTAACTAATCAACTAATGATTGCCGACTCTTACATCCACGTGGACCCAAAGGCTGATTTTTCTACAGCACATGATCATCGAAAATGATTTACTGTAGCAAGATTTTTAGATATCATTTGGCAAACTGAATGTATTTGTTAAACTGGCTCCTTCCCCTCCTGGCTATTGTAGGCAGACAGCTAAAGCAAGGCAAGAAAGTTGCATAAATAAAAACATTTCTTAAAATAGAGGTGTCAAAGTATGCAATTGGCAGAAAAAAACCCTGTTTGCATGTTTGTTTTTTGTTGATTTTCTAGAATTCAGCGACTACAATATCCGACTGGTTTTTCAGACATATACACAAAGGGCAGAGGAATATCTAAACCAGGTTGAGGATCTGATCTCTAGAATTGATTTATCGTGTATCCTGTATCTCATCTGACTGCGGAAATGAAAAGATTTGCTTGGGTTTTTTTTTCTTGTGAGACACTTGACATGCCACCACAAATTCCTTCCAGCCACCTGTGTATTGCTAACAAAAAAAATGTTGACACCTTGTTGTAGCAAGCCACCTGTGTTACCTTCTACCAAAATCAAAGTGATGAGCCTGTCAAATACCTGTATGCATGCATTACTGTCAGAGACCTGAATAGTCCCCAAATATATACACCATTTCAACCCATTACAGGAACTCACCACTTCATATTCTTGCCTTTTAAAGGGTTCATTCAGTGCCATTAATTGTTGTGCGTGTGGTTTGTCAGCATCCCGTTAATGAGTAAGCCTGTTATGTGGTCCCCGTCAGTTTCGCTCCACTGGGCACATCTGCCCGTGCTAAAAACCAGAATCACAGAGGTGTCAAGTTGAGAAGCGCACCCCACCAAGTATTAGCATATTGTCACCTTGGCTATTAAAAGCAAACCTGGGCTGATTATGAGCCTATTCACTAGGGGGGGTGGAGGGGGGGTGACATGCATATGAGAATGATGCCACATCATAAGATCGTTCATAAAGCGAGTGCGAGGTGGTGTGGAGTGGAATACATAATGCCTGCTCCTCCAGACTGTCTCAACAGTCTCTTTTCCCTTCACTGTCTCTCTGTCTACCTATGTTTCTCACTACGTCTTGTCTGATTTCTACTTTTCCTTATTGCCTTTTCATTCACATACATAAACACACATGATTCCTCCCCCTCATTTCTCCATGTCTGTACTTTCTCTGGTGGACGTAGACCCTGGAAAACATGTAAAAATAAACCAGCATGATTTACTCCACTCTGTGTGTTTACCCTGAGGCCCTTAAAGGCTACATTGATTTGTTTACAGAGGCCTTCGTGTTGGTCATGAAAAATGAAGATTCCACTGGAATCAGAACTTCAAAGGCACCTGCATATTCATGTGCAACAAATTGCCTGCACACTGGTACGGCAACAGTTTGGCATGAGACGTAAAGCTTTACTGTAAAGGTTCATCTGTTTTTCATATTTTTATCTGGAGTATCTGGTGCAGGCAGTAAACGCTGGGGGCTAAGTGAGGCATTCAGACCTTTCGACAATGTCTCTCATTAAAGCCGCTCCTCAGACAGCAGGACAGGGATGGTGATGAAGAACAGCAATAAAACATTCCTAGAGGAAATCAGTGGGCCGCATCCACGCAGGCTGAAGTGCAACTTTTAATATGTCAGCTGTTTTTATCACAGAGCAGAGGAGTTTATGCTAGTGGTTTCATTGCATAAGGCTGCATCCTGGGGGGCAAAGAGAGGCAGGTTTATTAGATTAGCGCAAGTAAACTTGTCTATGTGAAGTAGAGAGAGTTTTGGATGTACAGGAAATCTAATTTGTGAGCAAAACCTTACTTTAAACTGGGGTTGATTTTGTGTGTGGAGATGAATCCCTGTGTTGGAATTCAGTAATTTTTTCAAGTCAGAATTACACTAAAGCTAATGAAAAGAAAAAAACCATGGGCCCTATGCTTTGTGTTTATTGTGGACATGGCTAAGTTAAAACATTTCTGAGTTACACTTCACAATATTTATGTCTCATGCTGGAAAACGAAGATGGATGATGTCCTGTGTTATTTATGGGGATTTTTTTTCTTTTGAAAGGCTAGTCGTACTCGACCATTATTGAGAGGTAGCCATGCACAGCAGGAGTCAGACACTTTGATTCATTTAGCCAGGGGTGGTTGAAGGGTTTGGGAGAAATAAAGGTATTTTTACAACTAGTGTTAAAAACAATTCAGAATTGGTAGAAAAAAATATATAAAATATAAAACAAAAGCAACAATTATTTTCTTTCCTGTTTTTTCATTTATCTCTCTATCCATTTGTGACTATATTATATGGAGTTCGGAAATATTGGTCTTTGATAATAATGTTAATTTAATATTTTAAAAAAGGAGCTATTTATGACTGTTACAATACTGCGATCTTTTGACAACTATTCCTTAACTCTATTGTCCATATGACATCCTTTAACCATTTTAATTTGCAGGTCAGCAGACTCAGACTCGTTTGTTTTTGTTCAAGTGTTATATAATACAGTATGCATTGAGCTGTTAAACAAGTAAATGTTTATTGGCCCTCTAATGTCTGTTTGATGATTCAGAAAAATAATCTGTTTAGTAGCAATTCGGAAGACTTGGGAACAGGTCTGTTGATCTAAGTAACCGACTTGATCCTAGATTATTATAATATATCAGGCTTTGTGTGCTGATTCTTCTACTTCTAATTCTCTTCATTACAGACCCTGTCAGTGGCCTCAGTAATTATTGAAGCAGTTTTCTTGATGAGCTTTACCTTAATGAGGCCTGAGACACAATGTGTGAGCTGGTTGTACGCCAAGGACCTTTAACCACAACGGTTGCATTTTATTATGTAATGCCATTAGAGCCATGCTTTCATTGTAAGAGATATGAGGAAATGCAGAATACATAATTGATGTGTCTGATAACTACAAATTAGTAATGGCCAAATGTAGATTGTTATAGATTTCAATTTCAGTGTTACTTCAAGGACAGGAATCTGACCCTTTTGACCATGTGGGAGCATTTGGCAAGTCCCAAATATATAATATATTTTTTAAAAGCCATAAAAATCAGTTTGCATAATGAAGTTAAGGTTAGGTCTTTGTAAAGAAAATGTGTGTTTGTGTTTGCATGTGCGTGCGTGCGTGCGTGCGTGAGTGCGTGTGTGTGTGTGTGCGTGCACATCTGTATTCCTGCCATAAGTGTTTTCAAACGCATTTTGTTTTCCTCCTGATACGAGGGAAGCCTAAAATCTATCCCAGCGCTCTAAGCTAAAACAAAAGACACCATTTGTTTCTCTGATGGCTTTTCCCTCTTGAATTATTTCTCTCAGAATATTTCAATAATTTTAGCCAAGCAAGTGACACACACTCCTCTGAGTAATCATTCTCAGAATTTGGAAACTGGTAATGAGTTTTATAATTGGCAAGATTAATAGTATTTACAGCATTGCAATGCAAATTGTTTTTTGCGCACAGGAATAATGAAACGTATGCAATTATTTTCAATCGTTTCATATCTGAGTGTTCTTTCGCACGATTCTCTTAACGACCAGCGGGCAATTTCTGCTCCTCATTTTTTAGGCGACAGCAGCACTAGGTGTTGTAATTACCCCCGTGCATCAGTGCCTATTAATTGCTATGAGAAAGTTCTTCTACACCAGTAGGGAATTTTTCTGAAGCGTGCTAGGCTAGAGATAAACAGGAGCTTGCGGCTTAGTTGTGGAAAAAAGGAGCATAAAAGCTTTGTGGCTTTTCCACCTGCACCATTCACAGAAGCGCACACGCGTGTGTTGGTTCTGGCCAGCCCTCATGAGCAGAATATTGATGTTGAGAATTAATTACTTGTTTTTACATAGATCAAGACAAAGCCCTAAGAGGGATGTAGCGAGCTCAGAGGGAGCTGAACGGACATTGACGGAGGTGGGAAATTAGAAAAGGGCTCTGTGTGCGTGCGTTAGAGAGTGAAGCTAATGGGCTAACGGAGTTTGGCAATAATAACAGTAAGTGCTTCCGGTGGAATAGTTTGGTGCTGGGAGACCTGTTTGGCAGACACCATTGTTAGAGCTGTTTTCTTCTATTCAGGGAACCGTTTGGTTGGCTGTTGATATGACATACTAAACTGCTGTAGTAGGATTACCATATATATATATATATATACAGATTAAACCAATGACATAAAAAAAAAAAACATAATTGCATGCATTGCCCTTGAAGCATTGTTCTTCCTTCATGTTCATGTGTGTGTGTGGGTGTGTTTAATTCCAACTGAAAGTTACCCTGTATTATGTCAGTCACCAAAGCTATCCAGGCCTTTCGAATCCCCTTGTCTTTGACTAGCACTCACTAGACCATCCCAAAATGTGCAATCGATTGGCCTGTTGTAATATGTCCAGCAGACTTCCTGAATCAGGTCCTGATCTGTAAGCTGCTGCTGGATTAAGGGAACCATGGATGGCCATCGATTTCTATCAGATACAATCATTTAATTCAGGCTTAAATCCTCTTGCGGT
The DNA here is from genome assembly GCA_024362625.1 of Silurus asotus. Classification (NCBI taxonomy): domain Eukaryota; kingdom Metazoa; phylum Chordata; class Actinopteri; order Siluriformes; family Siluridae; genus Silurus; species Silurus asotus. The sequence continues at coordinate 3,788,570 of MU551716.1, forward strand.
GCCTTGGAGGCAATCTCTGCACAGATCTTTTAATTCCCAAACAGGGCCTTAATTACAAAACCCAGCAAACGCTACATGCAGGACAAGCATTCAAGTTAAAAACCATTACTACTATCAAACGTATTAATTAAGCTGGATCTGCCAGCTAACTTCCTGCTTCGATCATGCCTATTCAAACCCTTTTGCAAGCTTTATAATAGTGGACAGCAATGCTGAGAAATTCAGGTACAATCACATAATAGACAAAAAAGTATTTATTTTTAATCCTGCAGCAGCAATTCAGAAATCCTTCCTCACTAACACTGAATACTTCCTTGAGTCACTTAACATGAACAGATTCTTCCAATAGACAGGCTAACAAACAGTGAATAAATGGTAGTTATCGGCAGAGGTAACAAAATTACACACATCCTTCACTCATGTAGAAGTACAGATACACATGTTTTAAAAGTTGAAGTACTGACTACACTTTTTCACTCAAGGTAAAGTAAAGAAGTTTCAGCTCTAACATGTACTTAAGCAAAAAGTAGCCTTTACTACTACCTGTTTTAGTGTCACACTGGTAACTGGACCTCACATTATATTAATATATTAATGAAACACTGATGAACAACCACCATATAAAACACAAGCAGAGAAAAGATGATGAAGATCAGGATTGTGTCTCTTCTCAGTCATGTTTACATCACTGACTTCCTCTGTCTCATCCATGTTAACCCCATACTTCTTGTTACCTTCTTCATTGCTCGTTGTTAGCGTCGTAGGCTAGCCTACATCTGTGATGTGTGATAACCAGGAAATGATACGTTGGCTGAGAAGAACAAATATTGATAATATTGAGTAACAAGCCTGATTTGAAAATGTAAGAAGTAGAAAGTACAGATATTTGTGCAAAAATGTAATGAGTGACAGTAAAAAGTTGTCTGAAAAACAAATAATCAAGTAAATTACTAATACCAGAAAAATAACTTCCAACCTTGGCAAGCATACCCTTTAACACTTCTTTTAACGCTTATGTAGACAAATGTATTGGGACACCTGAGTTTCCAGCTGTATCGGATCTTCCTGTAAATTCTACCACAGGATTGGAGGTAGACAATTGTATAGGATGTTTTTGGATGCAGTAATATATCCATTTACTTGGATTCCGAAACCTGTTCCAGAATGACAATACCCATGTGCGCACTTTATGAAGATATGGTTTACATGGTTTGAAATGAACGATTCCAGCTGTACGAGTATCCAGCTGAATAGCTCTGACCTCAACCATACTGAACACCTTTGGGATGAATTGGAAAGCTGATTTCACCACAGGCCTCCTCACCCTACATCAGTACCTGATTTTACTAAAAAGCTCTTACGTCTAAATGAGCACAGATCTCCACAAGCACACTCTGAAATCTACTGGAAAATCTTCCCAGATGAGTGGAGGTTATTATAACAGCAAATGGGGAATAAATAGGGACTGGATGTTTAAAAAGTCTTATAGTCAGGTGTCCACAAACTTTTGTCCATATAATGTATTCTACTATATATAATAAAATTTTGACTGAATTTTTTTCCATTTTAAACTCAGTGACATTGACTGACTTTTGCTTTCAAAACAGGCACTCTTCACACTATCTACTTTATTTGGTAAAAAAAAAAAAATCTAATTCTTTAAGAAAAAAAAAAAAAGATTCTATTGCTATTTTTAGTTGTTTTTTACATTGTTAACATGTTGCAATGTTACATTGTTGTGTTGTGATTGGCAAAAGTATTTATCATAACAAAAACAGAACAAAAGAGAACAGAAGTGCATGGCATGAAACTTCCTTTCAGACTCATTATATGGCCACTGTGCCCTTTGTTTCCCATCAGCTCTACAGTGTACACCAAGGTTACATGTCCATATCACATGCACTTGGCATTCTGATTACGGTAACCTGTTTCTCCTTGATTAGTGTCCCTGATTGCATACTGAGAGTACTTTATTTTGTTGCTGCTTTTCTGCTGTCTATGTTCTTGAACCATTTTGTTTCCCTCATGATTTGAGAAAAGGCTGAAATGTATTCCAGTGCTCTAAGCTAAGACAAAAGACACCATTTGTTTCTCTGATGGCTTTTCCCTCTTGAATTATTTCTCACAAAATATTGAAATATTTTAGCCAGCCAGTAGCACACTCTCCTCTGTGTAATCATTCTCAGAATTGGGAAACTGGTAGTGAGTTTTATAATTGGCAAGATTTATAGTATTTACAGAATGGCAATGCAAAATTATTTATGCACTGTTGACAAATAAAAAGCCTGCACTTGCATCCGTCTCCACTGGTAAATGACACCTCAGTGCTAATGGACGTATCTGTTTCCTAAGTAGTAATTTAGTTCCATTTCATTTACTACCACTTTTAAGTATACCAGAAAACCTATACATTCTTCTCTGTTTCTTGTAATGTCTTTCCAATCATTCAATATATATTTGTATTTTATTTTGAAATGTATATACCTTAATGATTCTGTGTTCTTTGATATTCTGTTTGAAATTAGTTTTTACCCATGTATGCTGTTGCTGTTTGCTGTTATATCAGTGTATCACCGATTGCCTGCTTGACTTCATTGAGTTGCTGGAAAATCCTCAGGCACATAAATCCTAATTCTCTCTCTCTCTCTCTCTCTCTCTCTCTCTCTCTCTCTCTCTCTCTCACTCACGTGTGCTTCTTTCTTTCTTTCTTTGAATCTCTAGTGTTAAAATTGAGTAGCAAAGAGTTTTATTGTCCAATTACACTATGCTGTCTTTGATCTGACCTCAAAAATCATATTAATCATATTAACAACCAAGCGTATCCACTTCGATTATAAAATTTTATATCGCTTATTTGCCGACAATACTGACGCAAGATCTTCATCTTTTGTGATCATTGTAGCAAACAAATTCTTGCTTTCATCTACCAGATTTTAATAAAAAGACAATTGGTCACCAGGTTTGCTGGAAACCTGATCAAAGTAGGGTCAGTTTGTCTTTATATAACAGACCAACTGGAGCACTTTCATGCATACACAGACTGATAATCAGTATAAGAATTTACATTCATTACATCTGTTCTCACAGAAGATAAGATTACTGATTAGAATACTTTCTGTTGAGCCCCAGTATTTACAATCAGTCTCTTCGATATTATAACTGTTTATTGAGCAATCCACCACTGTAGAAGTACACAAAATCACATATACGAAACCTTTAGAAATGTCCAGTGATTACACTGAACATCGTGATACTATACATGCTATTTAATTAAACCATGTGCTGTTTTAAGAAAATGCAATGGGTTTCATTTGGTGTCATATAAATCATGTTAGATGGTGGTTCATTGTACTCTCCATCCAATCTGCTAGTACAAATGTTCATTTGACATGACAGAAGTCATTATGATGAACAGGGATGACAATAGATTTCTTCCATACATAGTATGTAGTCAATGGTAAGTACAAGTTGAATGATTTGGAATGACCTTTTAGCTAAATAATGCAGATGTAATAGATTCATCCCCAAAGAACTGGGATGGGCCTGGGATGATACTACTTTTTATGACTCTTTGGCTCACTTCCCATTATTGTGTAGTGTCTCTCCATGCTTGTGAAATTCCCTGTGCTGAATTTTTTTTTATCAATTTTTCTTTCTGTTATTTAAGTTTTTTTTTTTACTTTATAGAAAACTATGTAAACAAGCAATGTCACATTTTAAATTCTTCGGTCACATATAGTTTATTATGCTGAAATACTTTAACAGTGTTTATGAGCTGAATGTGTGAGAATATGCAATCTGTTAACTCATGTAAATCCAATAGACAAGTCAAGAACAGCTGCTAGTGGTTTCGAAACTGTTTATTATCACATCTTTACTCTCACTTTTCCGAACCTGAAAGATCTTCCTTGTTCCATATGTTGCCAATAGCCCATATTGTCCTAGGAGAGCGGGACTGTCAACAAGCTCTAAACTCAGAAAGTGTGTTGCAAAAGAAAGTAAAGTAGTAAAGGGTTCTAAATGGCACACTAGCTACTTTGCCATTTTGATAACAATAATAGGATCAACTTAACATTGTATAATGCAGGCTTTAGTGCTGGTGGCACTGGAGATGTCAGGAGTGAAGCAAACTGGTCCACTTTCATATTAATGTGAATATTAACACCTATAAATTCACTCGTGCATACATCAGAACCCTCAAGATTCTGCATAAAACTATTTAATAGGGATGTCAATAGCAGCTAGATGTATCTCCAATTCGCAATTTTCTCTAGTTAATAGTGGTCTCAGCAAAAAGTGAAGGGGTCTAAGGAGGTTCAGAGGAAGCCTGCAAAACTGGCTCTTCTCCAGCCTGCCGAGCAAAACTTTGGCTCCACGGTCGTATTTGACCTCTCACATTGATTTATTGTAATCAACTGGGGGCAAAAAAGAATTCAGGATGGCCATCTAGCATGCCGTGGAAAGGCACCTTGGGACAGCAACAGACAATCTGCTCCTCTCCATCAATTTCCAGATGACAAGAGCGAGTGCTGGAGGAGAAAGGTGGAGAACGAGGGAGTAAATGAGCAAACGAACAAGACAAGAAGCATGAGAGGGAGGGGCAAACGTGGAGCGAGGAAATGAAGAGGCTCCCTCAGGCACTGCTAGTTAATTAGCTTTGTGAGGAAACAATCAGACTAACAAGCAAAGCAAAGTTTTTAAGCTCTCTTATTATCCAGCATGGTCTACAGAGCCCTGTCTGGATGAGAAGTCTCACACCTCTCATCTCATAGCTACTGTATCATGTATAATACAGGAAAATATAATATCTTTAATTTAATAATTTACTCTACACTAATTTGCAATATCAATAATGATGGAAAATGATGGCAAATGTATCTTATGTTATGTACTGGAACAACAGTACTTTTTGGGCACATTAGGACTGTTGGCTTGCGCAGAATCCTTTCTAACTGTGGAACTGCGATCATATGACTTACTAGAAAGTAGTTTAAAGAAGCACAAATGGAGTCTGTGATAAAATGATCTCAGCACATAAAAAGGCAGCTGCCCACACACACACACACACACACACACACACACACACACACACACACACACACACACACAGAGTGATGGGCTGTTAGTCTGGATCACAGCAGCCACACTAGATGCTTTGCTCTCCCAGTACTGGTGTAAGGTTCCACTTAAATTGACAGAGATGAGAGGAAATCTCTCATTTAGCACAATCCCCAAGCAAACACTAGCTTGCGTGGGCTTGTAACTTAAGCTGGTCGTTCTATTGAAGAACACTGCAGCATGCAATGAGAGATTTGCTTCATTTATGCTAATGTCTAAGATATCATTTTTAGTACACCATCTTCCCAAACATATATACGTGCATAGATCTTATGTGTGTTATAGTTGATTAGTGGGGGCTTGAGTAAAAAAAACAAACAGATGCCATTGATTCAGGGGTGCGGTTGGCAGAGCGCTACTTGGCTTGGCCAGAGGCCATCTTCTCCTTATGTTCTGGAGCCAGCAGGGATGCACTTATTATAGGTTTACCTCCCTGCCATTGGGACTAGGGGATCCAATTTAATACCAGCCAGCTGTCTGAGTGGTAAGACTCAAGCTGCATGTGTATACTGTATATCTCTGCATATGTCTGTGTATGTCAACTCCTGCTCAACACAAATATGTGTACAAAGACACGAAACTCGAGCGAATTCGCTCTAAAGTATGGCAATCTCTTACACAATGCCTGCTTTTTGGTAGTTTAAAAAAAGCTCTGCTTGTGTGTCCAAGGAGATGCAGTGCCTTACTGATGGCAGATCCAGCTCCAATCTGAAACTTTCACTCCAGCATTTTCTGTGTCAAACACTGAGCCTAAGGCTAGAATTTAATCTATACAAGTGTGCTGCTCAAATCCAAAAGGGGTGACTTTTGACAAGTGGATATATATATGTACCTTACAATTAATTACGGATGCTTTAATACAGATGCTTTATGCGAATGTATATTTATTATTATTGAAACCAGACTCAACATAGAGCATGAAGACAAAGTATTTTTGTAATATCTTCATCAGGACACCAAACAGAAGTTTTGCTATGTTTCCACACTGAGGGTTAATAAGGTGATATCGGGGGAAACTCTACCTCTTCTGGCTTTTACACGGATTACATAATCAGAAAACTGTAGATTCAGGTTGTTTTATTTATAAGTCTGTGAAGAGAGATGACTGAGGCAAGGAGAGCACCCTGTCTGTTTTCTTTATTTTACAAAAGCACAGTAATTTTTGTTATTATCAGTGTATTAAAAAAAGAAGACAATTTACAGATTCTAATGATTCATTGCTCTTATTTGTACAAAAAAAAAAACTGAGTAAATTAGGTTTTAGCGTTATGAGGAAAAAATTATGTGTGCATGAGGGATTTTGGCGCTTGATATAAGACTTGGCATATCAGTAGTCTTTTTTTTTTTATCTAAGTAAAGAAAGGGCATTATAAATAAATGTGTGTTGCATTAAAGGTTTTAATATCACCTCTTTTATATTTATTTATATTTTAAACAATTCAAACAGAAAGCGTTCTGCAATAATCACACGTTAATTAACTTAGTGCCTTCAACATCCTTGAGATGTTTTTACAACCAAATTTTCAGTGGCAGGAAATGGGAGGTTAGTCAGGATTGAGGGAAAGATTAATGCAGCAATGTACAGAGTCATTCTTGATGAAAACCTTTCCAAGAGTGATCTGGACCTCAGACTGGAGCAGCGGTTCTTCTTCCAACAGGACAACGACCCTAAGCACACAGCCAATATAACTATGTGAATGTCCTTGTGTGGCCCAGCCAGAGCCTAGACTTGAACCTGTTTGAACATCTCTGGAGAGATCTAAAAATGATTCTGCACCAACACCCCCCATCCAACCTGATGGAGCTTGGGAGGTTTCGCATGGAAGAATGGGAGAAACTCCCTCAAAACCATTGGGCCAAGCTTGTAGCATCATCTTCAAAAAAGACTTGAGAGCTGTAATTGGTGCAAAGGTGCTTCATCAAAGTATTGAGCAAAGGCTGTAAATACTTGTGTACATGTGATTTTCTTTTAAGTTTATTTAATTTTTATTACATTTGCAAAGATTCTTCTTTCATGTTGTCATTATAGGTTATTGATTGTAGATGTCTGAGCAAAAATTCATTGAATCCATTTTAGAATAAGGGTGTAACATAATAAAATGTGGGGGAAAAAAAGTGCTTGTCATTTTGTATACTTTCCAATTTTGTGTGCTTTTGTATATAAAAGCACTTTGTATATTTTCCATATTTATTATATTTGTTTAGATGTCCTGTATATATTTTGTTCAACTTTACAAACGATACAAAAAAATAGTTATTAAATTATTGTCATGTAACATATGATGAAATCCATATATTTTCCTAAAGCTGTTGAACAAGCCCCCAGATGAACAAGCCCCTTTATAACAATCGATGCTCCCAAAACTGACATGAATTCAAGAAACTGACATTTTCATGGAGGGAAAACAGCTGCAGAGAGCATTTTATGTCTGTTCTGTCTGATTTATAATGTTTTATAATGTGTTACTGCTGGTTAAAACACAGTGACTCCACTGTTACCTACTGTATATTTTCGGAGGATGGGGCTGAGATCCAGGGAGTGTGTTTGAATCTGAACATAAATGCATAAAAACACAATTGCCTTCATATGTTTTAGCTACACTCAGCTAATTTCCAGAATGCACCATCACAAGGTACCAGCAACAAACAAATAGTTGCTTCAGATTCTTTCGCAGTCCCTGAACCTTAGATCTATCTCAGATATTCCAATATAGCCAAAGGTATACAGACACTTGACCATTACACCGATTCTGGTTTGTTCTTCCTATAATATTGACGCAAACTTTCAGGAGCACAGTTGCCTTGAATGACTTGTGTGTTAGCATTAAGATTTTTGTCCACTTATTTCCCAGTGCACTAAGCAAACTCCATGAACCCAAACGGCCTGCTTAAAACTCTGACCTTAACCGCATTAAACACCTCTAGGATCAATTAATGACATTGTTTTATAATCTCCGTAATGCTCTTGTTACTGAATGAAAAAGATCCCCCCCATGGCTATGCTTTAAAATCTTTTGCTAAGCATTCCCAAAAGAGAGAATGTCTGGTTATCTAGTTGTAAAACTTCTACAATAATCTTCTGTCAACTAACCTGAAGCAACAATTTCACAAGGTGAATAAACAAGAAAACACTTAATATTTAGTTCTGAACGTACTGAACTGCAGTAGGTACCTACTACATAAGGTTACATAGTGTAGGGAACAGAGTTGACTTTGTGTTCTTTTTTTTTTTTTCCTGTTCACCAGGGGATTAAAAATGCAGGATTGCAGGAAACCCTTGTTTACCCTTCTCAGTGCTCTACTGGACACACTTTTATTCTTACTAAGAACATGTGAGATAAGTTCTTAGATGAAATATTGCATACCAAAGGTTGAATACAGATTTAATATGATCTGTCTGTCAGGCTGTATGTGTGTTAGTGTACTGGTTCTATTTCTTTGATCCACCACAAGAGCTCTAATTACTGGATGTTTAAAATAATAAAAAAACAATTGTGTGTAAAAATCTCAAGGCAGCAGAAAGATATTGTCATTGGGAAAGCCAGACGCCAACCATCACTTCACAGTGACTAAGGGCACTTTCTTTGCCTATTTCACTGCTCAGTTGATACTAACTGATGCTAGAAGAGCTGTTTTTACCGATTTATTTCATACACACGCTGCAGTAAAAGAGACGTATGACTTGTTGGAATGAACAAATTGTCTGAAGATGGGGGATGTAATAAACTGGCAATTCTGACAAACCTGCAAAGAAAAAAATAGCATAACTCTATATAGAAGTGCGGGTTAATACTGATTTTAAAACACCAACTACAACATAGCCTGCAGAATAACAGCAACCAACATTCAACACTTTTAGTGACTTAGACTGGAATTAATTAGATGTTATAATTAAATTATAATGCCTTAAAAATATAATTTCAATATGACATATGAAATCAAATTAAGGATTCATTTCAACAACACAGTGGAACAGCAGGTAGAATTGGTCTCTCGTACCTCCAGGATCCCAGTTCAGATCCTTAGCTCAGGTTCCTGTCTATGTGACAACCCTATAGTGTGAATGAGAGTTGTAAGTGTGCAAAATTAGGGCACTATATAGAGCACTTCACAACAGCAAAATGCCACTGTTATGAAGTACCTTGATACAACAATGCTCCTTCCACATCAGGAGAGGCATGTTCCCGGTAGTCAGATTTTTGTTAATAACAGGTGATATAAATACACCTGCACTGATAATAACTAAATAGAGACTGCTGTGAGAGGTTAATTTGAATGTACAGTGAGACACAAATTATCATAAATCAAGATCTGTCACATCTTAAATAAAATGTGTTTTTGTTAGTGCTATTGCTCAATTTTAGATCTACTTAGTCTCAAGCAACTATAGATATAGTATTTGTTTAACTTTGGTCCACCACAGGATCTTATGACTAGTTGTTTAAAATGGTGAAAAAACAATTGTGTGCAAAAATCTCAAAGCAGCATGAAAACACGAGACATTGGGAATTGCATTGCATTGCAGTGACACTGTGGGCCCTTTTTTGCTCATTTTAAGTCAAGTTTATTTCTATAGCGCTTTTCACAACAGACATTGTATCAAAGCAGCTTTACAGAAATCAATAGTTAAGGTGAGCGGTGTGTATTTATCCCTGATGAGCAGCCGTGGCAACTGTTGCAAGGAAAAACTCCCTTATCAAGAGTTTGATTAAAAATCTTTAAACAATACAGAACACTGGAGAGTGAGAACTAACATAAGCACTGGAGTGTAAGATTATAAGTAATGTCCTTTCTACAGTCTTTTACATTCATTTGTGTTTATAAAACTAGGAGATACTAAACAACTCATAAAGTAGCTCAACATTTGCGATCAAGCGATTTCACTGCTTTGTTGAACACTAATAATGATGTAACAATCATATTGTAAGATAAAAAATGTGTGACGGACACATAAGCCATTTTAGTTAAATCACAAAAGCACAGCCTGTCTCATGCAAGTCCAATAGCAAGATAAATTGTTCTGAACTTCACATACACAAACACTAATATTTAAATCTAGAGTGAATTTTCATCTTTAGTTGTTGTGCTCCAAATAAGTCTCAAGTGAAGTAAATTATACTTATTTGTTATTTTGTTTGAACCTTAACAATTTTTTTTATAAATAAGTAAATAAAAAGAATAGTGGCTTCAGTTTGTATGTTTACCTATAATAGTATTTCTAGAGAACATTAATCTAAATTGTATACATACTCGTGCACATATCTAATATACTACATACTGTATTCATAATTTTAACATTGTGTATATCATAAAATAGCAGGATGTACTTGAAAAATTAGAAATCGTGTAAATAACTGCACTAATTCTGAAAGGAGACACTGAAAAAGATTTTGCCTTCCATGGTCTCTTCTAATATCTTCACTACAATAGACATTCTGAATATCTCATGATGACATCAGCCTATGCTGCGAGTGGCCGAGTGTGTGTACTTTTATTTTACAGATAAAAACAAAAAAGTCAGCTTTTATTTAAGAAAAAAGCAATATTCACAACTTGTTAAATAAGCAGCTGAAGGCAGATTATTCTTCATCGAGTGGGCATTATTGCTGTTTTTTTTATTCACGAATCTATCTAAATGCACAAACAACATTTACTTTAACACTGCACTCTGTTTCTCCCAGCAGCCATTTTTAATGGACTTTGTACATTACGTATTCAAACTGTCATGAGCAACAAATATCACGGTGAAGGTTATTAACACTATCCTCTCTGATACTTCAGTGAGTCACATCAGTGATCATTTGAAGAGACTATACAGTGAATTATGTAAAATGTTTGGCAGCATTTCACCTGATATTACTGCAGTAAATCACAGAGGGTCCTTATGAAGAGTCAGGAGTTTTTCATAAATCTATTTAGGGGAGCTGCAACTACAGAGGCTTTTTTCCCTGATAATTAGACTTGGGCCGTAGCCTTGCTTTATAAAACACTGTAATCTTTTTTTTTTTATCAGTTTTATAAAGGAGACTGCTCAAATGTAAATATAGTCTTATGTTATTTATTGCCTGTGATACTGGGGTAATGAAAATGTGAAATATGCTAGCACACTGGCCTGCACAAATAGTAACTGATTACTTCCATGCCTTTTATTAGCAATAACACATATAGTGTTGGATGCTTTTTTTTTTTTAAATTGGAATAGAGAATGTGTAAATGGACTGAATATGCAGTACTGGGCTCATTTTTACGTCAGGAAATATTAGAAAATATTAAAACACGAGCTTGGGGCTCTAGTGTGACTGTTTGCCTGCTTGTTTCTATGTCTGTCTATCTGTGTGAGTGTGTGTGTATATGTGTGTGTATGTGTGTGTGTGTGTGTGTGTGTGTGTGTGTGTGTGTGTGTGTGTGTGTGTCTTTAAAATTCAGACTGTAAATAAATGTTTGTCTCTCTGTCTGTAGTTATATTGCTCTTTCTGAATGTGTGTGTGTGTGTGTGTGTGTGTGTGTGTGTGTGTGTGTGTGTTTCTGTTGTTATATCTTTCTTCCTGAAAGTTTCTGTTTGTTTCTGTGTATGTGTTTATCTGAACATTTATATGTGTGTGTGTGTGTGTGTGTGTGTGTGTGTGTGTGTCTCTGTGTGTGTGTGTCTCTGTGTGTGTGTGTGTGTGTGTGTGTGTGTGTGTTTGTCTGTTGTTATATCTCTGTGTCTCTGTTTCTGTTTGTGTGTGTGTGTGTGTGTGTGTTTTCTGTATGTGTGTGTGTGTGTGTGTGTGTGTGTGTGTGTGTGTGTGTCTAGGCAATGTTCTAATGAGTTCAGTTTCAAAAGGTGAAAACTATAATCCATCAGCACCCCCCTCCCCAGTAACCCTGCTGAACCCCTGGTCCAGCATCTATTTGAAGAAAACCAGAGGTTGCTTGTCCCGCACGGAAATCCCTCCTCCCCATATATAGGGCTACAGGAGAGATACTACATCCTGTGTTGACAAAATGTAACCCCAGGGCTTATATCAGGTCAGTATTTCAGTTTTAGCAGTGAGTTAATCAGTGTGACGTTGCTCTGAAGGGTTACTAGTTGCTGATAGACAGAATGGCCATCGCACACACTGATTGCTGGTAGTTTATGAGCTCTTTGCTTGAAGAGTATAGAGTTTTTATGCTTTGGTTTTAA
>MU551716.1:3800879-3818408 GCA_024362625.1 Silurus asotus
TATATATATAGCAAAAGCATGTTCCTTTTCCTGTAGAAATTTAAACATACTGTAATGCTCAGACTGTCTGCATTTCCATGAAAAGCTCAAAGGTAAACAATAGAATAATGACTATATCATTTAAAGCCTTCTCACGAAATCCATGTTTCTTTATTTTCATTGTTTCGTCAGAGAAGCAGAGACTTATAGTCTTCAGTAAGTTAGTTGGAATTACTAAGCCAAAGTTGCTGGAGGGCAGGTTTCTCTTGAGCAGAAACGAAGGTATTAAAGGCTAGGATGGCTGCTGGCCCGAGGAAGGTCTTGCTAGCCTGCATTTTTTTTTTTTAATGAGAACAGCTGCTCCCTCTGCTCCTTAGTTCACATGCATGTTTGCTTAATCATACAGTCTCCCTGCAGGGTGAAGATAATGTGGGCGACTTAGGTAGCATGAACCCAGAAAGAGAGCTTCAGAGGGTATATGAGATATAAGAGAGAGAGAGAGAGAGAGAGAGAGAGAGAGAGAGAGAGAGAGAGAGAGAGAGAGAGAGTGATAAAAAGAGAAAATATCTGGCATGATATCTATAACACACTTAAGAAAATAGAAAAAAAAATAGTGCCATGATTGGGAGGATGTTAGTAGCCTTGGGTTTTTAGGATTTCAATGCTATTTATTTTGACCAAAATAGCAAAACAGAGAAACAAAGGATGGATGTAAGATACTTGTTTTATGAAAGATGGAAACAGTGGTCTAGCCTAGGGCTATGAGGGCTATGAGTCTTTGCACCTGTTAGCCCTAGACTTTTCAAACTTGAACATCCATGCAATAGTTTTAGTACACTTTTTCTTCCACTCCCAAAGTAAATACTCCAACTTACTAAATCTTGAACGAAGTGCAATTTGCTTATTATTTATTCAGGATACATTCTCTGCCTAGAGGTTTATGGAGCCTCACCCTTCTACCAGATATGGGTCTTCCACAAAAAAAGTTGAGAGCACACAATTAAATGTCTTTGTATGATGCTGTAGCATTACAATGTAACTTTACTGGAGCCAATGGGCGAATTATGTTCCAGCATGACAATACCGCAGTTTTTTATTATTATTATTATTATTATTTGTCACCTTCACAACAATAGATGTTACAACATGCAGTGAAGTGTTTTATCAGAGCTGTTGGGGTTATGACAGTGGACCTCACTGGTGCTATCTTTAAAGTATGCATGTTAACAGAAGCTAGGAGAAAAACAGAGAACCTGGAGAAAACAGCAGGAATGTTCGGCAAGACTTTCCATAAGGGTGGAGGTTATTGTTTTTTTAACAATAGAGGGGAGTAAATCTGGGACAAAAACATATGAATTTGTGTGTCTACATGCATTATGTTGAGTCTGTTATTTGCTTATTTTATGTGCAGTATACTATATATATTTTGTTCTATTCTTCTTGAAAGGTCTTACAATTGTATCATGTATTTGTCTCTTGTGTTGTTTCTGGTTTCTTGTGTGATTTCCTGCTCCTGACTTGTTGACAAAAATTGTGTTATTTAGTGTTGTCTGCTTAATAGGAACAGTTTTGCTATAATTGCTCAGGACAACAATATTGTCTAGTAATACCCCATAATTTCTCCTTATTTTGCCATGATGATGCCAAGTTTTCCACCATTTGGCTTGCTCATTAGGTACAAACATTTGGGGATACATTTATGTTTATAAATTATATTACATTTGTTAAATGTGCTATGTACTGACTTATGATCACTTGTATCCTATGCACATTTAAAGAAATTCTAGGTATGAATGACTTCATGAATGTAAAGCAATGGATGCATGTCTCTACAAGGGTGTATTCAGACCGATGATCATAGGATAGAATTCAGATCCATGTCAATACAACTAAAGTTATAAAAAATGTTGTTAAAATAATTAATAAATACAATATCTCACAAAAGTAAGTACACCCCTCACATTTCAGCAACCATTTTTGTATTTAAAATGTATCTTCTCAAGGGACAATACTATAGAAATTAAACCTGGATATATTTAGGGTAGTAAGTGTGCTGCTTGTATAGAAGTACAGATTTACTGTCCTTTGAAAATAACCCACCATACATTCATTACTGTCAAAATAGCTGCCAACAAAAGTGAGTACAGCCTAAGTGATAAAAGCTGTATGTCGTGTAACCATGCAAAGCCACATGTCCTACTCATTATGTTCATGTTTTTGTCTGCTTGACAGGACCATTTAAATTTGTGTATCTTGTATTAAGGCAGTGCTTTGAGCACAATTTTCTTCAGGTCAACATGGCACCTCATGACAGAGAACTCTGAGGATTTGAGAATTAGAATTGTTGTTCTCCACAAAGATGACTAAGCAAGACTGATAGCACCCTGAAACTAAGTTACAGTACAGTGGCCAGAGTCATACAGAGGTTTTCCAAAACGGGTTCTACTCGGAACAGGCCACGCAAGGGTCAATCGAAGAAGTTGAGTCCTCGTGCTGTGTGTCAGGTGCAGAATCTGGCTTTAAAAAACAGACATATGAGTGCTGCCAGCATTGCTTTAGAGGTTACAGAAGCGGAAGGTCCACTTGTCAGTGCTCAGACCTTATGCCGCACACTCCAATCCAACAAATCATATGGCATGGCCGTTATCCCAGAAGAAAGACTCTTTTAAAGCAGGCTCACAAGAAAGCCTTCAAATAGTTTTCTGAAGACAACCTGTCCAAGAGCATGAATTACTGGAACCATGTCCTGTGGTGTGATGAGACTAAGATAAACTTGTTTGGTTTAGATGGTGTCCAGCATGTGTGTTGTGATGCACTGGTGAGGAGAACCAAGAAAATTGTGTCTTGCCTACAGTTAAGCATGGTGGTGGTAGCATCATGGTCTGGGGATGCATGAGTGCGGCTGGTACTGGGGAGCTGCAGTTCATTCAGAAAAACATGGATTCCAACATTTACTTTGACATTCTGAAGCAGAACATGACGCCCTCCCTACAGAAACTGCACCAAAGTTTAGTTTTCCGATATAATAATTACCTGCTTAGCCAAGGAAGCTGAAGGTAATTAAGCTGCCTGACACTTTGGACACAGTTTTGACATGTTCACTTATGGTGTACTCACTTTTGTTGGCAGTAATATAGACAATGGCTGAATGTTTAGTTATTTTTTGAAAACAGAGAATCTGTACTGCTATACAAGCTGCAAATTGACTACTTTAAAATATATGCAAGTTTTATTTCTATAGTATTGCCCCTTGAGAAGATATAATAAAATGGTTGCTGTAATGTGAGGGGTGTACTCACTTTTTTGAGATACTGTAAATAAATGAAGCAACAGCTAAACTGTGTGCAAAGTCATGATCTTAATTAATTTTTACACAGTATACATTTCTTCTACTAGGCCTTTTCTGCACAATTTAGCATAAAAAGGTTTTCCATTTGAAGGACTATTGTGATCATATATTTCAAATCATTTTGTAACCTTTAATATCCATATCATAGATACCTGTAGCATTGTTGCGTTTTGCACAACACTCTCTATTCCAGTTAAGTGATAATTATTATGAATTGAACATTATGCCTAATTTGGCTTTACCACCTGTTTTACCTACATATATTCATTTAATAAAGTCACACACATTATGACAACAGCTTCTTGTTTACTCCACAGCTGTGTGTATGCATATGTCTTCATCTAGATTATTTATCTATGCTTGAATAAATCATTTACAATGTTAGTAAGGAAGCATGTACCAGTACAAATATCACTGCACCTGATTAAATCTTTAGTGCTCCAATTAATAAGATAATACATTCATTGCACTGCGTGATGAAGCAGTTTGATTATCTGTCCTGACAAGCAGAATTCAGTGCTGAGCTCTTAATACTAGAATTAGCAATAGAGCGGCGAGCAGTAGTGTTTAACTCCTTAGCTCCTTTCACTCAGTATGTAATGATGAATATTAATATTATTAGCTTAAAATAGGCCCTTCAACATGTTCATCTTTTTTTTTACTTAATCTGTGTCTACTGCATCTACATGGTGTGTTTGGCTGTACATTGTGTTTGTGGAATTGAATCAGAAAATTATTTTTTATGAAACTAATTTTGAATTTAACTTATAAGACTTAATTTTGTAACATTTGTTAGCACTGATAGCGTAAACAAACAGGATTAATACATTGCAAGTACTATTCATTTGATTCATGTTTGTCTAAATCAGTGGTTCTTAACCTTGTTGGAGGTACTGACCCCCACCAGTTTCATATGCGCATCCACCGAACCCTTTTGAAGCGGGGCGTGTCATCACGATTCATATGAATCGGTTGTGTGTCTTGACCTTCGCCGAACCCCTGAGACTGACTCACCGAACCCCTGGAGTTCGATCGAACCCAGGTTAATGTTTGATCAAGCCATGTTTTAAAATAAGTATGCATAAATTAGTACAAATGAAAGCTAAACGGTCATGGATTTCATGTATTAATGCAACAAAGATCTGTTATTCATTGTTGGCTTTTTTTTCCTTTCTTTTAGGACTGTCTGGATATAATAATCAGGGTTATTTTGTTTTGTTTTGTTCAAATCAGACATGAGCCTCTTTTATATGTGCTCCTGGATCATATCCAGTATGTTGCAATGATACATGAATAAAAACAGTCTGCTTAGAATTCATGTGGGTTTTTCCCAACACGTATGCTAATATCACTTTACTCATCATCATCCAGTGTTGGCAATTTGGCAAAACAACAGTGAAGGACAACAACAGTAGTGATTATATTCAAAGGAAAGATAGAGTGAGAGAAGGAAATTGGTTATTTACTTGATATTTGGCAAATCGATTCAAGCAAAATTGAACTTGAGCAAACAAAGCAATTGCCCAAGAAATCTATGTACATATGTGTGGTGTTTCATAAGGATAAGGTCTTTCAAATTACACCGATTTGTATCGATTGCGGTTATAAATTTGAATTGTCGTGATAGTCAGATGCAATATGAGCAATAAAAAAATCTGAACTGTGCAAAGAATCTTGTAATAGCATTAGAGCATGTCTGAGCAGCAAATGTAAATATTGGAACTTGCTGTATAGTGTCCATTATGAATTTTGCCAGTTAACAAATATAGCAAGAATATCCATTTACTGCTTAATTGCCTTTTCTCACTAAAGCAGTTTTCTCCAAATCAGATACAGTAACATAAGGTGGAATGGTTTGTGACGTATCTCAGGCCTGTACAAATAGGTCATTTGAAAGAGAAGCTCCGTTCTAACAAACCTCAGACAATCTGAGATGACTCATAATAGCCACTGCAGCATGTCGAAAGATGCACGACTCAATTTCACTTACAACGTTACAAAGCATGAAATGGTGTAGGCCAATGTTCAAGGCACAAGGCTAAACAGCAGCCAAGTGCTAACTTGGCTTGTCAAGCTTTGGCCCAGATGTCAAAAATTGGCTTCTGAGACAGTGCAGCAGAGGCAAAGAGTGAGTGGAGTCAGTCTGTGTCCTTTATAGTCTGATTTTGACAGCAGAGCGAGTTGAAACAGAAGCCACTGAGCCCTGGAAGTCTGGCAGAGTCGACATACCCACTGGGAAACTCAGCACTTATGGGCAATTAGAGGGACCCACTGCTGTTGTTCTTAGGCTCTGTGTGTTAGTACTAAACTGTAAGCATACCTCACAAACATTCATACTCCTTCGGATGCATTCATCCTGTGATCAGAGGGACATGCATTTGCACACACACACACACATACACACGCGTGCGTATGCACACACATTTTTGCTTGGTTTCTCTATACAGGACTATAGACTTACTGGAGACTGAGCGGAGGGGCTGGTGGTTATCATGGTGTCATAGTGTTATGAGTGGCTCCTTTAGGAGATATTATTCCACCCCATGGCTGCCCTTCTGCACTCGTCTGCTGTACTGAGTCATATGATACACAGCTGAGGATCAAGCACACTGCAATATACTGTGTGGTCATGTGAAGTCCTTAAATAAACAAAAATCTAGCTCGCTCGTTGATTTCAGCTTTTCTGCTTATGTGGTGCTGCTTGGTGCCATAACAAATCAGTGATCCCAAGTGTTGTCACTGCCAAATTAGCTGCGCCGTAACAAACTACCCATATCATACCTTAATGTTTGGGAACCGTTTTGCCGATGTACCACGAATACTGTATTGAAACCACGTTCAATGTCACTGACTAGAATCACTTGTTTTGACCAGAGAGCATGACAGTCTGCCTGGCTTTCTTTCTCTTTTATCAGAAGAGTGGCTTTTTATGTTTATTTTATTCTCGTCAAAGAAAATTCATATTGGAATTTTTAACTACTTATCACTAGTATCATATCTACTAGTCTCCAGCTTTCTTTCCTACTTTTATAAACAGAATTATGCAATGGGGAACAGATACAGGGAATGGATCGTTCTGGATTCAGATTCATACCATACTGTGGTATACATACTTTCTATACTACAGAGTCTGGTACTAATAGAGTACTAGCCAAGAGACATGCTGAGAGATATTAACATTGAACTCATTTCACACTTTTCTCTAACTCGGCAGGTCATAAATCCTCCCTCCTTCAACTGGATGGCCCCTGCTGGCACTTTCACTAGCTCACACATCGCATGTCTGGGTGCTTGCAAGCAGCCATGCTGCGCCGTAACAGAGAGGCACTGTGTTACTGAGCGTGCTCTGGACAGTTGACTAAATCACACAGCACTCTGTATGGGAACTGAGGAAGAAGACTATTTTTCTTAAGGGGCAGCACAGGAGAGGCGACAGGCTCTCCTTTAGAGTTAGACTATATCGATTTACAAGTGTTGTCTTGTCTACCCTATGGTGAAAATACTGAAGGATCATGTTGTAATGGCATCTTGGGTATTTCTAAGTCTTTTATCTTGAGTGACATCACATTTTTAGTGATTTACCTAGACTGAGACTAAATATTAAGGGTTTTCTGAGCAGTGGCATGATAGTTGTTTTGCATTGTTTTCTCCAACAAATCACTATTCTTTTGTTTTGTCCACTTAGCATGCACTCTCCAGTGTATTTATAGTTGTGTGTATACAGCTCAGATCGTTGTGTTTTTGTGCTTTATTTGGTTCTGCTTTATTATTTACTATATGCTACACCATGTTCCTGCTCATGTTATATGGAGGAATAGCAATAAAAACCACTTCACCTCTTGAAATGTTGTATATTTGGAGGTTGGGAAACTTGTACACATTTGTTACATGGGATTCTATTGTTTCCAAATGTGATCATGTGATTAATTTGTGAAAAAAGAAAAAAAAAACATGAAGCTCCAGTTCTTCTTGTTTTGTACTTCTTGTTTTGATTGTGTCCATTCAAGCAAGCGTGTAACATCAACTGAAAAATAAGGCACTTGTGTCAAGTCAAGTCAAGACAAGTTACATTTATTTGTATCACAACAGACATTGTATCAAAGCAGCTTTACAGAAATCATCAGTTAAGGTGAATGGTGTGCATTTATCCCTGATGAGCAGCTGTGGCGACTGTGGCAAGGAAAACCTCCCTTAGATGTTATGAAGAAGAAACCTTGAAAGGAACCAGACTCAATATGGTAACCCATTCTCATTTGGGTGACATCAAGAGTGTGATCATAGTCTTTAAGCAATACAGAACACTGGAGAATGAGAACTAACATGAGCACTTTAGTGTAAGATTATAATTAATGTTCTTTCTACAGTCTTATACAGTCATTGTGGTTATAAAACTAGGAGCTACTGAGCAACTCATATAATAGCTCAACATTTGTGATCATCACAGATCCAACACCAGCTTCTCCATGCCAGAGCCCTTAAACACTCCAGGAGGTCCAATGTCAAAACTCCACATAAAGTGGGATCCAATTGGCACTGGTACGTCTCTGGATGGTTTGGGATGTTTGCGAGTTTGGCATCTACTTCTTCAAAGGTCCATAATCTTCATGAGGTGGGACGTGACTGGGACATGTGAACAATGTGATTTCTCATGTACTGCTTTTCTGTTAGTGTGCCAATATACTGTTTGGCTTGTTTAGATGAATATGTACAGATTTATTTGTTAATCATTCAGTGGAGCAAAAAATTTGATAAATGATTACTACCAATTCTGACTGTAAATTTACACATCAACAGACTAACTGATATTAATTTTGAACCTAAAGACGGACACCATGCATGGGTTACTAAACTTTTGTATATGGATTATATTGTGAAGCTTAAAATGGTTAGTTTTATTGCGTCCACAGCTTTTAACAGACTCTATTATCAAGAGCAATTTATAGAAGTGCTTTGTAGTCTTTAAGAAAAACACTAAAAGCGAATGAGCTTTGTGAGGATCACACTTTGTCCGTAAAGGCTGATTTAAGAAACTTTTAAACATTTTTGTTCGGTTCGACACGCATTTACGCACAACTTTACTAAAAGACTGATAAACACAAAGTACTTTAACAGGATGCAGAGTTTTACAGAGCATGCATATACATTGCACTTCTGCAGCTTTTCCTGACCTTGTTTCTTCTTTCTCTCCGGACATTTGCCTGTGTAGTTATACAACTGTGTCATATTTGCACAATTTATATGTAAACTGTATTACTGATCTGTTTTTGAGTTGCCACGCAACCCGCCTTTAAAAAGTCTTTATAAGAGATATTTCAGATTGATGGCTTATCAAACTGTGTGACCTCTGGTGTCTTTTCTCAGCCTCAGAGAGAAATACTTTGAGAAGTTACCTTTGAAAATAAAGAACAGAATAAGAAAAATGGACACAGCACTTGGAAGCTGGCAGAAAGCCTGCCCTCTTGTTAGCCTGCCTCGTTGTTACGCACAGAGCACACATACACACTCACAAAGAGGTTTGATTATTGAGATGAACGGCCATAAACGCGCTATTTTAACATGGTGGAGTGACCGAGCTGTGAAGTACGAAGATGCCTAGGTTTTAAGCTCACGGGTGAGAAGGCTAAATGGGTGTAAAGGGATTCAAGGGCTTAGTTGGGATAAGAAACTGGAATCAAGATAGTCTCTCTCTCCACCCTAGGGGCTTTCAGCAGTGCACTTTCCAACAGCCTGTGACAAAAAAATGTGAGATACTTTAAAAGGAATCTGTGCACTGTCTAGACATTGACAAGCGGCTTGTAAAATATTTACAAACAGGCATGATTAGTGGAGCATGCTTTTACTGGAGGGTATCTATGCACACCCTGCACTTTCATAGGAACACCTGTATACCTGCTGCCATTACCCAATCAGCCAATTATTTAGCAGCATCACAATCATGCAGATAGAGGGTTAGAGCTTCAGTTAAAATTTAGAGAAAAAATAGAGAAAAAAATAATTTCACTGATTTTAAGTATGGCATGGTTTTTAATAGTAGTAGGGCTGGTTTGTGTATTTCTTCAACTGCTGGTCTCCTGAGAATTTCACACACAACAGTCTCCAAGCTTTAAAAAAGGCTGACAGGAAGTCTTTTGAAACTTAAATAAGTAATTTCTGCAACACATTGGTGGTGAGCAGAAAAGCATCTCAGAACGCACAACATATCAAACCTTGACATAGATGCTTCCAGTGCTGTCAGCCAAAAACAAGAATCTGAGGCTATCATGGACACATACTCGCTGAATCTGGACAGCTGAAAACTGCAAAAAAAAGAAGAGCAGGAGCTTTACATGAGCCTTGCCTTTAATGACAGCAAAACAAAAATAAACTAAAAAAAAAAATAGCAGATATACAGCTGTGAAACAACTCAGCAGCCTTGGTCTTTGATTTATTATTTTGGGAACGAGAGAGGATGCTGTGTGAGTGGGGGCAGACAGAGAGACCTGGAGCACAAAATAAGCATTCTATGCCGGCCACACGAAATCAATTACTTTGAGTGGCCAGTTCAGCTAAACTATTGACAATGCATTGAATCAGCTGATTAACAGCAGAGACGTTACTGTGAAAATACTCAAGAGAGCCAAATTTTATTCACAACTTCTTCTTTTTTTCCCCCGTTATGTCTCATCGGTCTAGTTGAGCTGTCAGCAGTTATATATTTTTCCTCATTCGCCATGTTTTTCTGAATATGTTTCTTTATTTTTCACATTGAGTTTCCAAAAATCAACCCATGTTGATTTTATGAATGTGCAGTCAACACTTGGCTGGTTTCCTATAGCATGATGACACATTGAGCTCACGGAAGGAGCACGCAGCTGTGGATAATAAGGTGTGTTGTGTCACACTTCGCTGAGCTATGACTGTGGGAAGGCTGGACGAGACAACTGAAAAATATGGAGATTAAGGTGGGATGTGTTGTTGTAGGTTTTAATGACATTTCCTTGCGTGTTTAAATATTTAACAGTACGTTCTGTAGAATCTCCCAGAACACACTGTATTGTTCCATCCCAACATCCAAGACAGAAGAGCAGTCTCATTTTTCTGGAGATACAACATGATTTTATTACTATGTAATCAAGTGTTCAAAGGCATGTAAATGTTTTAGGAAAAAGTAAGCTTAATGTCAGGATTATGGACGGGCCTAGGTTTTCCACAAACCACTGTTCCTCAATGTCACGTGTTTGTTTGCACACCTGATTCACATTGTCTGTCATTAACACTTGTTTATATACAGTCACGGTTCACCCTGTTTGTCATTCGTCTATTTATGCTTGTTTGTGTCCATGCTGTCACAAGGTTACAGTTTTCTCTGCACTGCTATTCAATTTTGCTGAAACATAGAATGCAGTGTTTGTCAAGCTGAGCTGATTAATGCGTCCGTTTACTTTCAGTGATCATGAGTACCGCTAGCAGTTTAACTAGCGGTTAACTAGTTTAGCTGTTATTTAGAAGTGAAGTATGACAAATCTCTACACCACATTTGCCATTTTTACATGAAGAATTCTAAGTGGAATACCAACATCATGCTACAGCTACAGAGAATGCTTTCTTTTATTGATGAATACAAGAAAACAAGATTCTTACAACATATATTTTGTTTGTACCCTATGCAAACCAGAAATGAAAATTGCCGATATTTTTTTCCCAGGTAGATGTTTTAGTAGACTGTAATGTAACTGACTAGCGAATCAGTTGCATTGTGAACACCATATTATAGTACCCATGTTAACACGTATCTCTCTAAAGAAATCTTAATATCCAAATATGCCAATAGAAGGTGGTTGTAATTATAAGATATGAAGATATTACCCCTATATTTTAGAGTAGAAACTTACAGACAAAAGTGTCATTTATAGACATTATTTAGATACGTATTTATGTACTGAGAATATATACTTACTAGCCACTTTTACAAGAACCTCTGTACTCCTTCTTATTCTCAGTGCAATTATGAAATTATCCAATCAGGGTGCAGCACAATCTGATAAATCATGCAGATACAGAACCATTGCTTGGCAATATTTCTCCAATTTCCAGTAAGCCTGTGCCCCCTGTAGCCTTGAATAAAAGGAGTGGAAGCTAATGAGATCTTTTAGGATTGCTAATGTGCAATATGGCACCAAATAATGGTTTTATGGGTTACAATTGGTGTTCTGTCAGCTTGACCCAGTCTGGCCTAGCTCCCTTGACCTCTCTCATCAAGAATGTAATTCCAAGCATAGATCTGCTGCTCACTGAATATTTTCTGTTTGCAACACTATTCATTGTAAACCCTAAAGATTGTTGTGAGTGGAAATCCCAAATCAGTCTAAAGAATTCATCTGTTTGGCACAAACAACAAAATGCCACAGTCATCTTACGACATTTAGAGGTTTGATGTGAACATTGTCACAAGCTTTTTGACTTGCTTAAATAGAAAAAAAGATTCAATAAACAGGTTTACAGGTGTTCCTATTTAAATGGCCAGTGAGTGTATATGTGAATGGATTTTAAACATTCATTGATCATTGTATTTAACTGATCAGTGCAGAGTTATATCAAATATTTCAAGTTCAGTCTCAAGCATTTAAGTCTCAGATGTACCAGGCAGAGTGAGGAATTAGTACCATACTGAAGATCTAAAGCAGGGAATCCCCCTTCCTTACACTCACACACACAAAAACCTGCACACACCTTCCCAAATTGTGATCCCTTCTAAACCACACCACAGTTTGGCAGCTACTCCAAGGCCTGGTGGTAATGGTGCACTGGTGCCAGACTTCCAAGTCCTCACGCCCACTCTCTTGTAGCTCCAGCCCATTACTCACACCAGAACTCACACATTATTCATGGTCTCATGGACATCTTCCATTTGATCCACTACTTAGGCGGGCCTTGTTGCTTCTGTATCTTTAATTAATTGTGTTTCTTTCTGGGTACGCTAATGAAATATCGAAGGAGCCGCTTCATAGTGTGCACAGTACATGTGGAAAAGAAGCATGTTGCGTCCTCGCTATTTTCTGGATGAAGCAGTCTGATTTGGGCCAGCTGTTGCATATTTCGCAACACACACATGGACAGATGCGCACTGCAACAGTCGGAGTGGATCTATTTGGTTAGACGTGTGATTATTTATGATTACAGGAACAGTCTCTAGTCATCAATTGCATATGTTTTGATCACAGGCTACTTTTTGGGGGCTGATTTCAGGTGCTCGTTAAAGTACACAAGTATGGAAACAGTCAGAAGAAATGGCCGGAGATGTCATTTAAAAAAATAATCTGTTGTAAATGTACAATGTCTTTATGAGTGCATGAGGTTTGGACATGCATTTGTAGCGCTATAGTGTCAGAGGTACAGAAACATGTTTACAACCAGCATATAGACTTCCTTCTGTAGGTTAAGAATTGTAAATACTCTTGTGCAAAAAAACAAAAAAAAACTCTGCTCGAGTATAGCTTTGTGTCTCAGTGAAGATCCTGGGGCTGCTCTGTGGGAATTGACGTAAATAGTTGGAAGATTGGTGCGGTGGAGAGAAAGAGAGAGAGAGACCGAGAGACAGAGAGACAGAGAGAGCAAGCAAACTGAAAAATGTTAGATACAGCAGAGAAATTTCCTCCCACATTTACACTAGTGACTGTCCTATAATGATTAATGCACATGAAAGGTATTGTCTCCAATGTCTCGTATAAAACATATGAATAGTCACTGCAGGGAAAAGGCATGAGTATAATGTATAATACATTTGTGTTAAAGATGCAGTTTGTGTAATTGGCTGAGGGGAGTGTGAGACTGTGCAACGGTGTGGAAAGACGTCTGGCAGTGATCTACAGGAGTCCATTAATTACTGTATGAATGCTCCTCTCACATCTCCCAAGTGCTGCTGCCATAGAGAGAGAGAGAGAGAGAGAGAGAGAGAGAGAGAGAGAGAGAGAGAGACAGAGAGAGAGAGAGACAGAGAGGGGAGAGGGAGAGGAAGATGGGTCACTCTGTCTTCCAGAGCCCACATCCATGCCAAGCTCATAATGACTAAAACCCCTAATTAATCTTGCTATCATGGGTAACTATAAGACTATATAGATGAATTACAGTGCTAGCCGCAATGGGGACTGTGTGTGTGCATGAACGCATACAAGCGTGTGTACGTGTATGTGTGTGCTTGACTTCTGAGTCGAGTTAGGACAGTTTCAGACTAAAGATTTTCTTGTTTAAACATAGGAAACTTTTGCAAAGGTTTTGCTTCCAAAGCAAAATAATGCCCCACTTAAAAAGGGGTGTATGTTCCACTAAAATTATATGCAGCACATTATAGAAACGGAACTTTGTTTCAAATCAATTTGATATCTTAATTGAACCCCTCAGGTTTTAGATCAGGTGAATGGACACTCTAGAAGAGTTTAAACCCCTAGAGCTTCCCTGAAATATTTCTCCTAAATTTGGCTCCTCAGTAGGTTCCTGGAGTGTCTCTCGTATAGTTAACGGTTTCAGCAAAGTTATGGCTCCCAGAGAATGACAAATTGATGTACTTAAAGTAAAGTACCCTTTAAGTTAAAAACCAATAGTTAATTTTAAGGAGGCTTAGCATGGGTGTGGTGATAATTTACCCTTACAATGTCTACAATGGAAAATTATGCATAAAATAAAGGCTTTATTGTGGTAATAACAGCAATAATCAAATGTTTGAAGCTTACATTGCACTTTCATAAATTAATCATTGAATTCTATTACACAGTAATTATTTTACGTTGTAACTGCATTGCATTGTAAATAAAATAATGAGGAACAACGGGGAAAAATATAAATGCCATTACCGACAAATAGTTTAGCCAGCCGGCAATGTTAAACTATTTACTTCTTGCCTTAAAGAGCTTTAATAATAATGGTGTGCACCGTTAAATGATGATGTGTACATCAGTTTCATGGTGAGGAATCTTCCAATATTTGTAAACGAACCAGGAAATATATAATTTGATCTGAACACATTTTTAGAAAGCACATATTGTATCTAGCACCAAATCACATTTTGCTTTTAAAGGCTGAGTGGAAAGTATGTCCCACACTAAACAGCAGGGGGAAATAAAATAACTTTCCTACAGGATTGCTCTTTATTAATGCTCAGAAACAAAACACCCACAACTGGTGGAATTTACTGGCCCGCAAGGCCCTGATAGCTCTTAATGTGGCGTGCTCTCTGAACTCTCGGAGGAGTGAATGCTGAGCTGACCAACAATGGGCCCTTGTGCAGAAATCTAATTGAAGTGATTGATGAATTCACTGAGCCTTTCCTAGCTCCGGTGTGAGGGGGGGAAACATAACACAGAGTGTATGGAACATGCAAGGCTATAACCCTGTATATGGGAGTTGACATCTCGTCCCAGCATTCATAATAACTTTCTCTCTCGTGTCATCAGTGTTACACTGTGGGAAGTGAACAGGTTGTGACATGTCAGGATACAGGATTTTGATGCCGGCTGGCCATTAGCCATTAACCTCTAGTGCCGCCATTGCAGTTTAGGACTTGTGACTTTTTCAGTGGGAGTGGAAAATTATGATTATACTACCATCTAGTGGAGCTAAGAGATATTGCAACGTCTATGAACATTAGTAGTGGCCCGGGTTTTACAAATTGCATTTGTTTCTAATTAAACACAGCACTTCTTGGAGCACATGCTCTGGACTGGGACTGGCATCCACAATGATACAGGCAGGGTTCTGAATTCTCTTGTAGGCTTCTTCCACTCTGAAAAATAGAAAAAAAAGGTCAAATGAGAGCAGTCAGCAGCGAGGACATGACATTAGATTTTATAACATGGGACTCGCGCAGGTTTGTGTACTGTTGCGTTTTACAAAATGAAGAGAACTTACTTGAAAAAAAAAAAGAAAACAAGGAAAATAAAGTGAAACCAACAAAACAAAAGAAAGCAAAAATGTACGTACTTCTACATTTACAGGTAAAACCTGAACAGACTACATTATGTTCACATTTTTTTGTGGTGTGTATGTTATTGTCTTTATAAACCTACAAACAGTGATAATAAAAGTCAAAGTAATGTTTTGGTTTCTATTTTTTTTACTTGACTTTGTTTGATGAAGCCATAAGAAAGTCAGTTCTATAAAAGGGGAGGGGGCTTTTGGTTAGTACTTTTCATACAAGGGTCTTTTTATACAAGGTAGAGTATTTACCAAATGTACTAAAGGTATCCTATTGTAGCCCAAATAGGTATTTAACAGAAACGAAAGAAAAGGTGAACAGAGGAACGTTTCTGTTTCATTATGTAATCGGTTTTTTACATCTTCACAGAAACCATGCAATGACCAATGGAAACCATGCTATATGTTGCAATCTTTAATAAGCAAGCCCATCCATTCAGCACATGGTTTATGAAGCACCACAGGTTGCCCTGCGTGAAATGTGAGCAGGATTGTGGGCAACAGAAATGAGTCGACCTACTTGCAACGGAACAGGTGATTGATCTCCAGCTGGCTTTCCTCCTCGGTCTTGTCGAGGCCTCTGTTTGCGAGCCTGCGCTGCCTCTCCTCGGGGTTGACGCTGAGCAGCAGGACCAAGCTGGGTCTCAGCAGGTCAGACGGCCACTCATAGATCTCTGAGCCAACAGCTGGGAGGTTCTCCTCTCGCCCACTCACTGCAGTGGCTATTGCATATGCTGCAGTGCTATGCCAATACCTGAGAAGGAGAAGCATTCCACTGTTTGCTATTGTGATATTCGTTTTTCTTTCTGTTTTTCTCTCTCTCTCACAGTTTCTCTCACAGAACGAGACTGAAATTGAAATCTAATAAATACCACGGTTAAGCTTTAGTTTGGGCAACTCAAAACAATATTTGCCATTCTATTTTTAAGTCTCTATCTCTTTCTCTCTCTCATTTTTACCTTTCGTTAGCAGGGTTCCTGCCTTTTTAATGGTAACATTATTTTAAAACAATGTTTGCTGCTACTGTATGTCTGTTCGACTTGATCCATAACTGTGTTTGATGGTCAGTGTTGTTTCTTCCTCTAAATACACTAATGTATAAGGTATGGTTTGAAAAAATATCTTCGCTCTGGCTATCTTTGACATTTTCTTTGCCTAGCGTTTTTGTTTCAAATATACACTGAATCCCACTTATCTCTGAGACAGGTGACAAATGATGTGTTGCTGTGTGTGTGTATCTGAACAGCATTTTGTACCTGTCTGTAATCACAGGAGCGTGCGCTGACTCTCTGGCTATCTGTGCTGCAGTGATGTAGTTCCCAAGGGCATAGAATGCCCTGCGAATGAGTGGTGGCTCTGCATCAAAGCGTTGTCTGAAGTCGCCTAGGCACTGAGGAGGGGATTTAAGCAGCACTGCACCCAAGGCCTTCTGCAGGCTACAGGTCAGAGTAGTTTTGCCTGTGTGTATACAGTACATAAGAACTTTCAGTAATGTACGTACATATTGAGCTTGTCTTAGAGATTTCTCAGTGACTTTGCAATTAACACAATGATCCTTGTATTCACAGACACAAAATATGTGAGGGCAACTTTTAGCTAAACCATATTTCTCACCTGTAGCATCCAGTCCTTCTATCACAATAACTGGAAACCTTTTAGCATGATTGCTGACTGACTCCAATTTTTGCTCCTCCACCAGTTTCAACACTGCCTTGGATTCTGGTATGACATCATTACACTGGGGACACAAAAGCACAATGAGGTCTATGTATACATTTGGGAAATGTATTAGTATAGTCCAGTGGTAGTTAAAATGCTGAGAGAAGGGGTAAGGGATAAAACTGCATGTTGGTAGCAAAAGCACACATTTTATAATCCATAATGTATATCTGTCCTGACACAGCAAAGATTAAGTGTTTGTATGTGGTGCTGGTGTCGTCAAACATTTGACTTTTCCACTGGCGTGGTCCTGGTATTTTAAATGATGTTGTGTTAAAAAACTATAATGAAGAAACACATTTTGTTTTGTTTCACATGTTCTCGTGATATCTATTGACTCTCTCCTTTTAATGGTTTGAAGGGGAATTGTACATGTACTGTACTGTAAACTCAACAAAAATTGTTAATTACTTGTCATAAATGTTTTATTTGCTACTTTAAATTATTAATACAATAAATAAATAGTTTTTCAAACATTTTAATGTCATTTATTTTATAAGTTTCGAGGTTCCACTGTATATATATGTGTATGTATA
>MU551716.1:3819413-3848650 GCA_024362625.1 Silurus asotus
TATATATATAGTCCCAGTTTGGGGACAAGATTCTTTGACTAGATGAAAACAAGATGAACTTGTACCAGAACAGTGGGGAGAGAAGTGTATGAAATAGAAAAGGAAAGGAAAGGCTCATGACCCAATGCATACAACATTATCCAGAAAACATGGTGGTGGCAGTGTTATAGCATGGGCATGTATGGGTACCAATGGAACAATGGTACTGCTTGATAGAAATTGTGGGATGAATTCTAAAAAAATATAAAGGTAAAATATTTTCTTCATATTAGGTGTTCTTAAATGGCAGAGTCGGCCATCTGAACTCAACCCAACTAAAGCCATTAAAACATAATCCCATGTATAGTCTATAGGAACCTGCAGAAGGTCTGGCAAAGGATCTGAAGAGAGCAAACACATCATTTGGTGCTGTCTATAGGTTCCAAACCTCAGATCATTGACCAATTGCAATTATTAAAAATAATTATGTAAGTGCATCTAGTTATATGTAAGCATATACAATGGTTTGGGTATTTTGAAACTAAAGCTGAAAGATCACATGTTAATTGCTTCATTTCGAATTCATTATAGTGGCATTATTGTCCGTGTCACGTGGTGCTTTACGTGCTTGCGCTATTTACGTAGTAGGTATTACACAAAAAGAAAAGGAACTCTAAATAATTCATCCAAGAGTTCATTGAGCTCTGAATTACTGCTTAAAAGAGAACGGATTAAGCCAGTAGCTGACTATTACCTCTTGAAGCACTTTGCAAGCGTCTTCCAGTCGGTAGAACACGTCTGAGTTTATAATGTTGAGTGTTGCGGGATGACGCAGTGGCACGGGAACAGGTGTTACGTAATAGCGCCGCTCGCGCTCCGCAGGCTCGTCGCTCACAATCGAGCACGCGCAATCGCCGCTGTTCCCGCGCGTGTACGCGAGCACGGACGCGACCGAGCCGTTCTGCCGGAGCTGATTCACAACCCGCTCTGCAGAGTACAGCGCGGAGTTATCGCGCAAGAACAAGCCCCTGACGAACGAGTTTTTAACGTCGGGGAGGAAGAAAGCCGCGTCCAAAAGGTCACAGCCGGGGGGCAGCTTTTCAGCCAGGGCGCTTTTAAGATGCGCGTGAGAGCGCGCGCTCTGCACTCTGCCGTCGCACTGCGCGCACACTGAAAACAGCTTTCCGCTCCCGAAAAGCGCATCCAGCTCAGGGCTCAGCGCACTTGGTTTTGAGCTTAAAGCGAAATAAATCGGCTCCGTCTTCTGGTTGATTTCCACCATAAATATTCGGGAGCACCACTGTGCTAAACGGGATATGGATCTGCTCGCCATTGTGCAGCCTGTAGGTTTAAAGTGCAGTGTGAACTTCCTTGCACTAGCGCAGTTTTATTACTAAGCCAAAGAGCGACCAAGAAACGAAACTGAGCGGAGAAGCGAAAGTGGGTGGAACAGAGAGCGCCTCTGAGCCAACAAAAACAAATGCAACAGTGCATTGCCTTTTCCATCCACAAATTAATAAATAAAACCAATGCTTTCTTGGTGCAACTTTGAAAAAGATTGACTGTTGAGAAAATCCAGAAAAATCATAAGGGTGCATTACAAAAAAAATAAGAAATCCATATAGTCCAAATGATACTGTATACCCAAATAGTTAGCACCCCTAAAATATTTTTCCAGAAAATCAAGTATCAGAAAAGTATTGTATTAACACGTTTTGCTATACACATGTTTATTCTCTTTGTGTGTATTGGAACAAAACAAAAAAAAGGGAGTGAAAAAAGCTAATTTGGCATAATGTCACACAAAACTCCAAAAATGGTCTGGACAAAATGAATGGCACCCTTTAAAAACACGTGACAGGTGTGGGCAATATAAAAATCACTCCTGAAAGCAGATAAAAACGAGAGTTCACTTAGTCTTTGCATTGTGTCTGCCACACTAAGCATGAACCACAGAAAGGGCAGAAGAGAACTGTGTGAGGACTTGAGAACCAAAATTGTGGAAAAATATCAACAATCTCAAGGTTACATTTACATTCTCAAGTCCATTAACAGAGTTTGTCCACAGTGTGTCAGTCCATAGTCCACATTCCACATTATCAAGAAGTTTGCAACCCATGGCACTGTAGCTAATCTCCCTGGGCGTGGACAGAAGAGAAAGATTTATGAAAGGCTGCAACGCAGGATAGCCTGGATGGTGGATAAGCAGCCTCAAACAAGTTCTAAAGAAATTCAAGCTGTCCTGCAGGCATCAGCGTCGGCACGAACTATCCATCGACATTTAAATGAAATGAAACGCTATGGGGTACCCCACTGCTGACACCGAGACATAAAAAAGCAAGACTACAGTTTGCCAAAATGTACTTGATTAAGCCAAAATGCTTCTGGGAAAATGTCTTGTGGACAGATGAAACCAAGATAGAGCTTTTTGGTAAAGCACATCATTCTACTGTTTACCCGAAAACAGAATGAGGCCTCCAAAGAAAAGAACACAGTACCTACAGTAGAATATGGTGGAGGTTCAAAGATGTTTTGGGGTTGTTTTGCTGCCTCAGGCACTGGGTGCCTTGAGTGTGTACAAGGCATCATGAAAGCTAAGGATTACCAAAGGATTTTGGGGCGCAGTGTAGGGAAAGAGTCAGAAAGCTGGGTTTGTGTCCGAGATCTTTGGTCCAGCAGGACAATGACCCCAAACATACTTTAAAAAGCACCCAGAAATGGATGGCAACAAAGCGCTGGAGAGTTCTCAATTGGCCAGCAATAAAACCAGATCTAAATCCCATTGAACACCTGTGGAGAGATCTTAAAATTGCTGTTGGGAAAAGGCACCCTTCCAATATGAGAGACCTGGAGCAGTTTGCAGAGGAAGAGAGGTTCTAAATTCTAAATAAAGTAAAAAAACGTATTGATGGTTATAGTAAGCGACTGATTTCAAATATTTCAAATGGTGTGCAACCAAATATTAAGTTAGGGGTGCCAATAATTTTGTCCAGCCCACACATTGTCATGCTGGAAGAGGTTTGGGTCTCCTTCGTTCCTCTAGAATGGGGAATGCGGTCGCTTCTCTGGCAACTTCGCTACAACTTTTATGCTCGCTTTGAGGATGCAGCTAACCACGCTAGCGGCACAAACAACATGCACGTTGAGAGAGCCATCTCAGGGCGATGACGTGAGGAGGGCATTTGGGAGAGTGAATACCAGAAAGGCAGCAGGACCAGATGGCATCACAGGTCGAATATTGAAAGCCTGCACTAATCAGCTAGCACTGGTGTTCAACCTCTCCCTGGAACAGTCTATAGTCCTCTCATGCTTCAAGCAGTCCACCATTGTTCCTGTTCAGAAGATCCCCAGTCCACCTACTTCAACGACTACTGCCCTGTAGCCCTGACTTCAATAGTGATGAAATGCTTTGAAATACTGGTCAGAGACTTCATCACTGCAGCACTACTGGACACACTGGATCCACTACAGTTTGCATACCGCCAGAACCGCTCTTCTAAAGGACACCGTTACACATCTTCTGCACACAACAAATAGCCACCTGGACTGTAGAAAAGGGAATGATGTAAAAATGCTTTGTGGACTGCAGTTCAGTGTTTAACACCATAATTTCCTCCACACTCACCTATAAGTTAAAGGTCCTGGTACTCAGCCTGCCCCTGTGTCAATGGATCTCCAACTTCCTGACAGACAGACCACAAGCCGTATCGGTGGGCAAACACACCTCATTCACCCTCACTCTCAGCACTGGAGCTCCTCAGGGTTGTCTTTTAAGCCCTCTGCTGCACTCACCGTACATGACTGTTTGGCCACTTCCAACTCCAGTACTATCATCACGTTTGCTGACGACGCTGTTGTGGTGGGCCTGATCTCCAACAACAATTAGACAGCCTACCAACAATCTTCTCCTGAAAGTCAGCAAGACTAAGGAGTCGATAATGGACTTTAGCACAAAGCAGTAGCAGTAAGAGACAACCGCTAAACAACGGGACCCCAGTGGAGAGAGTGGACAGTTTGCGGTACCTAGGTGTTTACATCACACAGAAACGGTCTTGGTCTTGTCACATCAACACCCTGGTGTCTATACAATCTAAGATGGTTAAGGGACTTTAAACTACCATCTCAGATGCTAAAGACTTTCTACACATGCACTATTGAGAGCTTTCTGATGGGTAGCATCACTTCCTGGTTCGGGAAAAGCACCATGCAGGACAGGCGAGCCCTCCAGCGGGTGGTGCTGTCAGCTGAGAGTGCCATCTGCATCGAGCTCCCTGACCAGGGCGGACCAGGGCCAGGAAGATTTTGAAGGACCTCAGGCATGCCAACAAAGACCTCTTTTCTCTGTTGCGTTAAGAAAACGCGTCCACTCTTTGAAAGCAAATACAGAGAGAATGAGGTTGAGCTTCTTCGAGCAGGCTCTTTGGAGTTCAAACCAGGAAACAGACAGGAACCTTTTACTCTTTCTTTCTGTCTCACTTTCCTTCACTGCACAATCATTTGCATTATTTGCACTGAATTGTCACTTTAACTCTGGACTTTATACCAGCACACTGTTTTGACACTTTAATCTGTACTAATGTCAGTATCTGTCACAGACATATCTGTCCCTTTCTGTTTAATTCCTGTATGTGTGTGCGTGTGTGCGTGTGTGCGTGTGTGTGTGTGTGTGTGTGTGTGTGTGTGTGTATAATATTTGTTTTTGTTTTTTAGTATTTTTGTACTACTGTTGTACTACTAGTTTTTCATGAAAAGTTTTTTTTCTTTTGGGAAGTTGTGAAAAAGCATTTCATGAATGTGACAAATACAATTTGATTAAGAATGTAGTTAATGTGAAAGGAATCTACCAGGTTTGTAGTAAATGTTATAGTAAACGAAACTTAATCCTGGAAAAAAAAAAAAGAAAAAAAAGAAAAATGAATGAGTCATGCACCATAAAATACTGGTGTACTTTAATCCCCCCTTATCTCTCTCTCTCTCTCTCTCTCTCTCTCTCTCTCTCTTTCTCTCTCTCTCTCTCTCAGTCTTGGTGGATGTTTATGCAGGGATGGGTGGGTGCACACACAAGACTTCGCTATGTGTAAGTTTCGTTTAATAAAAAAAAAAAAAAAAAAAGCGCAAGTTAAAACCAACTCGCTTTCGCTTTCCATTTCTCCGCCTCTTTCCTATCAAGTGCGTATATAAACACAAGTCAGCTGTCGTCTGAACACACTGTTGGTGAAACACTCCAACTCATCATGTTGCTTTCTAATCAGGTAGCTTTTGTGAGGATTCTCCTTCAGCTGTGCATCAGTAACGTGTACTCTCTGCTCTCGGTGTGGAGAAGAGTGTTTTCTGTGTGGATCGGAGTAAACCGGGGGCAGGTGAACCCTCAGCACGAGCGCTCTGAGCGAGATGAGACCCCGACCCCGAGCAGCGTCAACTACCACTTCACCCGCCAGTGCAATTACAAATGCGGATTCTGCTTTCACACGGCAAAGACGTCTTTCGTCTTGCCTTTAGAGGATGCGAAGACAGGACTGCGACTCCTGAAAGAAGCAGGTAAGTGAAGTGATCAGCACTGAAGTCATGTTTTACTCATATTTCACTTTTTTTTTTATTTTTTTTATTATTATTATTATTATTATTACATGCGCCATAGAGGACAATGTTGTTTTATTCATCACACGTGATCAAATCATCTTTATGATCATCATCATCATTTTTTTCTTTCAATTGCAAACTAAAAAAAAAAAAAAGGCTGAACATGGGCTGTACTTGTCAATGGAGTAAAAACTTCTGTCAAACCCTGTTTTTTGTTTTTTTTTTTAAATGCAAAACAAAAAAAAAAAAAAGGCTGAACATGGGCTGTACTTGTCAATGGAGTAAAAACTTCTGTCAAACCCTGTTTTTTTTTTTTTTGTTTTTTTTTTTCTTTCTTATTTGCATATTCACTATTAGGAATGGAGAAAATCAACTTCTCAGGTGGAGAACCTTTTTTGCATCAGAAGGGCGTCTTCCTGGGAGAACTGGTGCGATACTGCAAACAGGAGCTCGAGTTGCCGAGCGTCAGTATCGTCAGTAACGGAAGCATGATCAAGGACTCGTGGTTCAAGAAATATGGTACGCTGTATTAAAGAAACTGAACACTAGATGGCAGCAGAAGCTCATTCCAAAAACTCATGCTCCAGCTCATTTATAGTTGAGATCAAATCTAGATAGTTTTGCACAGATTAAATGTGATGTTGATCTCATTTTTACTCAATTTACAACCAAATCTGTAATGACTAATAATGACAATGTATGTCGTCTGTCTTGTCTAGGAGACTATTTGGATATTTTGGCAATATCTTGTGACAGCTTTGATGATGAAACCAACCAAACAATCGGTAGAGCCCAGGGCAAAAAGAGCCACATAGACAACCTGTACAAAGTGAGAAACTGGTGCAAAGAGTATAAAGTGGCGTTCAAAATCAACTCAGTTATCAACACCTTCAATGTTCATGAAGACATGACTGAGAACATCGCTGACCTTAATCCTGTGCGCTGGAAGGTAAGATGCATTGATCTCAGAGTCATGTTGTAGTTTTAACTACCTGTTCAGCTTTTAACATACGTCTCATGCGCTGGTGTGTCTGGTAGGTGTTTCAGTGCCTTCTGATTCATGGGGAAAACACGGGCGAGGATAGTCTTCGCGAAGCGGAGAAATTTGTCATTACTGATCAGGAGTTCCAGGATTTCCTGGACCGTCACAAAAGCATTAAGTGTCTGGTTCCAGAGTCAAATCAAAAGGTAATATCAATTATAAATGTCTTTATCAGATCCAGAACCAGCATCTAGTATTTAAAGTATAAATATGCATAGCAATATTTCTTATTATGGCTTATTTATGCATTTGTTTGTTTGTTTACAGATGAAGGACTCCTACTTGATTTTGGATGAATATGTAAGTGACAATATGCATCAGCAGTTAAACTTTATGTGCACTTATTCATACAATTCCTTCATATGTATGTTATAAAGTCATAAAGTACTGTATATACTGCATATTAAAAGGAATAGAAACTACTTTTTGCATAACTTACATGCGTTTTTTTAATCTCTGCAGATGCGTTTCCTCGATTGTCGAGCAGGAAGAAAAGACCCGTCTAAATCCATTCTGGATGTGGGAGTAGAGGAAGCTATAAAGTTCAGTGGGTTTGATGAGAGGATGTTTCTTAAAAGAGGGGGCAAATATGTATGGAGCAAAGCAGATATGAAGCTTGAGTGGTGATACCAGGCAGTGCTAATCACAAGTGATGGCTGTTAGCCTAAGATGTATTATTGTTTTCTAAGGGAAAAAAAAAAAACAACAACAAAAAAATGTCATTTTAACTAATTTAATTTAGTTTTAAATTTGTGTCTTGAAGCTATTAAGATTATTGTTTTGTTATCAAATGGATTTTAATTTCTTTATTGTTTTTATATTAACATGGATGTTTTTGCACTGGAAGGTTTTATATATTGTATTACCTTGAAAGTTACTTTTATCGATTTATAATATAATTATTGTTATCATTTTTGTTATTAGACATTGTAGAAATATGCAGTCTGCAGCATTCATTTAAAATTGATTTTGCACTATTTTATTCACTTTAAAAAAATAAAATGAATTGTGTAAATGTATTTTTTTAATAAAGATCTGTGTTTATAAAAAAAAATTTCTGTTACTAGAATTTTATTTCAAGTTTAAGGACATAAATGTTTTTTTTTATTATTATTATTAGTGTTCACATACTACACGAGACAGAAGAAGTGTTTCTAAATGATAAAATAGCTTGAGATGAATACATACTAACATATATATTAATCTATCAAACATCTTAGCAGATGGGGTCTGAAACTGTCATCGTAGGTGCATGTCCACTGTGAGAGACATAATCTAAAAGAAAATCCAGAAATCACAATGTATGATTTTGTAACTATTTATTTGTATGATACAGCTGCAAATAAGTATTGGAACACCTGAGAAAGTCAATGTTAATATTTGGTACAGTAGCCTTTGTTTGCAATTACAGAGGTCAAACGTTTCCTGTAGTTTTTCACCAGGTTTGCACACACTGCAGGAGGGATTTTGGCCCACTCCTCCACACAGATCTTCTCTAGATCAGTCAGGTTTCTGGCCTGTTGCTGGGGAAACACGGAGTTTGAGCTCTCTCCAAAGATTCTCTATTGGGTTTAGGTCTGGAGACTGGCTAGGCCATGCCAGAACCTTGATATGCTTCTTACAGAGCCACTCCTTGGTTATCCTGGCTTTGTGCTTCGGGTCATTGTCATGTTGGAAGACCCAGCCTCGACCCATCTTCAATGCTCTAACTGAGGGAGGGAGGTTGTTCCCCAAAATCTCCCAATACATGGCCCCGGTTATCCTCTCCCTAATACAGTGCAGTCGCCCTGTCCCATGTGCAGAAAAACACCCCCAAAGCATGATGCTACCACCCCCATGCTTCACAGAAGGGATGGTGTTCTTGGGATGGTACTCATCATTCTTCTTTCTCCAAACATGTTTAGTGAAATTATGACCCAAAAGTTCTATTTTGGTCTCATCTGACCACATGACCTTCTTCCATGACTCCTCTGGATCATCCAAATCGTCATTGGCAAACTTAAGACGTGCC
Organism: Silurus asotus; assembly: GCA_024362625.1. Taxonomy (NCBI): domain Eukaryota; kingdom Metazoa; phylum Chordata; class Actinopteri; order Siluriformes; family Siluridae; genus Silurus; species Silurus asotus. The sequence continues at coordinate 3,828,026 of MU551716.1, forward strand.
TGGACATGTGCTGGTTTAAGCAGGGGAACCTTCCGTGCCATGCATGATTTCAAACCATGACGTCTTAGTGTATTACCAACATCTTAGGAGTTGGATTCTTACTGATTGTATGGGGTGGACAGGTGTCTTTATGCAGCTAACGACCTCAAACAGGTGCATCTAATTCAGGATAATAAATGTAGTGGAGGTGGACATTTTAAAGGCAGACTAACAGGTCTTTGAGGGTCAGAATTCTAGCTGACAGACAGGTGTTCAAATACTTATTTGCAGCTGTATCATACAAATAAATAGTTAAAAAAATCATAAATAGTTTAAAAATCATATATTGCTGGAATTTTTTTTTTTTTTTTTTAGATTATGTCTCTCACAGTGGACATGCACCTACAATGATCATTTCAGACCCCTCCATGATTTCTAAGTGGGAGAACTTGCAAAATAGCAGGGTGTTCAAATACTTATTTTCCTCACTGTATATAAGATGGTAGACCCTTTTGGCCAACTGGAACGTTATTTTCCAACAAATTGTTGTGATATGTCATTGTTTTTCTCTACTAGCTTGACTACCCTGGCCTGTATTTTGGATAATCCAAACCAGCAGGGACATACTGTAAGCAAACAAAGGTTTTAATGGGTTCATTTGTAGTCATAGGACATCAAAACACTCAATAAAGCCAAACATAGGTGTGCCATCACACCGATATGTGGTTCTTCCCCAAGATATTGTAAGATATGAAGGCCCAAACATGTTTTAGAATGACAATGCACAAAGCAACCCTCATGAAGATATGATTTGCCCAGATTTGTGTGGGAGAACTTGTGAGCCCAGACATCAACTCTACTTAAAACCTCTGGAATTAATTTGGAATGCTGATTGCACTTCAGGTCTCCTCATACTGACATCAGAACATCATTTCAGTAATGCTCTTATTGGTGACTGAGGGTGTACGGGTGGTCTAGTGAATACCTAAAGCCAGGTAATAGAGCTAAATTCTTCATCGTCCATTCATTTTTTTTTTTTATCTTCTGTTATTTAGGTCAAGGTTGCATGGTTTCTGGATTGTATTCTAAAAAGACTGGTGGGAACGCTGGGTAATAGTGGTAACACTGAGCACTTGCAGAAAAATGGGTGGTGATATTTATTTTTAGTGATGCTGGGACCACTGTTTGATGGTGGGAACATGATGTGATGATAGGAAAACTTAGAGATTTTAAGAACAGTGGGTAATGGCAGGAACACTAGGTGAGATTAAGCAACATTAGGTGATGGCAGGAACACTAGGTGTTAGTAGGAACAGTGAGTGATGAAAGAAAACTGGATGATAGTGGGAGCACTAGGTAATAACGGGAACACTAGATGATGATAGAACACTGGTGATGGCAGTAAGAATAGTTGATTTTGGGAACATTAGCTGACGATAGGAACACCAGGTGATGATAGGAACACTGATAAGGACAATGGGTGAAGGTGGAAACACTGGATGATGGTGTGAACACTAAATGGGTAATAGTGGGAACAGTTAGTGATGGCAGGATCACTGGGTGTAACGAGTTTACTATCCAGTGCAAGGAACCATAAGGACTCAAATCCATTTAGAACCCACGCAGACGAGACGTGAACACGTGAAGAACGAGAATTCTACTCAACCAAAATTGTACGAGCAGAAAATCGGCAGTCGGGTTTTATGCGGCAGGGGGCGCTCGAACACACTTTGTTATGAGATGTATTGGCACTCGTCTTTCTTTAAAGCGCCAACTAGGAAACGGTCTCTCTCTCTCTCTCTCTCACACACACACACACACGCGCGCGCAAATGGCGTCTTTATAACGCATCTCGTTCAGCAGCTGATTCCTCCGAAACTGCGAGGAGCGCCTCACGGTAAGCAAAACACTCCCGACTTAACATGGCGTTTTTAGAAATGCAGGAACACTGGGGTTTTTATTTCCGTGCCCAAATACGCGTTTACAGTGTGAGAAAAACAAGAAGCTGCTGAGAGCGCGAGCGCGAGCACGAGCAGGTTAGCGACAAGGAGAGAGCGGATACTGGGGGCTGTACTGACTGAGAGCTGCAGCTCCCCTTCCACTGCCTTCATAACGGCTCTATAACCTCAGCACCTGTCGAGCGGATATGGCTTTTATATGACTTATGTATTATTATTAAAACGAATCATTCTCTCTCTCTCTCTCTCTCTCTCTCTCTCTCTCTCTCTACAGGTTATTCCGAAGGATCTTTGGGATATGAGGACCCTCTTAAGGCAGACAGTGTGTGTGTGTCTGAAGTCTGTGAATTCTATTGTTGATTATTGTTTAATAAATAAAAAAAGGTCTATGGTGCTCATATTAAACAATAAGCTGACCAGCTAGTGCACTTGATATAGCAGGCTACTGTTAGCTGCTCCACATCCTTTTGGCTGTAATCTGTGCTGTTTGAGGATTACACACACACACACACACACACACACACACACACACACACACACACACACACACACACACACACAGCCGGTTTGTAGCTCCTGAAGCTGGGACTTACTCGTTACTCGTTCCCCATCTTTGAAGCCAAGGTGAGTAGTTCTGATAATTATATTCTAAATATAATTCATCAACATTTACAGCTAAAACAATGATACTCATGAGCTTTATATACATGCATATGTATATATACTCACTTCCCAGTGAGATTCATCTCCCACTTCATCTCCCACTTCACGCCTGATGCAGCAGCGCTTTAATTGGTTTTGCGACAAATCCATTTGTCTTTGCTGTAACTTATTCGTACTGCATGTTTTCCTAGTCGTTCCCATAGAACGTCGGAACAAGCTTGTGTCGTTCCCACAGGAAAAGTCGACTCAGTGATTTGAATATGATTACTGTTCATGTCGTTCAGGGTGGGATTTCCCTTCAATGAAATGGCATTAGGGTGCATGTTTAAAAAAGAAAAATGCATTCATTAAACCTTCAATCTAAATGTGATTTGCATTTCATAGATAAGAAAATGGACAAATCCTTTGTTTCTGAATGTGATTTGTATCAAATGCGTTTCAGGTATCAGGCTGATATCAGTATCATAGTATAGCGTAATAAAGGTGATCAATAGTGATGTCCTGCTCAGATCCACTGAAATGATTGGTAGAAACTTTAAGGTGGAATTAAGGAAAGGAGACCCCCTCACTCACACACATTTGAGTAGGTTGCTGATGAACGTAGGAATACGCAACAGAAGAGCAATTGCAGATGTAATCAGCGCAGTCGGATGCGATGGCATTGCACTGTAGAAGCGAATATGTGCAAAACCACATCATGGCATTTTGTAAACGATATGTTTTGCTGACAGCAAACAGATGGGTGTTTGTTGTAAACGATATGTTTGACTTGTTTGTCTTTAGTGTTGAACTGGTACCAGTATCAACGTAATATAGTTTCCACTACGTCTGATCATGTTTCCACATGCCATAATCTTTTAGCCGATATATCAAAATGTCTTCCTGTTTTGGGTCAATGCTGGTAATGCTTAAAAATGTGTCGCATATGTTTTATGTTAGATGAGAGCTCTTCTCCTTCAGAGTTATTGTGTTCTGCCTCACAATAAAAAATCTCCTCTAAGTGAATGTAATGGACATGTTTGGGCTGATCCCAATCAAATAGATTTTCTTTGTTCAGAATAAAGCCCAGTCTCACTTCTCACTACACTGACCAGCACACTATTCTAAATGTCTACCTCTGTCCCCTTTATTATTTAGCACTCTGTGTTCCAAGAGATAGTAGGTCACTTACACGACACCATTTTGATGCTCTTACAGTACAAGAGGCTGAGTCTAGAGCCCTTCACTTTCCAGAAGAATAATGGCTTTAGCTTTAGAGGAGGAAAGCTTGAAGTTTGTGTGCTTCTCTGCCTGATTGAAAAATGAGGAAACCACAATTCCCCCCTTCAGCCCTTCTGCAGCAGAGAGCCATTTGATATTTTGTGAAAGGTAACACGTCAGCCCTTGAGGTGACGCTCGAAATTTAATCGCTCGACTTCAAAACTGCTCGTGACTCATCCGTCAGACTTTGTGCCGTGCGGCTTTTTATTGAATGAATGCGTCTGCGGTTAGGACTGAATGACACTCCTGTTGTGTGCGAACAGAGTTTAGTTAACCGCTATTATTAATGTGAAAGAGATTGGAGAAAAGATACTCTTGAAGTGAGGCTCTTAATAAAATCGATGCTTGTTTCTAGTATTTTGTCCACAGTTTGTAGGTTAAGTAACATGGTGTAGGACTTTGTTTGGCAATTTGAACTTTGGCACCAAGGATAAACAGACTACAGCTTTTGAATACATGAGCCCAAAGATGTTTGTGATTGGCTCTCTTCTCTTTGCCCCACATGGGAGCCAAACAATGTTATGCTGTGATCATTTACTCCAGCATACAATTTTGCACCAAGGATAATTATAGGTAATGACATACTGATTCATATTTTGCCATTGATCATGCAGTCTTGGGTGTCAGTCCTACCATAGGGTATTTGGAATGCGATGAACATGCTGAAGCACGCGTTGCATTACGAGACCTTCGCTCCCGGCAGCCATGTCAGCGACTGATCATGTTCTCTTTCAGTCAGGTTGTTTCACATCTCCTTTGTCGTGTTTATTGAGTAACTCTTGGTTCCTCTGTACTCACCTAACAACTTGGGTTAGTCAGCATCTGTGGTTAGGAAGTGGCTGATGTGCTACGCGGGTGAAATATAGGAAACGGGTCGAAAGCTGCTGGCTCATCGTGTAAGGGAAGTGTTCATTTCAGGGAGAAAAACCCAACTTTGCCTCGTACTGGCTAGAGTGCTGTGTAAGATGTTGTCTCGGAGGTGAGGGTGGAACGACAGCAAATTCAATTACGGGCTATTAAGAGACATGCAGTAATGGATTATAAAGCCGCGAACTTTTTTTAGGGGTAATTTTAATGTTTGCACCCATTCCTACAGTATAACTCCACTAAATACTAAGAACTGCATCCTGCTAAATATTTAGTAATTCATTATCTTTAAAATCAATTTTTAATTGTACTATCAGGACAGTGAATACAGCTGTAACTTCTCCCCTGGTAAGTCACCATCATTCAATTTTGTCTCATTTGTGATTTGTAATAAAAAAAAAAAAGACATCGATTAAAAAAACACTTGCAGAGTATGTCGTCATCTAAGAAACGACACGTCCTTTCTTTACAGAGGTCGCCTTCTGTCTCTGTGTCTCATCATTGTTGGGAGACAGGAATGATTATTGTTGCTCTCACTGGGCTAAATTGTGTCACTGTGCTTGACAGTACCAATTGAAACCACACTGATAAAATAATCCATGATTGTGAGCCAGCAATATACCAGAAACAGATTTCTTTTTTCTGGAACATTTTCAACACTTTCAAATTAATGTAGTCGCTGTTTTGCATCGAAACATCTGCATTTGCGAGTATAAGACAGAGAAAAGATGTGTTGAAAGGATGAGTGGAGATGAGGACAGCGAGTCTTGAGGCACTCGCCGAGTCATGTGGTCGTGTGCTTGTCTTGTACACAGAGTACTGCACATTGTGTTGTAGCCACTCTGTTTAAACCTGAAAGCTGTGCTCATTTACATTAGATTAGGTACTGTTCATTAGCATCTGATTGTGATGAAGGCATCAGTTATTTAGCTGTCTATTGTGCTGGTACTAGCAGCATATCGGACGCTGTGTCTATTTTCAGTCCTGAGAGGTGGACAAAATATTAATGCAGGAAAGTAAAAGCTCCAGTATGCAGCCCAATTCCATATTTTGAATCCTTGGGAAGTGACTAGACTAAAATATTGTATCGTTTTTTTTATCTATTTTTTCAAGAAGCTAGTTAGCTAGATGAGTCCATTCATTTACGAACTATGGGAAAGTAATGTGTATAGGAGTAACGCTATTAATGACAATTCAAATGAGATGTTGACAAAAACCCAGTGAATCATCAGTTAAAACTTTAGAGCTTTCTGTCAAGAATATCTTTATTTTCTCTCAACATACACTATGGCTGGAAGAGTAGTGAACATTTGGCCATCACAGCCATTTATTCTTTTAAAGATTGTTTTCCAGATTAAAAACCCTTTGCTTATAATATGTTTTCCAGTGCTGGCTGTGCGTCGGCTTTAGTTGCAACATTTAGGTGCGTCAAACCACCATGACGTGTTAAAACACAGCTAGATACCAAACAGTAACTTTTTTTTTTTTTTTTTTTTTTGCGACACAGGGAACTTTTTTTTTTTTCCTCTGGTTGACGTAACTTCTTGTCTGCCAGGCAATAATTTGGAACAACAGTCATAATTAAAAAAACAACTTGGCCACTCCCTTACCCTTGTGGCCGAAGTCACACGTGAGTATTCACTGCTGCAGCTGAGGGGTCGTTTTTATTTTTCAGCGAATTTATGGAAAGCAGAACCACGAGCGACAGCAGATTGCAACTCTGGCTGAACTCGCACTCTCGCTGCCTGCGCTTGTCAATAGAAATAAGCAGTGTAGATAATGGTTGTCATATCCTTTTCAGTTGGTAGACAGAGATGATATGCCACAGGGGCTCTGAAGAAGTCATTTATATGCTGCTGTTTCAGGCTGGACGTTTTTCATTTTTCTTTCTCTCCATTTATAGCATGCTGTCTTATTTCTGTTCAGGTCATCTATCGACTACAGACTGGCAGATGCTTTATGTACTTACTGAGCACTTTATTGGGAACGCCAGAACACAGAGACGGTCTCTAGGAATAAAGTTGAGAGTTAAACAGACAATTGCCAGTCTGGTTCAAGGTTTCAGTAATGAAGACTAATCTGCAAAATTGCTGTGAGTAGTAAAGGGTGTCAGGATGAACAGCACCTTGAGGTACAATAGCAGAAGATTTCCACTTTTGTTAGCCAAGAACCGAAAGCCGAGGCTGCAGTGAGCACAGGCTTATCAAAACTGTACATTTAAAGTGTCGAGAAATGTACATTTGAAGTCTCGAGGGAAGTCTCGAGAATTTGAAGTCTCGAGAAACAGGTCAGTATTGTGTCACCAGCAGCTGGAATCCTTTGGCTCAAACTGTCAACAGTCCAGGCTGGTGGAGGTGGTGTAATGGTGTGGGGAATAAATACTTGGTACACTTTGGGTGTTTAATACTAATCAATCATTTCTTGAATCTGAAGTACATTTACAGTGTTGTGAAAAAAGTATTTGTCATCTTGATTAAAAAAAAATATGTATTTTTGCATTTTTGCATAGTTAAATAATCAAACATCAAACAGAATGTTCATATTACATGAAGATAACCCAAGTACAGAATGCTGTTTTTAAATGATAAAGGAAATGGTGAATGAATAATCTGAGTTGTCTTTATATTTAAAAAAGAATTTACCCCTGAGCGGAATAACTGCAATCAAGCACTGGCAATGAGTGTTTCACATCCTTGTGGTGTAATTTTGGCTCACTCTTCTTTGCAGAATCATTTCAAATCGGCCACATTGAAAGGTTTTCAAGCATGAATGTCCACAAGTTATCTACCCATTCCTTAATGGCTACTACCTACATGACGAAATGCTACAGTATGGCACAAAGCAAAAAAGTCTTCTCAAATTGCCTTTATTAACATCACCATAGGTTCAGTGTTCTTCTCTGGCTTTCCCCCACTCACCTGATCTGAATCAACTTTGGGGTGAGGTGGTGCGAGAGTTTTGCTGCGCGAATGTTCACGTGAAAAACTCAGCAGGAACTACGTGATTCAGTCCTGTCCACACGGAGCAAAATCCCAAATATTGTGGAATTAATACCACAGAGAAGGCTGGTGTGATTATCTAATTACTATTAGTGTTGCTTTGCTAATAAGGTGGTCAGTGAATGTAAATTTTTCATTAAGTAGTTTTGATATTTGTCAAGACTGTCAAATGCTAGGTATTAAAATCATACTTTGTTTTTTGCGCTAGTCTATTACTGCTAAAGAGGCTGGCAGAAAGGGTGCTAGCTGCAGGAGGGCTGGACAGCAAAGTAAGCAGATATTGGCAATGTCTATCCGTCGACAGAATGATCTTGTTTATTTCTGGAATTCAGCAGAGCACTTGAGAGATTGTGTTGGGGGAAAAACAAACAAAACCAACATGTCCAGTGGGAAATAGGTTACAGTGACATCCCAGCTGTAAACAGGCTTAGACATGGGGCTGGGTGTGGGGTGATGTCAACTAAATGATCGTTTCCTGCTGGTATATGAAACATTTTTGTTTATCAGTTTTGTTATTATTGTTGTTGTTGGTATGTGATGTATCTAAATATTGGGAGTCTGGTGTTTGACCCTGACCTTCAGTTGTATATAATAATAATACATTCTTCATGTTTTAGCCTCCTCAGTCGAATGACCGGATTTGTGTATTTGGAGTTTGTGCTTCTTTTATTTATTTTTTGTTCGATTCTGTTTGATGTTTTGGATTTGTGTGTTTCATATGACACTGAAGGTCACCCTTGGGTTTCCTGCAAACGGAAGTCTTTTCAGTTCTTTTCACTCTTTTCTTTTTAGAAGCAGGGGAGTGCAGCTGATGTGCTGCATTAACCTCTTTAAGAGCTAAGGTAACCTCTGTTAATTTCTCCAGGCAACAAGGCATGGCATTTTCCCAAGACAGCTGGATCGTGGTGCAAAAGACGTGATTTGACTTGTTTGCTTCAGTCATGATGGTTATTTGAGAAATATATTATATGGACAAAAAGTACTGACAAATGACTTTTTTTTTCCTACAAAAGTGGTTCTAACTCAAAATGTTAACACTTTTGGAGGCACACAATTGTTTAGGATGCCCTCGGGTGCAGCAGCATTCAATTTTCCATTCAATTGAACTAGGAGACCCAAACCTGTTCCACTGAGACAATGCCCTTCTGCACAAGCCAGCTTTGGGAAGATATGGTTTACATAGGTTGGATTGAAAGCTCTTGAGTGGCCTGTTATAAATCTCTGGCTTCTAACCTTTTTAACACCTTCAGGATGAATTTGAACTCTGACTGAACACCAGGGCTTCGACCCCCTACATCATTAGTTGACTGTACTAACACCCTAACTGCCGAATGAGCACAAATCTCCACGAGCACACTACAAAATCTAGTGGGGCATCTTCCCAGAAGAGTGGAGCTAATTATAAGAGTAAATGGGGACTAAATGTGGAATGAGATGTTCAAAAAGCACATCTTATATCTAGGTGTTCACAAACTTTAGTCCATATAATGTAGTATGTTGTTCATGGGAAGGAATTTGAAGGAACTAATTAATCATTCTCCTACAGTATACGTCATTATTTTCCTGAGGTCTGTCTCTCCCCTCTGCCCCCAATCAGGAAAGGAAATTTCCTACTGGAAGGAGGCAACTTTAATCTGTTCTGACTTTTTTTTTTTGTCACATCGTCTGCTGATTTTAGCGTAATGTATTTTTATTTTTTTTGAGAAGAGACAACAGCTTTAGTGTTTTGGACCTGAATCAAACCTCGTTGCCCATCATATATTTTTATTTTTTTGAATATTCGAAATAGAGAATATATAAATCTCGTGACAGCAGAAGGAGGGTAGAAGAGCAATTACGAAACGACTGCTTTAAATAGAAAGTACACCTTTTTCATGATGGCTGCATAATCATCGCATGGTGTTATGAGCAGAAGGAACAAAACAAGATTCGCTACCTATGAAACACTGAGGTTTATTTACGAACACGGGTTAAAATAAAGATTGGGTGATGAATGCAGGACATTTAGAAAGGTCATACATCCATTAGTGTTTTATCGCATATATCTGTGTCCTTATAAATTTCTGTCTTGTTCAGTTGATTAGCAGGTTTGTGGAAATGCTTGTTTCTAGAGATTCGTATACCAGTAACTAGTGAACGAAAAGCATTTTTTGGAAGTGCATAAGCAAATTCTGATTTGCACGTAACCATTTGCAATGCCTGTTTTGCATAAAACCATTTCTAATGCAAAATAATTTGCAAAGGAGAACTCAATGTTAGGAAGGCAAAACATGTTTCAGTGCATAAGACAATGTTTCATGCTTGTTCATAAATCCACTGTAATTTGGCCTGTACCAAGTCTCGCATATCACTCGGTTGGGGTTCCTTAATCTTTTGGTTGTGATATGATGATGGACTTGTTAACAGGAAGTCAGAAATATGTGATAAAAATGAAAAGTGAACTGGGGCATGGCTAGACCTTGAAGGTAAGATGAGTTGAGTATAATGATAACTTTTAAAAAATGTTTGAGGTACACAATAATAAATATTGAATATGGATAAGATTCGTATGTGTTTTTTTTTTTTTAACATCCCACTCCACCTTAAGTCCTCATTTGCTATTATAACAACCTCCACTATTCTGGGAAGGTGGTCCCCTAGATTTTGGAGCGTGGTTGTGAAGGTTTGTGATCATTCAACCAAAGTAGTGTTAGTAAAGTCCGGTACCGATGTAGGATCAGGATTCCTCTGGTGCAGTCAGCGTTCCACTTCAACCTAGAGGTGCTCAGTAGAGTTGAGGTCAGAATTTCATGGCAGGCCACTCGAGACCTTTTACTCCAACTCATGTGAACCATTTCTTCATGGAGCCAACTTTTTTGCACAGGTGCATTGTCATGCTGGAACAGGGGTCTTTGTTTTGGGTCTCCTAGTTTGAATGAAGGAATATCATTTAATATCAAAGGCATCTGATCTGTTCGTATAGTGTGTATTATGACTATTGGGAGTATTGTATGGAACTTGTAACTCCTGAGTTGATTTAATGTTGTTTAATAATGTGTTCAAATGCATGAAGTCATGCAAAACCAGACCACGTGCTCCACCTAATCTACACGTCAAACATCAGAGTGGGAAAAATCTGAGCACAGTATTGTTGTTGGTGCCCGACAAGCTGATCCGAGTATTTCAGAAACTGTTGATCTTCTAGGGTTTTCACATGTAGCAGTCTCTAGACTTCACACAGAATGGTGGCGATAAACAACATCCAGTGTCAGTTCTGCAGACACTGGATGTTGTTTGACGAGAGCAGGCACAGGAGAATGGCGTGACCGGTTGGAACTGACAGCATGTCTTCAAATAACTCCTAAAATCAGTGCTAAGCAGAAAAGCATCCCAGAACACAAAACACATCATACCCTAGTAGATGCAGAAGACCTCACTAGGTTCTACTTCTCTCAGCCGAAACTGGAAAAGAAACGGTCATATATGATGTAAGGAACATCAGGAGATGTACATACATGTAGCAGGGATTAGTGTACAGATTGATGACTAATACTTCTTGGACAGAACAGACAGCATTGCTGTCTGACAGCTTCATAGTCTGGGCTGGTTTGTGTAGGGTTTCGCACCTTCTCCCCATGTGTATCATTTCCTCTGGTTGCTGTGGTTTCCTCTCACTTTTCATATGACTTTTTTCTATTTTGGTTTGTTTCACATGAAGAAAAAGAATGTTGCATAGCTGCTTTCAGGTTGTGTTGTTCTTCCTGTGTGAAGATTATAGTCGGTTATTGCAAGGATTGCATTGAAAGACAGTTAGTCTCAGGCACCTCTCCTCAAGACGTTATTACACTTGCACTTAAAACGGCTCTAATTGGACTTCTCAACTATTTATAGACCCCTGAATGAGAAGTTTTCCTCCGCAGGTGAAATTTCAAGGTCTCAGGGTTTCACTGTGCATCGTTACACGTGTTATATTTTGTCCCCCCTCCCCCCTTTTATCGCCAGAGTGCGTTTAAGCCGTTACTATGTTTGGAAAGCGGAGACTGAATGGTCGCTCTGGTAACAAGCCAAAGCCTGTGTGCGGCGAACGGGCCCGCAAGCTTTAGCAACTATTAGGTAGTTCATGTCACGGACGCCACTTGTTCTTCGACACCGATCTTAAATTAGCGTCTACTCTGGATGAAAGAAGTGAAAACGCATGCACTTCATATCAGTTTAATAAGGGCAACATCACTGAATCACATCATCACTGCACCCTGATGTGACGAAGATGAATCTGCTGTTAGACATTTCAAGACCGACGCAGGTACGTCTGTTGAAGCTGTGAATAGATTCGATGTTTTATATATAGCGGCTGGTGTTCCACGGAGCTTCTGCGGCAGCTGAGAGAGCTCTACTGGTTGCCGTTTTTAAAGAGGACTGGTTTGACCGAGCCGGCGAGATGAAAGTTCTTCAGGTTACATATAGCGTTAGCCCCTTATATTAGGTGGACTTGTGCTATTCAGGAAAGACATTTGACATGGTTTGAATATGCCCTTAAAACATTCCACCCGGTTTCTCCCTTGTTCACTTTTCACGCATGTTTCCTTTATGCCGCTAATCCTGATCCCTTTCATCGAATTTGAGGAGGGACGTGTTGTCAGCATGTGACCTGTCCCACTTTCCTCCCTAAGACTTGTTTTTCTGTAAAACTCGAAAGTTTTCCCGGCAGACAGCCTATTTATATAGATGATTATGTGCAAATTAACGTCAGAGTTTAGTCCAGAAGCAAAGCACAAAGCAATTTGTGTCGCAGCAGGGTGGATTCGAGAGCAGATGCAACACGCCCGCTGTAAGACAGCACACATAACAACCACCGCTTTCCTGCAAGGTGCTTAATTTTGTTGTGCGAGACCAAGCAGGGTCCTTTCGTTTAATAGCTACGTGCGCAGATAAATGACTGTTTTCTCCTTTCACGGCGATTCGCTCAGGCAGTAGATGTTTAACATCTAAAAAAATAATAATACACGACAACTCTGAGGCTTTGTTGTTGCTGATGTTTGGCAGTAGAAAAAAAACTAAACGATGCACCAGGTTTTATTGCTGTTCAGGTTATGGCTGGGATGATAAAGACAGTGGTGAGTGTTTTTGTTATTAAGTGTTATGGCATCCATATGTGCATATATATATATATATATATATATATATAAAAATGTTGTATTATATGGACAAATGTATTTTTGGCTTTTCTAGCCATATGTGGTTCTTCCTTAAAATCGTGACACACAGTTGGAGGCACACAATTGTTTTTGAATGCAGAAGCATTAAATATCAAAACGAGAAGACCCAAACTTGTTCCAGCACGACAATGCCCGTGTTCATAAAGCGAGCTCAATGAAGATGTAGTTTACATGGGTTGGAGTGGAAGATCTGGAGTGGCCTGCTATAGAGCTCTGACCTCAACTTTATTAAAGATGAATTGGAGCACTGACTGCACCCCAGGCCTTCTCTCCCTACATCAGCATCTGATTTTGCTAACACCCTCGTGGCTGAATCAGTGCAAATCTTAACAAGCACACTCCAAATTCTAGTGGAATTATTTTTATTGAAAATAATTGTTTCCCAACTAAGTGAAGTGAACATGCTTTATATTGCAGATAATCTATTTAGTACGCAATTAGGAGCAGCATGTGATTATAATTTTTTTTTTTAGCTTTGGTCTGTTTGCTACCTGAAGTGAATTCGTAGTGCTGAGGTTACGTTTAAGATGTCGTTGACTTCTCAAGAGTGCGAAAATTACCGATCTGAGTGTGCAAAGTCGTATCAGCGAGCATGCTCAGTAATAGTACTAAGCAAAGTGCACTTTTTCAGTGCTCGCAGGACGGAAGCACTCTGACATGAAGCAGTCTGCATCGCTCGCTTCACCGCTCCATAGTTATGACCTCTGTACACATACAGCACTCCGGCTGATGCTACTTTGCATGCTCAGGTTCGCTGCTCTATCGCTGTCTATTAAAACCGATGGAGATGGTTTATCAGGGCACTTGTGTCCTAGGGTGATCGTGAAGTTCCTCGTCTTGATGTTTCCACAGAGCACAGTTTGCAGTCTCCTTGGTTTAATCGGCCTCGATTATTGTGAGATTCTTTGTGCTTGTGTACATATCTCAGAATGTAATATCTGCTCTGATGAAGTCGACATTTGCAACGTGTTCTCATATACTGACGAGTGATAAGCCTGCCAGCAGACGAGGATAGGGAATGTGGCAGCGATGGATGGATGTGGAATACAGAACAGCAGGACATGGCAGAATGAGGAGAGACTGAGGGATGATGTAAGCCCTAAGTGTGCATACAGAATTATGGTCTCATTGGCTTTGACTTTAGGATTAGGTGCTACGCTCTTAAACACAGAGGACCTATTTTTATTTTTTATTTTTTTATAAAGATAATGGAATTACTGTAGTGGCAAAGTCTTTTTTCAGAAATAATAACCACAAAACAGCTACAAATGACACTGTTTGCTCAGAATAACAGAAAACTCATCTTGGTCACGAAGAGAAAAATACGTATGACCTTCTCTGGTTTAAAGTCGTCTTGCAGGTCGATTGAATCAAATGTATCAATGAAGTGCTGTTGCAGATATCACACGAGCGGTCAAAAAAGGTTAGCCATAACCAGGGTGATGGTATAATATAGGATATAAATTTGAAATAGCGACGGTCACAGGATTTTTGCAGGACGACCTACTTTTCCGTGAGAAAGATTCATTCGTTCCAACTCCTTATCAAGCGCGATGGAAAATCATTTAATACTTGCGACTGTGCACTGCCAATTTATGTTGTCCTGGAGATCCATGCGTGTCGTTTTTGGCATCTATTTTTGCATACGATTTTTCAATCAGATGCCGTTATAGAAAGTTTAGCCTAGAACTGGTTCAGTTGGAGATTATACAATGCCCAATATGAACAGGCTGCTTTTACGGCTGAAAATCTTTTTTTTTTCTTTCTTTTTTTTCCAACAGGAAATATTTAAAGCCGTAGCCCATCAGCTGTTCCTGCGCCGAAAAATCTTTGTTTACATATTTTATATCGCCTACTCTGACACTTTAGTACCTAAGATAACAGAAATATGTATTACAGCTTAGACAATGTGGAAAATATTGACTATCATTTTCCTTAAATCTTTTCCATTCATGTTTGTGTTCATTAATACCCATGGTTTTAGAATGGTCAGTTGTACACATACAGTTTTTGGTAAAAGTTTGGGGTTTTTTGTTTGTTTTTTGAGACACAAGCATTCTCATTTACAAACCGGGCGAAAAGGCAAAAACACAAGAAGTCGACAGTGAATGACTGGAAGAAAGTTCTGTGGACAGATGATCTCAAATTTGACATTTTTGCCTCTAACAGAGGAAAGTATTTAAGACGGAGAGCAGAAGAGAAAATGTTGAGAGACTGCCTCATACTCACAGTCAGACATGGATTTGTTTTTTTTTTGTAGCAGGAAGAGATGGAATACAGGAAGGAAATGCACCAACATGGCTACCATTCCATACTTCAGTTCCAGATCTAGACTACAGCTAATTGAAACCCACTTCCCCCTACAACAAGGCAATAACCCAAAGTTTACATCCATACTCTGTATTTTAGAGAGCAAACAGTCAGCTGGAGTGTTATATATCATGGAATCGCCTGCACCTAAATCCTATGATGAACTGGATTGCAACATCTGTACATTTATGAGTTTGTTGCATAGAAATAAAACCAATATGCATTCGGCAAAAAAAAAAACGTGTGTTGAATTCAGTTTTATTGTGAGTATTTGAAGCCGTGTCCATGCACTGTTACACGCGTTCTTAGTAAAGCTGTAAAGATATCTGTGCCCTTCAGTGATTGCAGTGTAAACAGCTTTGTTTTTCCCTTGTTGAAATCGAGTGTTTGTTCAGAAATTCACAAATGGACTTTGAAAAAGCGGCTGCTCCTCAGTATCTAATGCTTTTGCACCACACTCGGATTGACCCGAAAGTAGCTTTTAACGGTTTCACCTATATGCTCACCAGAAACCGTTAAAAGGTTCTGCCAGGTTGTAATCACCAGCCTGTCCACTTGTAAATAGTTCCGATGTCAGCCTCAGAGATGCACTCCAGCTCAGGAACTCTGATATTCTCTTTCTCTCCAAATGCGTGAAAGCCTGTCACATGTGCTCCTTCACCAACCACAGAAGCCCGTTGACGGCACTCGACGTCGACTTTTCACATAAGCGTTTCCTGTAAACACTTCAGCCACAAACCAGCTCGTGTGGCGGAGCCCGGCGCACAATGAGAAACAGGAAGGCACAGAAAGAGAGATGCCTGCCAAAAATAATCCTCCTCCCTCGATCTGCAGAGGAGGACTGGAGGCACAAGCAAGTGTGATTTCTGCACCTTTTTTTAGAGCCAGTGTGGAGTTCCAACAAAAGAAGTCTGAAAAGAGGGCTGTTTCCTCTCCGCCTCTCAGTCTGCCGCGTGGGCTCGTGAGCATTTTTGCCTCAACTCGAATCTTCTTCCGTTATAGTACCACTCTGAGAATTTATTTAGGAAGCACTTCCACAAGCGTCCCTGACCTTTTCTGTGGCCTCCATTAGACCTTTTCACATACAGTCACACCTTAATGCACATCCTGGAGGGTTGGTCACTTTGTTAGTGTTGTTAGCGCTGTGCTTTATGAAAGCACTTAGCGTTAAAGCTGTCTGCACAGATTGCCATCAGTGAAAGGCCATTTATGAAAAGGGGCACTGGGGATGCAAATTGCTTTGTTCTATAGCCCTTCGATTTGCAAACTTGTGAGCACAAATTCGCTGTAATTAAAATTCTTCTATCTCCTATTCTCATGATAATTTTTATAACGCTGAAGTACTAAAGAATTGTGGTCGACCGATAGTGGATTTTACTGATAGCTAGGTTTAATCATACTTATTGATTCATCAACTGATATTTCTTTTAAATGGATACTGGATTAAAAAAATAAATAACCAAACACTCCATGTAAAATAGTACTGAACTTCATTACAAAAATATAACATTACTGAGTAATAAAATGTGCTCCAATAAATATACATATATTAAATGATAAATATAATTATATCCTTAATAAATATAATACAGACGCTCCCCACCTTACGAAAGTTTTTACCGTGTTCATTATTGACTATGCACATCTCGTAAGGATTTAAGAGCTATAAATACTATTGAATAAACAATAAAATATACTAAAACAAATCGGAATACTGTATGCAATATTTTGTATTAAGTAATAAAAAAATTAATTCATTCATTCGTCTCATATAGACTCGTTACAGCCGACGACTAGCTAGCGGCGGCTCTTCTCCGTTTAGATTTTTTTAGACTCTGAACAAATTTCACGTTGAGGACAGGTTTGTTCGTATCCGCGAAAGTCCGTAAAGTCAATGTCCGAAAAGTGGGGAGTGTCTGTATAGTGCTCTCCATGCAGGGAGCAGTCTCGCTTGTAAAAACAGCACGTAGCGTCAGTAATCTGCCTCTAGAGGACCTTCTCAGCCGATTTAGCAAAGGATGCAAGACGGAAAAACTATTGGTATGGGCTTTTAGCAATAGACGATAGTTTCAGCAATCAACTATCTGCGCCAAATAATCGGCAACACGGACAAATCGGTCGACTTGTGTCTCATCTGTGGTCTCAGTGTTTGTAACTTGTCAGGAAACTGGCCATTGAGGACACTTGGGCACTTGGACCACTCAGATATCAGCTTGCACCTTTATTATGTATTACTTTGTAAGTAAAACACTTCTGTCTTCACAACTGTGCCATCAGGAACCATGACAACAGCACGCTATAGACCTACCTGGGACCTGGCCCTGGACCCACTGGTGTCTTGTAAGCTGTGTCTAGGAGAGTTCCCCCTGGAGCAGATGACCACCATCACACAGTGTCAGTGTGTGTTCTGCACTCTGGTAAGTACAAGTCCATTTATCCAAAGTAATTTTCTTTTAGCTAACCAACCACCAGGGCTGCGGTGCCACAGAGAAGTCTTGAGAAGAGTTTAAGCAAACAGTGTATAAAAATTGATGATGTGGAGGATGCATTGGGGGTGTATTTCTGCTTTGTTTTGTTGATGTGGCTGTTGCTTGCTGTGCCTGTGACTGCTATCGTGTTTAGTAAACACACCAAATTTCCTCTCTCTGCCCTTTGCTTTCCTTTATTCGAGCCAAAATCAATTCAAGTTCTATTATTCAATTTTAGTCTGCAGTCTGTGTTTATTGGCCTTTCTAACACAATCTTTGGCATACGGTCATCATTCATTTATTTGAAAATAGAGCTCAAACTGAATTACCGTTTGTGTGAAGAAGTACACCATGGCAGCTGCAAACATCAGTTCTGTAACATGAATTCAGTTATATTTAATATGAAGTGTGGAACTAAAAATTAAGTAGAATTAAAAAAACTTTATGGACAAAAGTTTGTGGACACCTGAACATAAGATTCTTGTGTTTTTTTTTTTCCCTTCTCATTTCACATTTTCTCCCAATTTGCATTAATAATAATTCAACTCTTCTGGGAAGATGCATCACTAGATTTTAGAGTGTGATTGTAAAGATTTGTGTTAGTAAAGTCAGGTACTGATGTAGGTGAGGTGAGGGGGCCTGAGGTGCAGTCAGCGTTCACATTCATCCCAAAGGTGTTCAGTAGGGTTGAGGTCAGAGCTCTACAGCAGGTCGCTGCAAATCATGTAAAGCATTTCTTCATGTAGCTCACTTTGTGCACATGCAGGAACACATTCGGGTTTCCTAGATGAAGTAATGAAAAGCATTTTTGCCACCACTTACACAGATATCTTGTGCAATTGTGTGCCTCCAACTTTGGCGGGAACAGTTTGGTAGAAGGCACACATGGCTGGAAAAGTCAGGTGTCCCGATATCTTCATCCTTATAGTGTATGTTTATCACTAGATTTATCACATTTCTTTAAAATGGTATAACTAAGTACAGCAATTGAAAAAGGGGTTTATTCGTTGTTTCTGGAATCAAAAAATTGTGGTTGCTCTTATGTTTTAAGAGTGTATAAGATTTCTAAAGAAACAGCAGTTAGAGGCCAGGAAGACTGTTTGTTATGCCCACATGGCTGAGTGTGATTCAGTTCCAGGAATAAACATTGGAAGCAGCTCTTGTTCTCTCATGCCCCCTGTGGAGGTGCACTGGTACAGGCTGGCCCTTTGCACTGATCCGAGTCCAGGTTTGTTATTCCGCTCGTGATGCTAAAAGAGGAGGTGAAACGTGAACCCTTGCCAAGAGGAAAGGTCTCGCCTAGCTGTGGTATGGCTCCGTGAAAAAACCAAAGAGCCTTGTCTGTCTAACTCACACAGCATTGTGTAGCAGTGCACTAGTCAATTCCTTTAAAAAAAAATACAAATAATACAAATAAAAAATTGAAATTGAAAAATATGTAAATGGTTTAAGCCATAAGCTCAGGAGAAAAGTATTGAAATGCGTTAAGTCCTCAGTGCATGTTTATTGTGTTCTGTAGGGAGCTTGAAAGTGATGTCATGACATTAGCATTATAATTGTTAGGCAGCTGTTGTGCTATAAGAGGAACAATGTCCTGTTGGAAAAAAAGAAACAAACTTCAGCTTCATGCCACCGTCTCTAATTAAGTTCTCTGTGTGTTACATGGAAAATATTTTGATATTTTAGTCTTTAATAAAATCAACAAGCATTTGCTTATGAGAAAAAGACAAACAGGGAGAGGGACAGGGAAAAAATCAATCTGATTTTTATTTAGGGATAATGAGGTTTAACTTACGGGTCAGTATATAGTCTGTTTTTGTTGCTGCATATAAAAGCCATTATCACTGTTCCCTCTCGAGATCAGTTAGTTCAGGAAAAAAAGGCAACTGCAGAATTGTGCAAATTAAGCAGTTTTTGCAGCTGCCCGATTAAAAGGACACTAAATTATCATCTATAATCTTATTATATTGTATTTTCTTTGTTTTTTTTTGTTTTTTTACATAATACTTACTGTTGACTTTAATAGGAACACCTGTACATTCATGCAGCTATCTAATCATCCTGCCAGTGTGAAAAAAAAATCATGCAGGCCCACTACAGGTCAAGTGCTTCACCTATAAAAGTAAAAGCCGTAAAAGCAGCCTGTTCATATTGGGCATCAAACATCAGACTCAAGAAAATGTGTGACCTTTGTGATTTTGAGCGTGGCATGGTAGATGGTGCGACATGAGCTAAACTATTTTCATACAAAAAAAAGTAAGTAAGAAAGAGGTCTGTGTTTGGTTATGCCATGAGGATGAGAGAGATACAGGAGGAAAATATTCCAGATTGATTCAAACTTTCCAGGAAGGACAGAGAAACTCATATAATAACTATTTACAACCATGATGAACAGAACAGCATCTCAGCAGGCACAGAACATCAAACCATGTTGTTTTTCCCACACCATTCTGTTTAAACTCCGTATATAAATCCCAGATCACAACAAGACTTAAAGTCAGAGATCACACTTTAACATTCTGATGTTTAATGTGAACCTTAACTAAAGCATTTATAATTTTTTATTTTTATAAATATTGGGTTTTCGTTTCGATAAATTTTCGTTTAGTTTAAGACAAGAGCAGTTCTTATTGAGTAATAGTAATACATCTTTCTTTTTTTTCTTCTTTTTTTTTTTTTGCAGTGCCTGAAGCAATATGTGGAGCTTCTCATTAAAGAAGGCCTGGAAACTGCTATCAGCTGCCCGGACTCTGCCTGTCCAAAACGAGGACATTTGCAAGAAAATGAGGTGATTTCATTGCAGATTTGTCTAATGATTCGAATGATGAAACTCGCTCGCTTGCTTCCTTTCTTATTTACTTTCATAAACACATTTATTTTTTATAAACCGACTGCAGTTATATATATATATATATATATATATATA
>MU551716.1:3849903-3983028 GCA_024362625.1 Silurus asotus
TATATATATATATATATATGATTAAATAGCCTACCTATGCACACAATGATATGCAAAAAAAGACCAATACTGTAGCATGTGCTGGATCAAGTGCTGTTTTATAATCTGAGGGAATATAAGGATGGAATTTATAATTCACCAAGATTTATTTGATGAACATAAGCAGGACCTTTTTGTGCAGCAATCTGTTGCCACTATACCAGACTTTAAGAGAGTATTTATGTGGTTATTTTTCCTCACATTTCTAAATTTAAACACTCTCTTCATACTATGTTGCATCGTATTGCAGTCGAGAGTAAAGGCAGTGGTCGAGACTCTAACAGTGATAGTGGTCTATTGGGAAAAAAACCTCTCGTCTCCAATGCCATAAACCCGGTAGAAGCACTGCTATGGAAGAAAGTTGATTACAGATTGAAGGCACGAATGTTCCCCAAGCATGTGATGAGGAAGCCAGTTTGCCTTATAACATGATCATGATCTGTAGATATATAATGTCTAAGAAAGAACAGGAATACATTATTTGAATAATGTACAGTATGTAATCTATGTAAAGAAAGTGGTTCCTTTTCAAATGTGTTCAGATCTTTATAGAAGAACTGCAAGATTCAGTTTCTTCGCTTCTATTGTTTCGGACGGGGATTGTATTACAGACAGTAATCAGTGTGGCTCTCTCTCTTTTCCTCTCCCTCCCAGTGTGACACATAGCAATTTTTCTCCTTCTGTATTTTTTTCTATGTCCTTTCTGTGTGTGTGTGTGTGTGTGTGGAAAAACAGCCATGCACAAACCTGTGTGTGTGTGTGTGTGTGTGTGAGCAGAAATGTGATTCAGTAGACTAGTGTCAGTACACGTGTATCCTGTGGAGGTCACGTTGCCTGAGCGCAGTCTCTTTTACCTGAGAGTCCCCCCCCCACACACACACACGTTCACACAGCTTACCACCTGCTTTCATTCATCAGTGTCAGCCAGAGCTGTACGCTGCCATTTTGCTCAAATTATTTTATTATTCCTAAATCACAGTTCTTCATATTTGTGGAATAAAAAAAAGCCCATCTTTCCTCCTGAAAAATATACTAGGGCTGTCAATCGATTAAAATGTTTGATTATTTTTGCGAGTTAACTCCTGCTTAATTGCAATCTAATCACACGTTTATCCGTTCTAAATGTACCTTAAATGAATACTTTTCACGTTTTTTTATATTTTTATCAACAGGGACAAATATGGATGCTTTATGCAAATGTATGTTTATTATTACTGAAACCAGACTCAACATAAGGCATGAAGTCTAGACACGTTTCAAAAGTCATAGATGGTTTTGAAAAAAACATGTTCATGTCTATTAGACACATGAAAATAAGTACAGCAAAATACTAGGTTCCTATTACTTCTCTTCTTTGCACTGAGCCAGTTGCTCAAGCAGGCAATACTGTTGTACATAAGTTCTAAAGTAATCTCCTGTAATCATCATAATCATCAAGTAATCATCACTGATGCACAATACTGCTATTTGCACTACCATGCACTCTCACACTTTATGTACATTTCTGATATGGCATATACTCTGTATCCCTATTTAATACTCGTACTATATTTTCCATATATACACCATATATAGTGGCTATATTTTCTCACATTGTTTTGTCTCATATAGTCCAAGCTAAATGTGTAGTGTTATTTATGTCTGTACTTTTGAGAGTCTCTTACGTTCCTTGTGTGTGTCAACACACCTGGGCAAAAAACTTGATTATGATTTTGTTTATATTTGCAGATGACGGTGCAGCTCGTAAAAATACATTTGTCATTGTTCTTAAGTAGTTATGGTGTTTTAAATGACATAAATCTACACCAAAAAAACCTTTTCAACGTTTCCACACAGACAGTTTTAATTGCCGGATTTCTGCATCATGGCAGATTTTGGTGCTTGAGTTTAAACTTGGCGCTTCAGTAAAGCAAATGTTTATTAATTAAAAAAAATTTCTTATTCTTTTTTTTATTTGAGTAAACAAGAACATCGTGAATACATGTGTTTTGCGTTCAAGGTTCATTTTTTGGCTTTTTTATATTTATTCATTAATATTTTTTATTAAAATGCTCAAACAGAAATGCGCACTGCCTTGATCGCACGTTAATAACATCAGGGCCGTTAAAATGAATTTGCGTTACTGGCATGTCAAATTTGACAGCCCTAAAATATACATTTGTCATATGCCCGATTTAATTTAGCCAATAGAATCACGTTCATGGCCATGCATAAAAGCCAGCCTTTGAAAACAGAAAATGTTTATAAGTTAGTTGTGAAGATGAACTGCATGCAGCATGTTTGCCAGCAGAACAAGCAGTTATTGTGCTTGCTTATCAAGATCTAACAGCCTTAGGAGAAACATGAAAGGAGATGACAATGCAAAAAAAATACGATTCCAAATTGATGAACTTGTTACAGTCTTATTACAAAATGGCTTAAATTCATTTTTTCCTTAAAATTACTAACACCCTTGTGACTGAGATAACACAACTTCACAATCTAGTGGGACCCCTTCCCAAAAGAGAAACTTTTGTCAATATAGTGTATACACCACCCCCACCCCCCAAAATATTTAATATCAGGAGTAGTATGTGGCGTTCTTGTGCGCTTATGTTATATATTAAATGTTGTATTAATTCAGCCTTTGCTTAACTGTATGGTTGCACAAAAATAATCTCTGAATTGTGGAGGTCTCTCAGCTAAAATGGCAGATTAGATCAGTTCTGTTGTCATAAAGATGAAGGAACTGCCAATTAAGGTTGTTAGAATGGGAAATGCTCTAGAAGATTATATTTAAAAAATCAGCTTTAGAGCTTCATATGAGCCATGTGAAGTGCATTGTGGAATGCATCACACATGGAAGAATTGGAAATGGAAGAATTATGACACAGACCATAAATTACCCTGGTCAGGGTCTTTCCGAAATTATGACTAGAGAACTCCGGAGAACTAGTGTAACTAGAATAGTGTAAATATTAACAACATGTCAATTAAGTGGTGTTTAGATCTTTTTCATGTAAAAAAGAAAAAAAAAAAAGATTCTGGACATTTATTTAATCCATATTTTTATATTATTTATTATTTTTTACCATCACTATAGAGTGGCACTGCATACATAATCCGTGCATGAATCAGAAAGGGTTTTATTTGTTTTATTTTTTATGCAGTTTTGCTTTGGAGAAGCTTCTAAATGGAACAATTTTTTAATTAAAAAAAAGAAGAAAAAAAAATTCAACCCAAATTGGAGATGTTCTGAATGATGATCGAGTGCTACGAACTCTAAAGCAAGTAACTACTTCATTAACAGGATATTTAATAATTGTAGTTGGTAAAATTTAATTATAATTAATCTGACATTCATCAGAAATAGAAAATCACGGTTGCAGAGCAAATTACCACCTATGGTTACATAATAAATACTGCTTTCTTTATTATTGCTGTTTTTTTTGCAGTGATGGTGTCAAGCATGGTCAGGAGGCAGTCGGGCATCTCATTTTACAGCCGTGTTGTTGCATTTAAAAAAAAAACAAGTTTTTACAGCAGCTGTGGTTAAATTAATTAGATTCAGTTGATCTCTGCATTCCAGCAGGCAGACTTTCAAAGCAGGCTAGTGTTTCTGCCTGTAGTAAATGCTGCCGTTTTTTTTTTTTTTTACGAAAGACGACTTTGTATGTAGAGCTGAAACGATTCCTCGATTAACTCAAGCAATTCAAATACAAATATTCATATATTTTATTTAGTCCATTTAACTACACACAGAGTGTTTCCCCACGGACAATTATTACTGACGCACCACCCTCTAAACTCTCTGGACAGGAAAACACTGTGAAAGCCTGTTTCCCCCACATGAAAAGTAAAAAAAAAAAAGTTTGCCCAATTCTGTCTATTTTACTGGCAATTCCGACTTTATATTTTGCGATTCAGATTTTTTCTGGGCTAATCGGGCAGCGTCAGCCCCTCTGTAGTGCCGAAAAATCTTTACACACCCAAAACGAGAGCTACAATTAATAGGCTGTTGGCTTTTTCATCATACACCAACAGCTTCAAACTCCAGCCTGACAACATGGTTAACAGGTCGATGCACCACAAATGTTTTTTTTTATCTGGCGAAACGGGCTCCATACATTCAGGCCAAGAAAATGACGGAACGAAATAAGTTTGGGATCATTTCAAACTAAAACTTAAAGAAAACACTGTATAGTGCATTTACCCTCATTTGAAATTGATTTGTATATTTTTTTTTTATTGTATTTATTTCTATCTATCTATCTATCTATCTATCTATCTATCTATCTATCTATCTATCTATCTATCTATCTATTTTTTTTTTGTATTGTGATGTAAAATGGCAATTTAATGCACTAAATGGTTTTACGTTTCACAGATATTATTGTATGTAATTCCAGCAATAAAAATGTAATTACTTAAACCAATTACTTGTTCATTTTAAGAGACCCGTCTTCTTTTCTCATGTATATTTAGTGTTGCGTTTTAATAAATAAAAAGTACTTCTTGACCTACCTGTATGTACCTGAACGGCATTTCTACCCACGCTCTTCTCAACTCGGTGACCAAGTCTGTCCTGGTTTCCCGCACGTGACTTGTATTCTGATTGCTTTACTCATAACTGAATTAGACCTGAGAGGGCGAGAGAGAGAGACGAACAGATTTTGTCAGGCAGAAAGATTAAAAGGAGTTTCAGTAGACAGTCACTGTAAAAGTCATATTTTTATTCACACCTATTGCTCAAGGAATATCTTTTCTACTTGCAAATGGAGGAAAACAAGAAGCGTAGGAGGATCAGAATCAGTGCATATCTGCCTGTTGTTTAATGTAGAACTAGGGTTCCTGTAGGAACGTTGTTTCGTTTCACCGTGTCCTGCGTCAGCTGTATATGGTTGAAATGACAATAAAAGCTTCTTGACTTGACTTCTTGTTGTATCCCTTGGTCATTTCAGTATTTAGAAGTCTTTTCGGTAGTACATCAGAGCTAAAAGAAGCAGTGATGCTGACGGTAACTTCAGGGCAGGTTAATTGAGGATAGTCTTGTTCTGAGTCTCCTTCGGCGTAACCATGGTGATCTGACAGTAAGAAGCTGGCAGAATAGGTAAACACAGACAGACACACTACTCTTCTGTTCCCTGCTACAGAGGTGCTTTTGGACCCGTGCCGGACGTGGTGCCCGTCATCATCGTGCCAGGCCGTGTGCCAGCTGAAGGAGGCGGATTCTGCCCGGCCGCAGCTGGTACGCTGTGGTAACTGCACGCTGGAATTCTGTTCTGCTTGCAAGGCCAGCTGGCACCCAGGCCAGGAGTGTCAAGAGAATCCACCCCTCACTGCCTTTCTGCCTGGTGAGAGCAGGTATGGCTTGGCCTCTTCTTTCGCTTGCATTTTCCTCTATTCAATTGTTGCTATTCAATTCAAATGTACCTGTAAATGTATAGATAATGATCAGACCTGTGACCTTTAGATTCAGGCTTATGTGTGATTAGATTTTAGCAGACCGAGCTGAATATAAAATGAACTGCAGCAACAAGAAACAATGTGGTTTCTGTAGCACATCGTTTGTTGCAGCTTGTTGTTACTAAAATATAAGCAGTAAAAAATGGTGTCAAGCATAACATGTACCCAAAGGAATCTCTGGATGACAACCTGCCTGTTTCTGTCACAGTTCTTTCTTTAAGAGTGACGACGATGACGCTCCTATCAAGCGCTGTCCCAAATGTAAAGTGTACATAGAGCGAGACGAAGGTTGTGCCCAGATGATGTGTAAGAACTGCAAACATGCTTTCTGCTGGTACTGCCTGGAGTCTCTGGACGTAAGTGCCCCCCTCTCTTTTTGTGTTTTCTCACACGCGCTTCGCAGAACAAATATAGCCTGGCATGCTTATATCGCTGCTTGGTGGCCATGTGCCTGTCACTTGTACCATGCTGCGGCCACAGCCAAGCCTTTTGTGCGACTGTCCTGCTCACCCGCCGAGATAAATAGCGCCCTCTCCTGTGTTTCCACAGGACGACTTTCTCCTGATCCATTATGATAAAGGACCCTGCCGCAACAAGCTGGGCCACTCCAGAGCTTCGGTGATTTGGCACAGAACACAGGTGGGTATTTATCCTCCGTTCTCCTTTTTTTTTTTTTTTTTACTTGTCACGTGTACATTACAGAACAGTAAAAGAACAATTCACGTATCCTCGCGATGTTAGGAATCTGGCGTCAGAGTGCAGGGTCAGCCATGATACAGCGCCCCCTAAAGCACAAAGGGTTAAGGGCCTTGCCCTAGGGTCCAAGGGTGGCATTTTGGTGTTTGAATCTCTTGACCAGAGCCTTTATTAACCTTAACCGCTTCCCCTATAAGGTGAGTGGTAAGTAATAATTGGTAGCAGGGAAAAACCTGTTTCTGTACTTATTAGGAAAGCATCTCCATAACTGAGACCGATGGGATTCACATCTCGATGCATAGCCAACAATAAAGATAGATATGAAGCAGCTACTAATGCAGTGCAAGCCGGTATTGACTTGATTCATTGCAATATTATGCAATGGGAAAAATATGATGCTATGCAATTCAATATAATACAGATGGTTCACTTTTATTTCTTTGCTTCAGAAATCATGTAAACATTAAATAAAACCATATGTACTTTTCCTGTTC
Organism: Silurus asotus; assembly: GCA_024362625.1. Taxonomy (NCBI): domain Eukaryota; kingdom Metazoa; phylum Chordata; class Actinopteri; order Siluriformes; family Siluridae; genus Silurus; species Silurus asotus. The sequence goes on from MU551716.1 coordinate 3,856,578, forward strand.
TGTCCGCTACCTCAGCTGTGTTAATCTTTGTTCTATGTGACTCTCAGGACACGTCTCGGTCTCCTCGGTGTTGTGATACGTCATATTCATGGTGCTGAGAGAACACGCTTGAGAAACACAGTGTAGCGAGGAGAAATCAATCTACATATAAAATATTAGTTGCACATATTTTTGTCACTTTCTAAATCAGGGGTCCCCAAACTTTTCTTTTTTCTTTAATAGGGGGGTTGAGTCGGTCTGTTACAGAAACTTGACAAAGTGACCAGTATTATTACCATTACCAGTATTATCGTTGAGATTTTATTATGATTTAAAATGTATTTATTATGCCTCCTAATGTTAGTTTATTATTTTGTTATGCACCGTACAGACAAATCAGCATCACTTTTCATGAGATATATCGTCAATTAAAAGGGCATTACTTATTACTTTCATAATGACAGTTTTTTGTATTCATTGGTATTGTAATCAAAACATTTACGTATACGTTCTTTTTAAAAATGTACCGTTTTGTTGGTTGGTGAGTGAATCGAACAAATAATTAGGCTACGTTAATAACAAAAGCACATTTTAATTAAATATTCTGATTATGAAGTTAAACATATTTCAAACGAAATTTTCTAAATATGTCTCTGGCATTTCCGGGCCGTTTCCTTAGTCTCGGGACCCCTGTTCTAAATAATAAAAGTATAGCGCATCTAGTAATAATCATATAAAAATTAATCGTTTTTTACACATGCAAATGTTATGTTATATGTTAAAAACTATTCAAATGGCAATTTGAATCCAATGCACCTTTTTTTTTTATATTGATACATCACATCATTAACCTTTATGCTGCTGCACCGATGCGAATCTCCCCATTCCTAGTCCTCATATCTCATTAGGTACATGCTGCCACTGAAACCATGGAAACCAGCAGTAACTTATGGCAGGAACACCAACTGCAAAAAAGACTCGAGTGAGCAAACGTGAAAACACACTTACCGCAGCCAATGAGAGGCAGGTGTCAAAGATTTCAGTGTGGATAGAATGCCTGTGCTTTTCTGGTCTAAAGGTACAAAAACATTCCCTGAAACATTTTGCCAGTGTCATTTTGATTCTGGGTGAATGAAATGAATGTAAAACTGTCTGCCTTTGCCTTTTGTGCTTACACGATACATACCGTGATGTTACTGTATCTGTGTATGACCTAATGGAAGCACAGAGCAATCCCAAAGAAAACGCAATTTTTCTTTGGAACAGCAGGTAAAACAGCAAAAGTTGGGTCCTATAGATTAAACTATAATTAAACAATGTACTCGTTTAGCCAAGGCGTGAACTAAAACCATTACCTGATGTGATTACTATCGTTAATAATTCAAAAAAAGGCTTTACCTCAAACAATGTTGGGACAGAAAGAACAAGAGCTACTATATTTAGACCAGGGGATTTATATTTTCATAACTGCAGCCTTTTTTATTTTTTTATTTATTTATTTTTTTTTTTTTACATTCTACAGTATATTCTTTATATTATCCAGGCTTCTTATATAATTCTGAGAAGTCAAGCAAAGTATGACATTTATACGCGAGTTGCTGACTGCAAAGTGTTCAGGAAAAGAAAATAAGGTTTTGAAAAAAATCTGTCTATTTTGGATATGAGTATCTGGTATTTTTAGACAATCTTTTCTATTCCATGCTAAACATAGCTTTTCCAGTGCATGGCTTTTTTTATTTATTTTATTTTTTATTTTTTTGTGATATTCTTCTTCTTCTTTCGGCTGCTCCCATTAGGGGTCGCCACAGCGGATCATCCGTCTCCATACCACCCTGTCCTCTACATCTGCCTTTTTCACACCAACTACCTGCATGTCTTCCCTCACCATATCCATGAACCTCCTCCATGGTCTTCCTCTTTTCCTCCTACCTGGTGGCTCCATCTTCAGCATTCTCCTACCGATATACCCCATGTCCCCCCTCTGCACATGTCCAAACCATCTCAATCCCACCTCCCTCACCTTGTCTCCAAAATGTCCTACATGGGCGTTCCCTCTAATAAACTCATTTCTAATTTGTTTTGTGATAATGACTTTAGTTAATGTTTTAAGCAAGAAATCAAAAAGGAAACCGAACAATGTAGTCTGGAAAAAATTATAATAATTATTATTTTTTTTAATGCTGGAAGTTTTATTACATGAGCAACAACTAGTAAACACTACTAGTTGAATTAAACCTACAGTTAACGTTTACCGTTGAGTCCAGATTCACTTGCGTCCACATGTAAATCGAAGGCCTGAATTGGCGTTGCGCAAAGCCATCTGTTGCTCAACAGGGAGTTCGGAGTCATCGAGCCAGACGGTGTTGGACCACACCGCCACTGCCACTTTTTCCCTCTTCAGCAAATTCAACCTTACTTTCGTAAAGTGATTTGAGCTGCAGGACGTGCCACCGATGCTTTTCATTTCCCGGTGTCAATGAGAAAGTGATTTGTGATCAGAGGAGATCCGCACAAGTATTTTGGATACGACAGGAAATTGCGAGATGATATCGTTTCTCATGCGATGTTTATGAATCCTGGTCTCCTAAGACTATTTGTGGTCAGTTATGCAAAGCCAAATTAAGTTTCTCATGAATTCAGATGTAGTCATGTGCAGTGACTTGGGGGTCTCTAAGCAACTAAAGCTGGAATGGTTTGCATTAACTCAGTTTGTGGGATCAGTTTAGATTGGATTCTGCAGAAAATATTGGGTAATGGCAGATTTTAGAGTTTGCTAAATTTTTTCTATTCAGCTCAGTTGCACTTGCAAGAATGATCCTAAAACAATGAACAGTAGTAACTAGTAGTGCTGGTAACAGTATCTAGTTATTGTTTAAAAAAGTACACCAGATGCAAAGAATAGATGCTGCTTGGGTTCTGCACATACCACAGTAAGTGCAGTACAGAAAGAAGAGAATAACAGATTTTCCCTGACTTACGATGGAGATGCTTTCGATCACCAAATTAAATTGTAAATTAAAAATATCTTACGTCAAGAGTCTTAAAAAATGTGATCGGTATGTGGTGTTATACTGTGCTTTGTTAATTATTTAACAAATCGCAGTACAAAATTTAGCAAAACAGAGCAATTTACTGTACTGTACTGTAGGAACTATATACAGTATATATGAGCGGGGCAGCGGGCATGTGAACGAGCACCGGTCCTGACATGCAGCATTCAGTGTATAAACGTGTATCTGTTGGATATCGACGTGTATCTGTTGAATGAGAGTTTGGAGACCAAGGACAGTTCTTATTTTAATCTTTATTTTAGATTTCCTACAGGCTACTTTTTAGATTGCATAGAATAGATTATGATGATGATGATGATAATAATAATAATTATAATAGGCTACATGAGCTCAAGAACATGTAAATGTAACCTGGGGCAGTATTTGAGTGTGACACCTTTTGTATTTAGAGTGAATATTTTGTTTGTTTTGTTTGTTTTGTTTTGTCAAAAAATAATTTGTACCCCCTTTGTGTACCCTCAGGTCATTGGAATCTTTGCTGGTTTCGGCCTGCTCTTGCTGGTAGCCTCTCCGTTCCTGCTCTTAGCCACACCTTTCGTGCTGTGCTGCAAGTGCAAGTGCAGCAAAGGGGACGACGACCCCTTACCAACCTAACAGACTCCATGACCTCCGTCTCCTTTTGTTTTCTTTTTTCCTCTCCCCCACACACTCTGGCTTGAAGCTCTCGGAGCGCCTTTGGAGCCGCCCTGCGACCCATCTCACGCCACAACTTGGCTCGGTTCCAGGAGATAAGTAGCGGATAGCAGGCACCCTGGCATCGACAACACCAGGCAAGACCTTCCAGATGTGCTGGATGTAACGCAGTACATGGGAACGGTGGAGTCGCCAGTCGTGCACTCTCGCAGCGTTCTGATTTATAGGGGACGGGACATATTTAGCTCGATGCCTGTTGTTCTATTTAGGGGCCTTTGGGATATAGTGGATCTGCTTGTGGAGGGCTCATTAACGAAATACATACTCACGCTGTACTTTCTGTAGCTTTGTGTGTATAGTAGCACTTGAGTCACTCAACATTTTAACGGTTTCTCACTTTAACTTGGACACACAAGGGGATGTTTGGACCCTTTGCAGCCTGCTGTGTGAGTAGGGTCTTTAATCGAATGTACAGCATGATGTTTACCTTGGTCTTTTTTTTTCTTCAATTATTATTCTCATTGTCTTGTTTTCCTGTTTTTAGTAATAGAGTTGGTTCACCAAATTTCGTCATCAGCATCGCTGCTATCAGCAAAAGGTTTCTTTGTTGAAATTCTGTCACATATCATCATATTGCTAGGGTTTTTTTCTTATGTCTCATTAGATCCGGTTAGATTTTTTCCACATGTAAAATAATTCACAAAGCACTTTACCAAATTGACGCATGTTCGCAGCCCAAATGATGAGCACCAAATAAAATATTTATCCTGCTTGTTAACATATTACTATTATTATTATTATTATTATTATTATTATTATTATTATTATTATCTGCAACCAGATATTTTTTCACTCCTCCATGTGTGTATGATCCAGGGCTTATGTAACAACAGCCCAATATGTCTCGGTCGGATCGTTGGAAACTTGCATGTGCATTTCATTCATGCGACTTGAAACAGGAAAATGCAGTCACTGTAATTCGGGCAGGGATTAAACACTCTGTCTGATTTCCAGACTGTTTTGATTGGTCCTAATTTAAGTCTCTTATCTATGCAAGTTTCACACATAGTACACAACTGTGTCCTACAGACCAAACAGCAGCTCCTTTAAGACCTGAAGATGCATCGCACACCTAAATATAACGGAGTGTCTGGCTCACCTTCCTATCAAATGCTTTAACACCTATTCAAAGCTTCTTAGAATTTTTTTCGTCATGATTTGCACTTAAACGGGGCCATATGTAGTCAAGCGCTTATGTCATATCGATATATGAATTCTTATTTCATAATGTGGAGAGGAGGAGAATGTGTTTCTGTAGCTGGACAGTATGTAGCTCAACAGAGCAATGTAGATAGTTTTTCCGGTGTTCACCCAGTAAAGGTGCCATAATACTAGAATCAAAATATCTAATCGTTGGTCTTGTTTTATTGCACGTCCATTTAGTAGGTTTTTATGTTTTTGTTCTGCAGTAGCTATCAGCATTAAGACAGTTTCTAAGCCTTAAGTTCCAAGTACCTCACTTTACTCCCTCACACTTGTAGCTTAATTTTTTCTATTATTTATTCTCAGGTCTACCTGAATGAAGCATCTTTTTATTAGATTTTATTCACATTTTCAGGTTCATCCATAGGTGGCATTTGTGATCTTTCTAAAAAAAAAATGTTACTGGAAGAGAATTTGTTAATGCACATATATTTGCTTTTATGTTTTGGCTCCCTTAATGAGCTATAATTCAAATTGTTCATGTGGCTCATGCAATTTTTTTTATATATTATTTTTCCAATGGATTTGCACTCGGTAAACTAATTGACACACTGCAAAAATTAAATAAAAAAATGACAATCTTAGCAATTGATAACTAGTCCAACTAGTATTGAGTAGTATTTCCTATTATATGACTTCAGTAATTATTAAATCTGCTTTCGGGTGAGTTTTACTACTAATGATTTTAACTTCATTTTGAGAAAAAAGCCATAAGAATTTTAAAAGCTTTAAAAAAAACAGGAGTATTATTAGTTGTAATATTATCTAAAAAATAAAATGTTGAATTTGCCCATATTTTTTGCCATGTTTTCATTTGCTAAGATGGCATTTTTTTAAACAGTTCAGGGATTGTGATTTCACGCACTGAATTTCTTTTCTTCACCATCAGTTTAAAACAGGAACAAAATTCCAAAAGCCGCATTTCCCACACAGGCAACACTTGTGTCTCTTGCACAGATAATTAAATGTGTAAAATATATAATAAGTCCTTTTTTTTCTCAGTTTTTTTTTTCCAGCAATGTGATGTCTCTTTGACAGCTTGGAGAGAGTTACATTTGTACAGTTGTGGTTCTATTTTTACTGCATGCTTATCACTTTTTCTGTAGCTACATTTTGTGATGTTTTTGTGTCTCTAAATCTGCAACTTTATAGGGAGAGAATATCTGTTTATTGTTATGTAATTTTGAAGGGTTTTTAGCAGTGCTGTAACTTTTGCTCCAGAAACTGCTATTGGATGACCTTTCGTGTAATTTTGTTTTGTTTTTGATACATCATAGAAAATAAATATGAAATGTATTTTTCTGAATATCACTCCCTCCAAAAAATAAAATGCACACCCACTTTCACAGGATAGTACATTTGTTAATGTTTATCATTTGCATGTTGTAAAGTTCAACATAAAAAAATTATAGTTTATCCCATAAAAAAGTGTGTTCATTATTTTGTCATCAAACTTAAAATGATACATGATATAAATGCTTTTACTGGTTAATTATCTACTTTATACATCTCTCTATTAATATTGTGATTTGTGATGAGAGTAGGGAGCAGATTGAGAAAGACAGGAGAAAGTAGGAGTAAGACAGAGTACAGGTGTGTGAATGAGATGTAGGGCAGTGAAGTGGTGCGATTGCAGGGAGAAGAGGTGGAGAAGGTGAAGGAGTTCAGGTACCTGGGGTCAACAGTTCAAAGTAATGGAGAGTGTGTTAGAGAAGTGAAGAAAAGAGTGCAGGCAGGGTGGAGTGGGTGGAGAAGAGTGATAGCGGTGATTTGTAATAGAAGGGTATCTGCAAGAGTAAAAGGGAAAGTTTATAGGACTGTGGTGAGACCTGCCATGTTGTATTGTTGAGAGACAGTGGCATTGAGTAAAAGACAGGAGGTGGAGCTGGAGGGAGCAGAGCTACAGATGTTGAGGTTTTCGTTGGGATTGATGAGGATGAGTTTATTAGAGGGACAGCGCATGAAGGACGTTTTAAAAACAAGGTGAGGGAGGCGAGATTGAGATGGTTTGGACATGTGCAGAGGAGGGACATGGTGTATATTGGTTGGAGAATACTGAGGATGGAGCCACTAGGAAGAAGGAAATAAGGAAGGCTAAAAAGGAGGTTTATAGATGTGGTGAAGGAAGACATGCGGGTAGTTGGTTTGAAAGAGGCAGATGTAAAGGACAGAGTAGTATGGAGACAGATGATCCGTTGTGGCGCCCCCTAATGGAAGCAGCAGAAAGAAGAAGAAGATACATCTCTAATGGTTATCAGGTCATCCTACCAGTATACAGTAGGTTCTGCCGGTGTAATACTCTAAACCGGCCAGAGAGGGCAGTGATTTTCAGACTTGCCACATTAATATAGGGAATTCTACCGCTTTCAATGAGATCCCGCCTACTCGATTATGATTTGCCTACTGTTTGTGTGCTGTCCAATCACCGTGCTTCTAGTCACAACGACTTACTATACCCGGTAGTAGAGAGGCGCTTTGTAATACGGGTGGGGGAAAAAATAAGAGAAAGGGAAAGCGATCCATATCCCGGCGCATATTTTGTGATCCGGAAGCACACATACGACAAGTTGGGCCGACAGCACGGGTTCGGATAAACGCTTGGGATTATATTGAATGTCCGAAACCCCTTGGATGTGTAATGTAGACCGTTAATATGATCATAGGTTCCGTTCATGCCGGAGTGTGAATAAAGACTTTCTGAGAGCTGTTTTCCTGAGATGCTACGATGAAGGTGATCATTTTGATGTTTATATTAGCTCCATGTTGGGTGAAATGTGCACTGAATCCCAGATCGGTGGAGAAGGAGCTGAGAAAACAGGAAGCGGGTGGAGAGTTTGGTGAGTTTTTCCCCCACATACATTTTAGCTCCATTTCCGTTGTACCAGAGTCACAACACCGACTGTCCGCCTCAAACCTACACCAGTCTAAGCTCATCTCCAACTATAGCTCTTTGAGATATATATATTTCTCCAGCCGGAAACTGATCTTAACATTTTTTCTTAACAATAACAGTTTTAGAATAATCTTTTAGAAGCTTTTACGGTTTAATACAGCAACTCATCCCTCATCCCAGTATATCACTGATCCGCAAAACAACCCGGAATTAAAGCTTTCATTCACATTCAACTGATACCAAAACAATTGACTTATTATTAATGTACAGTTCCCAAAATATTGTCCACAACCATTCCTACAGCTTGTATATCAATATATTTACGATATATTTCCACAGTTTTCTAGCAGTGTTTTCTCAGCTAAGCTCTAATGATCCATATTGACAACTACATTATTAAACTACGATTTTATTTCTCACAAAAATAAGCATACACAGTGTGTCAAGCCAAGAAATGACTATTAATAATTATAGACGCTATTTTTGAAAAAATAAAATGTTTTATAGGATTACTTGTGACTGTTTTTTTTAAGAACAATTGCCCAAAGCTGTAATCTCCTGAAGCAACTCTGAAACTATGTGCTAATGCTGCTAATTGAGTTTCATTTCCTTTTTTTTTTTTATCTTAATCTTTATTTATTATTAAAAAAAAATACATACTTAAATACATACATAAATACATACTAAAATACATTTCACTCATATTTTAGGTTAGTTGGTTTATTTTGTGTGTAAAAGGTTTGAACTGTACAGTTGCCCATTTCTCGTCACTATATAAGGATCTATAGGGTATATTTTTCTCAGGGAATTCTCTAAAATGTGAATTATAATTTTTTTCACTGAAATTTGTTTTCAAACCATTATGTAGTTTTCCTTTGAGATTTTGTGAGACTGAAACAGCATTATGAGTCATTTTAACATTCAATTCGTGTTTTACATTTTAAAGCTGATATTTTTCACGTTTAAATTTGTATTAGTCTCATACACATACATAGACAGTACGACACGCAGTGAAATGCACTGTCCAACATTTAATCATATCAAAGGAATAGAATTTAAGGATAAAAAAATTAAGTAGAGAAGTATAAACTATAAAAAATATGATTGTGTGATTGTCCTTATTGACAGTACAAATATTGTCAGTGGAAAATAAAGTGATTTAGTGTGATTGTCCTGAAAGTGTCCATGTGCAGTATGGTGTGGTATAAAGTGACACGGTGCTGTGCAAGTTTTTATTTAAGATTACTTTGAGAGAATAAAGTTTTCTTCAGAAGAACTGTATAACCCCCGATTCACAAATACAGAGATTTCAAAACAACAAAATGAGTGAATATGGTTAGTTTTCAACTTGACGACTTCCAGATAAGTGTAAATGTAAATGTATATAGAAACTGAGTGACTTGGTGTAGTGACTACTGATAAGAGTGAAGACAGTAGAGAGCACATGATCCGTTTCCTGAATTGTTGTCAAAAGTGGACTGCTTGTTGTGTTATTCTCTGTTAAAAGCTACTGTGGCACTCGGTAGATTTCACAGTACAGTAAATGATGATGTGTGAACCTAGCATAAAACTGTGGTCATGATTTGTAACAAAGACTTCCTGTCACACACGTCAGTAATATCTATGACTCAATAAATATGAATTATAAATAGGAAATGGAAAAAAATACCATAAAATTAAAGTCTATTGTTACCCAAGTGTTAAAAACGAGATATTTTCTTTTACAAAAATCTTGTTTTGCATTGTGTGTTTATTCCAGGTGCTTCAAATAATATCCCTTACCAATGAAATGGCATTCAGACACTTCCTTGTTAATTTGTTTACTGAAAAGATAGAGGCAGGTATCACTGTACTAATACAACCGCATTCAAATAACTGTTTGGCGTAAATGTGTAATAGACTGTGATGCAGACTGATGAATTTACTGTGTCAAGGATTTTTATTTATTGAACATTTTTATCCTTTTGGAGTTTTATTTCATGCTGTGGAACATTTATGAGACAAACTGGTTCCTGTAATCACTTAAATGATAGCATGCAACGATTAAAATTAATCAAATGCTATCAAAAAAGATCTGTAATATACAGCAAACAAATCCACAAATAAATAAATACATATATAAATATATTTTTTACATGTATGAATTCATGGGTGGGCAGGAATATAACAGATATATTTGGCATAATTATTGTGCCAAATCAAACGTGCGGAGGATCCGCTGTGGTGACCCCTAACGGGAGAAGCCGAAAGAAAGAAAGAAATTATTATTAGAATAGTCTTTACTCCGGGTTTGCCAAAATCACTCGTTGAAATCGACTATTCCGACTGTAATACAGTAATCCGCCGATTTATATCTCGCACCCTCGTTTATCGCCGAATTGCATTACTAATTTGTTTGGCTGATTTTCCGGGTCTCTTGTTATTGTTTAAAATAGTTTTAAACATCTAGTTCAATGTTGAAATAATGAAATTTATTTATAAAAAATAGAATTATTAATTATTAAAAAAAAAGTACAATGTTAATACAGTAGTGTATACAAAAAGTAGCATTTTGGGGGTGGCGTCAGTTTATCGCAGTTTTGGAACGTAACCACCGCGTTAAACAGGGGAAAACGTATAGCCCTTAGAGAAATTTGTTTTACTCTGTTGACACTCTTGAAAAGGTTTTTAAGCCAATTCAAATTTTTACTTAAGTTTTTAGAGAAAAATAATCTTAAACATCTTATTAAAAATATTCTATCAAACTGTATAACAAAACTAAGCTTTCACCATGAACATAACCATAAAAGTTAATATGACGCTAAAGAACGAAAGAAAGTAAGAAAGAAAGAAAGAAATCCACCATTCAGTTGCCACTGAAGGCTTTAATTAGCTGAATCAGATGTGTTCAAGCCTGAAATTAAATTCTGCAGAACCAAAAATACAGGGTTTGTACCCATGGGTAGGTTTTCAAGCAATTTCTATATAATGTCAATGAACACTAATCTACCGTTGTTTGGCTTTTAAACCACGGTCGTTAATATCATCTTTTACAAAATGTAGCTTTTATGTGCCACATGCTTGCTGCGTGATTGGAAGTAATGAATGCGCTTCTCCCCTTTGCTAAACTCGGATACAGAGAGCCTCAGCTCAATCTTGGCAGACTTTGAGGTGCTTCCTGCTTCTAGCCTCCAGCAGCATTCCTTAAGGAAGAGAGACGTTGACTCGCCGTCACACGTCGAACGTCTAGTCAGCTTCACCGCACTGAAAAGGTAAAGTCTTGTGAACTTTTTCTGTCCTGGAATGATCCCAATGCTCACATATAAGACATCTTTAAAATGTAATAATAATCTGTACAGTAACTAAATACCCATACTGACCATGAGGAGCTTCTTGCTGGGTAGCAAATGTACTGAATAATGGTGGATATCTTTAACAGAGGGTAAATCATGAAATCATTAGCTAGCGCTAGCTTCTCTCATTCTGCTTATTTGACAGTTTAGTTAACTAGGCGCAAAGCCAACTAAGCGAACTCAAAATTACGACCAGCTAATAACGAATATTAATATGGACTACGGTAAAAAAAAAAAAAATGGCGGCTCAGGCACCCAGATTAATGTCCACTCAAATAATTGACGAGTGTTCCAGTAGGGTGATCTCTGGATTGTGATTAATAGAATAGCAATTATAATTCACATATACATTATAGCACAGTGAAATTTCAGCTTGCTTCTAAGCTGGGGTCGGAGTGCAGAGTCAGCCATAATACGGTTTCCTTTGCGCACAGAGGGTTAAGGGCCCAAGGGTGGCGATACCAGGGTTCGAACCCCCCGACCTTCCAATCAGTAACCCAGCATCTTAACCACTAAACTACCACTTTCCCTACTCATCTCATTCGAGTCCATTCTGAAAAATGCTACAATAATGGTACAGTCTTTCAAAATGGGAACGTTGTCATTACCACCATGACCCGCAGAGTGCTTATATATTTATGGAACACTTTATGTATACTGATGATTTATATAATACTGATGGTACTGAGATTCTCATTTGTAACTGTACAGAATTGTGTCACACTGTTCTCTTGACTTTCCAATCAGGAGGTGTCGGATTGTCCCTAAAGGTTGTGTTTGAATTTCCACTGTTTTTTCTTTATTTATTCCTTTATTTCTAAAGGCATTTCAAGTTGTATCTGACCACCAACACCGAGCTTTTCACAGACAGCTTCAAAGCAGTGTTTATAGATGATCAAGGAAAGGAGAAGAATTACGATGTCGAATTGCAAAATTACTTCCGAGGGCATGTAGTAGGTGAGATTTTTCGGTTTGAGCCGTGACTCTGGAGTGGGGAAAAATGATAAAAATACAACACTCATACGTTTAATGTATTAGCTATTGATGATGGTAATAATAGTCGTTGTAGTAAAAATAATAATAATAGTTACCATCCTACCTTTAAAGAATGAACCAAATTTACATAAAACACAAAGGTAAACAGGAAAACAAAAGTACTTTCACTCTTATTGTCTCAGGTGAGGAGCATTCACGGGTGCAGGCCCACATAGACGGAGATGAATTTTCAGCGCATATCCTTACTGATGAAGCCGAGTACAACGTGGAGGTAACTATGAAGCACAACAGAACCCCACCACCACCACCCTACACACACACACACACACACCACCACCATCCTTCGATTTTCTCTCTTCTCCTTTACATTTAATAGCCCATATGGAGGTTCACAGAGAAGGCGCCAGACAACCGCCTGCTAGTGTATCGCTCCGAGGACATCAAGAACATCAGCCGACTGGCATCCCCGAAAGTATGTGGTTACGTCAATGCTGAGGCTCCACAGTTTCTTCCCGAGGAGCCCAAAACAGCAGCACAGTCACAGAAGGATGGGGGTGAGAATTTGGAATTTATACATTTTCCAAATCGAATTTTCAAAAAGGCTGCAGTGATTATGCAGATCACTTTCGCTTGGAAAAAAAAGTCTTTCAAAATGTCATGCAGTCATTAGAGAGCAATATTTGATCGAGGCGCAAGTAATGCAAACTTTCGCCTGTCACTTCGTCATCTGTCACTCCTGCAGCACGCATCTCAATCACAATCTGCTTAGAAGCTTCACAGTTTTATCCATTCTGACTGATACAAGAGCTGCTGTCATCAATTACTAATTGCACATGGAGTTTAAATTACTTAGTCCTGCCTGGCTCAGTTTTCAGACTTCAGACAGTTTATAGGTATTGCTGTGAGATCTGGGGTATTGTTTATCAATATGTGTTTGTGTGTCGGTTTTTCGCGCACGTGCACGCACACCTGTATGCATCAGCCATCGATAAACCCCACACAGTCTAAATTTATGTGCTCATTTGCATTAAGAAATACCCTCTAAATGCCCTAAACAACCGCTCGCTGTGCTGCTTGCTGCTTGTACAGATCACAGGGGACATGTCGAAAGGTCTAAGAAGACAAACTTTACCTGAATTAATAATTATTGAACAAAATGCCTTATCTAGAAATAAAGAATAAGGTTTTCAGGGTGTGTTTGCAATTTTTTTTTCTTTTAACTGCGTGTCAGAACTGCAACAAAATGAAAATGCACCGTTTTTGTCTTCGATTTCCACTAAAGGAAACCTATAGTCAGCTTGAAAATGGCAGCTGTTCTTGGGCTTTTAGATTTGGCTACATTTCAGCATAACCGAAAGAATAATTATTGATTTCACACTGTTGCGCAAGATGCAGGTGCAGAAGACGCATCAACTGAAACGAAGCATAGAGCTTCCAGTGGTACCTTAAACACTTCTCTTTCCACCAAGCTGCACGAGCCATAAATTCCTACACGATATCACACAAGTCGATCTTTAAAAATGTGATGGACGTAATTTTATTTTACGTTCTGTAGGTGGGACCCGCCAAATTCAATCAAAAATTTTCTCCTTCATGCTGATATGATAATAGCAATATCAGTAATATAATGGCAGCTGCTTTCAGTTTGTTCACTTGCTCTCTCTACCACTAGTGGAAATGTACAATGGACAATTCTAAGCATGTGTGCGGTTATTAAAGTAACCTCTGAGATAATCATCTGAGAGACCAATAATTTGCTAATATAAAACAACTTGCTCTGAAAACTGAGTTCAGAGAGAGAAACTAAATGCAGATGAAGTCGTGCTCTATTTGCTAAGGGTTATTTACAGCTCTGTGAAAGTATGCAATGATAAGATGAAAGAACAGAATGCGTGACAGCACAGCCGTGTTTTTTGTTTTTGTTGGGTTTTTTAAGGATAAAAACTGATGCTAATAAGCTTTTTCAGTTGTTTTCTAGATTTTTGAGCAATTGCAAAAGTTCACCTATAATTACCAAGTTACCTTAAAAGCAATAAAATATTCAAATGTGCAATCAGTAGAGATACACCAAGCAAAACAGACAGGGGGCGTATCCAGTCTGTCTGACCTCTGCAACTGACTATCCTTCATGTTTTCTGATGAATGCGTACAGAAGCAGGTCGGAGAGTTCGAAGACAGGCCCACAACCACAAGAAAAACACCTGCACGCTGCTACTGGTGGCCGACTACCGCTTCTACAAGCACATGGGCCGTGAAGAGGAAAGCACCACGCTGAACTACCTGGTAAACAATAATAATAGTCCGAGAAGGAAACATGCAGCAGTTTAGACACAGGTTTTTATTTAGCAAAACAGCATGTGCTTATGAGAAGGGACCTAACCGAAAGTATATGAAATCTCAGATCATGAAATTTCAGCTGTATGATCTTGTATAGATGAGATGCACCAGAGCTACATTTCGAGATCGGACTACTAATATCTGTCAGTTTTTCTTTTTATTAATTTTTGGAGTGTAGATTAATAAACTGGGGAAACATCATTTAATGCAGTTTAGCATTCTGAGTCTGTGACAAACAAATTACAAAGGGATTTGAGAGTAATTCTGGATGCACAGTGTTTAGTGAATTTGCACGTGCTGTTTCTTTCAGATTGAACTGATTGACCGAGTGGATGACATCTACAGGAACACTTCATGGGACGATGAGTTCAAAGGCTATGGTGTACAGATTCATCAGGTCACTACCACACAGTTCAATTGAAACCTCTTATTACCAGATGAAGTATTTTTTCATTCTCTAAAGTTCATGGTCTTAGTTGACGCACACAGTTTTTACATTTGAAAGCCCTTTCCACTTCTTGCTCCAACTGACTCATTTGTCCATTTATAATAAAGCGTGATTCAGTGGAGAATGGCATTTCACCAATCATGTGACATTCACTCAACAGGAACACAATGGCCGCTTTGGGCTGCGATCATGACTGTTATGCGGTTTTGGTTTTCATCATGTATAGTCACTGTTTTCAGTGCGAATGTTGCACCCTGATATTCCGTTCGCGTCTGTGGTGCACGATGTAATAAATTGCGCTAAAGCTTCAATCATGTTCCATGTAACAGATCATCATAAACAAGTATCCAACTAAGGTGTCTGAAGGACAGCTCCACTATAACATGGAAGGCAGCCCACGACCAAAAGACAACCAAGTGTGGGATGTCAAGAAGCTTCTAGAAGTGAGCGCTTCAATTTCTTATTGTAATATTATTGAGAAAAGCTGTTCGTTTCTGGTATAGCATTAATTCAATTAGTTATTTTCAGCAGCATGTTGGATTTTTCCATTCCTTTATTTGAATTACACTTGATTTCTTTTACAACGTTATTCTATTGTAAGAATACCGAGTTGGCAAGGTTGTTATCAGAAGAGATTTGTGTATTATGCATTAATATTAATATTTGAGAACATGCTGGTAGGTGCATTAATGGCTTTAAATTGTGTCTTTCAAGCACTGGATTCAACATTAACATGTATTTATTTTTAACTAGATTGATACAAAACCAAAATAACTGGCCTGTTTTGTTGCAGCAATTCAGTTTAGATATAGCGGATAACGCCTCAGCCGTGTGCCTGGCTCACCTCTTCACTTATCAGGACTTCGACGAAGGCACTCTCGGACTCGCATATGTAGCTTCCTCCAGAGACCAGGCCTTGGGAGGACTCTGCTCAAAACGTATGGCGGTGTTTCAAATTCACTCGGATAGCCTTCTCCAAAATGTGCAGAGGTTAAACAAATCATGCCCTTTTTTTTTACAGCTTATTATCCGGTCCCTTCAGTGAGGAAAGCCAGCTACCTGAACACTGGTTTAACCAGCACTAAGAACTATGGCAAGACTATTCTTACCAAGGTTTGTGTGTAAATGCTTAATGCGACCACATCACAGTTCTGTAAGCAGTTATATTCCCTGGGAGCTGAACATTTTTTTGTGTCGATTACGAACACGTAGGAAGCAGACCTGGTGACCACTCACGAGCTTGGACACAACTTCGGAGCAGAGCACGACCCAGACAACATTGCCTACTGTGCTCCAAGTGACGACCAAGGTGGCAAGTTTGTAATGTACCCCATCGCCGTGAGTGGAGACCATCCAAACAACAAGGTATCAGTCTCGCATTTAATAACAATAACATTCTGATACGTACAGGTTTTAGCAAGAAAACTGAGCAAACTTGAAAAATATAAAGCAGCAAAAATCTATCATTTGCTCGTATGACCTACAGTTGAGAAAAGGTTCAAAACAGCATCCACACGAAAATCCGCCCGTAACTTTATTGACTTTATGCTCCTGAAAGGTTTAACACTTTTGTTTGTTTGTTGTTTTTTAGTTCTGGCATCAAATATATGCTTTGTTTTAATTGCAGCGGTTCTCAAACTGCAGTAAAGCATCAGTAAGCAGGACTCTGAGGGTCAAGGCTCCACAGTGCTTCAAGGTACGCTCCATGAATTTGTGTGGCAACTCTCGTGTGGAGGAAGGGGAGGAGTGTGACCCCGGACTCCTCCATCGCAATGATGACCCCTGCTGTACAGCCGACTGCAAGCTAAAAAAGCGCATGCAGTGCAGGTATGCTGTGAGGCCGATCAATCTCGTAATTGATGGTTGTGAGAGTAGGAGTGGGTGATGCAATACAAATATTATAGATTTTTCTAAGATATGATCGTCATATCATTTTCCAGCTTTCACTACTTGGCCTACATCCAAAGTGTAACTAATCCTTTTTTTTTTTTTTTTTAATTACATTTTTTTTTTGTGTGCTTGTTCGTTCACTCTGTTGTATTTCTCCCTGTGCCTCAGTGACAGGAACAGTCCATGTTGCCACGGATGCAAATTCCAAGAAGCAAATAAGATCTGTCAGGAGTCCATCAATGCAACGTGTAAAGCCAGCTCATCGTGCACGGGTGAATAATAATAGGAATAATCCCATAATTATCAGGTGGTATTTGACATGCAGACCGAGTGGGAGAAAATAAAGCGCACGTCATTATGTATGATCATACAAAGCTCTGCTTGTTTACTTGGAACAATAATGAGGTGCCAAAAGCTTCTAGGTTTGTCTTTTGGTCAAACTCGGGAGGATCTTCTTTTGTGTACATTCATATTTGTAGATGCTCGTATCCAAACGATCTCATTTATGCAACTGAGCACTTGAGGTTCGAAGGCCTTGCCTCATGGACCTGCATTTGTAGGTTTATGGTGCTGGGATTTAAACTCACAAACCGTTTAGAGGTCCGACATCTTAACCGCTGTGCGATCGATGCTGTTTTTAATATTTGTTGTAGAGGAATTAATTTCTTTTACATTTTTTTTCCTTGTAGGCAAAAGCAGTGACTGTCCAGCTCCTGGAAATCTGCCTGATCAAACAGAGTGTGTGGATAGAGGCCAGTGTCGCAGTGGCGAGTGTGTTCCTTTTTGCGAAGTTAAAATGAGTCTTCGCCCCTGCGCATGCAACGGTGAGTCCGGTTGAAGTCCACACTGGTTTCGGGTGGAACATATTTCTGAGGCGCTTTGACACAGTCGCCTTAGGATTTCCTGTTTAAGGGTATTTTCTGGTGAGCCTTGAACAATAAATATAAATAAATACAAAAAAAAGAAATGATCAATGTTTAAAAAAGTAAAAATAATAACATTTACAGCTGTATTTTAAATAACAGTGACTCCTTCGCTTTCTTACAGAAACGGACAGCTCGTGTAAAGTGTGCTGCAGGGACAAAAACGGACTCTGCACCCCTTTTCAGGATGACCGTGGAGATTATCTGTATCTGAGGAAGGGAAAACCCTGCACCGTGGGCTTCTGCGATGGCAACGTGAGCTCCTTTACTTCCTTCTTCCTCACTTTTTTGCGATGATTCATTTGTTCCGTTTCTTTTTTGCCATAAAATGTCGTGTTTTATCTCTTTCAGGGTAAATGCATGAAGCAGGTACAAGACGTTGTGGAGAGGTTGTGGGACTTTATTGACAAGCTGGACATCAACACGTTTGGTAATAATAGATGATCAACTGCATTGTCAGTTTGGTGTCTTGTAAGATTTTAGATACAGTCAGCATGAAAAACTGTTTCTTGTTCCTATTTATATTGTTATTAAGGAAATGTTTCAGCAGCTCTTCAGTCATCAACCCTGACTTCCTGTTTCATGGGGTAATACAGAGGCCTAGTTTCCTTAGCCATTGTTGTGGAGAAGATAGAAGAAAAGAGGAATAGAAAAATGAGAGCCAATGGCGATTAAAATAGTTAGATAGATATGCTTATATACAATGGCAATAAAAAATTATAAATAAAGACAACAAAACAAAAAAAAATGAGAGCCGTATGTGTGTAAAATATGCTTTCTTCATGCACAGCATGGAGAGTCAAAAAGTGAGTGAGTCTCAAGTTACATTTGGAGGTTTGCAGAAATATGTTTGGCTTCACCAAGTCAAAATACACTTAGATGCTGCCTCAAAACCAGCCGTCCAATCAGAATGCATGGCAAAAGAACCTGTTGGTTTCTATGAGTTACTGAAACTGAGACTAGATGTGGGTTCTGGGAGAGAAAACTGAAGACAAAAATGTGAGGAAAAAAAAAATTCAGATGGGTGAGACGCTGTTCAGATGCTGTTCTGCATGGTTTAAGATCTGATTATGGGATCTGTTTTTCCTGTTGTAAAGGCTCTGAGAAATAATGAGACATTATTCATTCTTAACAATTCAAATAAAATTTGGACTGCTGTTGCAGACCCACGTGTTACTACTTAGATATTTTCAGCAGCACAACTCTGTGTGAGCTTAACCTAAAATCTATATCTTTGTAACTTACACTATATGGACAAACGATTGTGGAAACCTGATTAGAAGATTCACATGTGTTGTTTTGTTTTTTTAATCCCATTCCACATTTAGTCCCCGTTTGCTGTTAGCATAACCTCCACTCTTCTGAGAAGATGCGCTTGTGGAGATTTAGTGCTTATTCGGCCCACAAGGTTGTCAGTAAAGTCAGGTACTGATGTAGGTGAAGTGAGGAGGCCTGAGGTGCAGTCAGCATTCACATTAATTCCGAAGGTGTTCAGAAGTGTTCAGGTCAGAGATCCATAGCAGACCACTCAAGATCCTCCACTCCAACCCACGTAAACCATATTTTGCCCGAACAGGTTTGATCAATTGATGGAAAAAATTAATTGCAATTGTGTCTCATGTGTTGTGGTAAAAGTTATGTGGCTGGGTTAGTCAGGTGTCCTAATACTTTTGTTCATATGTATTTAACCACCTTTACTAAGGGTGCTCATAATTCTTAATGTCTTCAGGGAAGTTCCTGGCTGACAATATAGTGGGCTCTGTGGTGGTCTTCTCTCTCCTCTTCTGGATTCCTCTGAGCATACTGGTGCACTGTGTGGTAAGTGTTTTTCTTTTTTTAGATTTTTTTTTTTTTTTAATTTAGGAATAAAAGACCGCTTTTATCAGAAATATTATCAAGTGGTATGTTAAATCACCCCTATATGTGTGTGTTTGAACATCCCCTGTTTTATATATGGGCTCAGTGCAACATTAACCAATTCCAATAAGAGCGCTAGTGTTTTAATCCTCTAATAGCACCGATTTTCCCCCTTAATTACAGTGAATATAAGACTACTTTTAGTATTATTTTGTAATCTTTATTTGTTGAAAGATCAGTAAGAAAATTAGGATCTGAAAGTTCACCACGTAACGAGATTCACATTTTTTTCTATTGTGCTTGTTTGCAGGACAAGAAGCTGGACAGACAGTACGAGGAGACCTCCAAATCTCTCATATATCCCAGCGTAAGTGCCTTTTCCTCATCCGTGCACCGTTATTCCAGAGATGGGGATTATTTGTATACTTGTACTAAACGGGTCGTAAAGAGAGCGAGCATAACTGTGTGTGTGAGAAAGTGTGTGAGGTGCAGTTCGCATGGCCTTTTCAGTGGAGCTAAACACATTATGTGAGTGTATGAGGTGAGTGTGGCTGAAGATGTGACCTGTGGCTCCACTGTTTGCTCTGAGCCTCATGGAACTGCAGCAGATGATGGTGGAAGTGTGTAGTAAAGCCCGAGGTGAGTGTGTCACATGGTCTTTGCCCGTGTAGTGTAGTGTGTCGAGTTGTGCATCTGTTAGCTAGCTGTTTTTTCTAAGGTGTGTCGAATGCTGAGCACGGGTTGAAGTGTATAGTGTTGTGCAGTCGGTGTTGATGTAAACGTTCACTGAAGTGTGGTAGTGCTATGAGTGCATGGCTTTGTTTTTGTTTTTGTTTTTTTGAGATAAATTGCACAAATCCCAAAGAATCCCCCCGGAACCTGAGATGCGGATGATTTGCCTGAGCAGCTCATGGGAGTGTAAGAGGCGACGACAGTGTAGAGAAAGAAGTCCGGCATGTTTTTCATGTTTAAGCTGATGATCCAGTTATAGTCAAATCATTTCAAGCTTAAGATCACAGTATTACACTGTATAATAGATAAAACGGTATTTGTTTAGCATTTTGCACAGTTATTAACATTAATCTTAACCACTGGGAACATTGGCTCCTTTTTACTCCATTTACACATCTGACTGTTGTTTTCCCTAGTGTTGTGTTTTTTATTTTTATTTTTTTTTGTTTTTTACTAATGACACTTATCTTTCTATCTAGAATATGGAGATGCTTGGCAGTGCTGAAGGAGCTCCCATGCGCATCATCAAAGCGCCCTTTCTTCCTCCTCCTGCTCCTTCTGTTTCAGCAGCGCGAGCCGGGCAGGGACACTCCAGCGGCAGCAGCACCTCTCCGCCCGCAACGTCCTCTTCCGAGCCCAGAGCGGATCCTCAACGTATGGCCACCATCGAGGAGGACTCCAGCGGCGACTCTCCACCAGGGACAGCCTTCCCCCCGAGCTCTGCGCCAGCCAAGTCGTTCGAGGACCTCACCGAACATTCGCCAGTAAACCGCCAGAACCGGCGACTGCAGAGACAAGCGCGCATCGAGAGCAAAGAGACGGAGTGCTGAAAGACTCGCGCGTTCGCCCCCGTCGCATTCACACCTCACACTCGCTCCACTGCAGGTATGCACTTTGGTACACGACAAACAAATGAGCCTTTATGGAGATTCGTTTTTTTTTTTTTTTTTTCGGACAATCGGACATGAGTATACTGTATACTGTAGTCCAAGTGCGTGGTGCAGACTGCTAAGTATTTTTTGGTCAAATTTGTGTGTAAATTATAAATGTTTTTTTTTTTTTTTAGTCTAAGAGGGGAACAGTAAGATATCAATTTCAGCGGTTGCAGTCTAAACGCTTGGATATTAAAAGGTCGCCCCCTGTTGCCTGTAAAGAGAAACACATTTCAATTATTTTGTCTTTCCTCGATTGAATCCCCCCCTCCGTGTTACCTAATGTATAGGTTGTGTTTTTGACAATAGGAGCTGTGCCGAGAAGCACTTCTTTGGATAAACATGTTTGAAGGGCAAGAAAAGCAAAAGCCTGAAACGAGCTTTCGTACTGCTTAATACAGCTCTAGAAACACTGCACTTTTAAAGGTAATTAAAATGTGCCTTGTGATCAGGGATCAGTGGAGGTTTTCTTTGTTAAGGATCACATCCAATATTTGAGTTAAAGGTCAGTCTTGCTGTCATTTTCCGCTTCCAGGAATCTCGACCTAGACTCGGCTCTGCGTCCGATTTCAGTCCGCTTCTGTACTACTGCTTATCACGTTGTCAAACAGATGAATAAACTGGAATGTTCCTCCGTATAATCTGCCCTTCCTACTTCTGCTCTGCCTAGAAGTTCTACTACATTTGAGGTTTTTATTTTGTAAAACTGTTCGGAGATTTGAACTGGAAAACTCGATAATATATCAAAAACACTGAATTCTAATTTAAACGCACACGTGTGAGCCTGTGGAAACATATCAGTAGGAGAAGTCTTTAAATGCGTGTTTGTTTTTTTGTTTTTTGTTTTGTTAGGCAGTGAATACTGTATGTGCTGTTTAGATTTCACTATCGTATTTATGATTTTAAGCATTACAGATGTGAATCTTTATACGTTCATTTTTTTCTTGTTCGAGACCGTTGCGTTAGCCGAACAAGTGCGCTGTGTATTTCACGTGTACGTACGTCGTTGCCTTTCTGACTCCATTTTATATTCAAATCTCTTATGTATGAAAATTACGATTTCCCATTTACACTTTTTTTGTTACGTAAGTGTTGTAATTGATGGCTTGGTGATGCCCCAGGTCATATTTAATATTTTACTGTGCCATAAATCCATAAAATACTGTTTTTTATGGTGTTTGAGATACTATATAATGCCATTTGGTAATCCAGGAAGTTTAAAATGTCATATTTTGGTTGAAATGTTTCAGGTTGTATTAAGTGCTATAGTACGATGCATTTAACTTCTAGATGTATATATCTTTATTTACTTACACTGTATGGACTCGCAAGAATAAACTCTTACCACTACATATGGTCTCGTATGGAAAGTGACTGCAAACACACTGGATAGAAGCTCAGCCCATTTCAGTATAATTCTATGTAAGAACCAACTGATCAAGTGCATTGTTATTGCATGAGTTATTGATTCTTTGTTTGAGTACGTACTTGAGTATTTTGGATTTTAGTAAATGAAGGGGGGGGGGGGTGTTAATTGGGTCACCTGACTCTTCCAGCCATGCATGGTTCTTCCTCAAATGTACCAGAAAATTGGAGGCACACAATTGCATGAGATGTTTTTAGATGCATGAGATTTTCCATTCACTTAAACAAGGAGACACGTACCCGTTCCAGCATGGCCGTGCCCCTGTGCATAATGCGAGCTCCATTAAGATATGCGGGTTGAATTAAAGATCTGGTCTTCTATAAAGACTTCAATCCTATTGAAAACCTTTGGGATGAACTCTGACCCCAGGAATCCTTAACCTACATCAGTACCTGATTTTACTCTTGTGGGTGAATTACAGAGGTGGAAGGTATTAAAGTACAAATACTGGTTGTAGTAAATGCGAATCGAGGTACTGCTGTATTTTATAATTACAACATGATGTGAACATCTGATTCAGACATTCTTTGTAAACCTCGTGCCTTTTATTAACACGAATCCGAAGTGCAAATCGGACCAAAAACTGGCGTAAAAGACATTTAGTTGCGGTGCAGCTTCTAATCACCCAGCAGGCTGTTCTCAGGGTTCTTACAGTCTACATCAGCCCAGTACGGCAGGATGAAGGGTAAGTCAGCGACTCTGCTCTCCAACAGTCTCCACACGTGTTCGGCTACAAACTGGTTGCCCTTCTCTGAGAGGTGCAGGCCGTCTGAGAGATACACGGAGAAATCCTGAAAGAAATGGAACGCGGAATGTTTATTCGCGTTTAGGATTGTGTTTGTCCTCAAAGATTGGTTACTAATACTGGATCAACACATATTATGCAGCCTCTATTTTTATACATGTATCTATGAATTGCCTGATTGTGTGTGTGTCTGGCACCTCTCCATCTTTTTGCATGAGGGACCAGAGGTCGATCACGTCCACTCCGCACTGTCTAGCCGTCTGGACGCACACCTGAGCGTACTGTCCAGCCACAGAGTTAAGACGATTCAGCGAGCACCCTGGAGGTGAAGGACGAGTAGAAAACGCTTATTGTGGCATATTAATTTACAAGGAAACAAACAAACATGTAAATATGATCAGACCTTTTAGGATGCACTCTTTTTTCCCAAAGTTCCTCTTGTATCGGTGGAGGAGCGATGAATATGATCTTGTCTTTAGAAACGCCAGCTGTGGCCAAATATCTGACAATGTCCTTCAGATTCTCAGAATATTCGTCAGAGGGAACGTGTTGCTGTGGGTTCTTATCTGAAAGAAAGTGATATAATAGTGTTTAAATAGTGACACAGAGAAGGTTCAGTTAGCCAAATTGGATACCAGGTTAAACTCATCTTGCCTTCCAGGGCAGAATCATTGGCACCGAAGAACACAGTCACTGCTGCGATCGGAGCACGAGAATCACCATGATGTGGGATTAATCGGGGAACAACCAATTTGGCCCATCGAGTGTTGTATCCAGACAATCCTCTGTTCACCACGTCACACTTTCTGACAAAACGATAAGTATAGTTTATAACAGACAAACTACTTGTGGCCCTGTGTGACTGTACAATTAATTCCACACACACCTCCTCTGCACTGATTTCTTTCCTAAACATATTGTGACTATTCATTTGACACAAACGTTTTACTTCCTGTGTTTTTTTTAACTATCATGCATTAGGTTATGGTGTGTCTGAGAGAAATTAAACCCATTCTAACTCAAGGGACCAAACTAATAGACTAAGAACTATAAAAAACTATAATAACTCAATTGAAATAATATCACAGATTTAGTTTGAGAAACACCAGCAAGGGTGGCATGAGTAATCACTCCATATAGAAATAATCATACAAAGAAATGTTAATATTCACTTCATACATTTCACTTTAATTCTTGAGTGCTGGAAAGCTGCTTTGAGACAATGTTCATTGTGAAAAACGCTATAGAAATAAACTCGAACTTGGTAATGTTATGAAAAATGTAATAAATGGACAGATATATAATGTAAATA
This sequence comes from Silurus asotus, assembly GCA_024362625.1. NCBI lineage: Eukaryota > Metazoa > Chordata > Actinopteri > Siluriformes > Siluridae > Silurus > Silurus asotus. The sequence goes on from MU551716.1 coordinate 3,881,347, forward strand.
TATCTAGGGAACATGGACACATGAAATCTATGAAGAGTTTAACTCTCACCTCGCAAGTTTGTTGGCGATCTCAGAACCCCATCCTTTCACTTGGAAGGAAAACTGAGAGAAAAGAAAGATCTCTTTATGAAGGAATGATACACATTTGCACCTGCTTGTGTGTGAATCGTGTCCAAACCTACCTGTGTAATCGAGTCTCCAAATAAAACCACCTGAGGCCAGATAATACTCTTTATTTTTGACATCGTAATAAACTGAAACTAAAACATGCATATATTTTAGACATGCATGTCTTCTTCACTGGTTCAGACCGCCGCTGGCGCAGTGCAGCAGGTGATCATTATCGCCCCTTAGCGGAAATTGTGCAGAACAACAGCTTATTTCTTAGCCACTATAAGTTATTATAATAATAATAATAATAATAATAATAATAATAATAATTAATAATGATGATGATGAAAGAATTTGAGATCGGGTCTCTGTATAACAAGCTTTTGCCCACAGTAACATTTTACACTTTACTTTTTCACTTCTCTTGCAAATCAGTTCTTTCAGCATAATTTCCACCAAGCAAACCTTTTTTTGTGAGCTCTTTAAACACATTTATTTCAACTTTTAAGTACATTGTGTGTGTGTGTGTGTGTGTGTGTTGTATTATACTTTCCTAATATAAAATAAATCAGTGATCAGTAAAACAACCGCTGTTAAATGTGTAATGGTTAAATGGGCCTGCGCTACATGTTATTTATTTATAAATCGTTATAAATGTTGTAATACTACTGTGTTAAAGAATAGACTTGATTTCCTGTTAGTAAGTTTGCACGGAAGTTTGCAGCTTTGGGGATTTCACCTCCTGACCACGAAGCACACAGCGTCCTTTGTTGATGTTAGTGAGCTGCAGGGTGAAGCCTCAGTCTCAGGCCGCGGCCCCTTTAAGAGCAGCTGGGTGGAGGCGCACAGGAAGTGAAGTGTCAACGCCAGTCTCAGCCAAAACACACTCACAGAGAGAGAGAGAGAGAGAGAAAGAGAGAGAGAGAGAGAGAGAGAGAGAGAGAGAGAGATCCGGAGGCGCGGTACTTTGATGGTCCTCTGTCTCAGCACGCTATTAAAGTGGCCCCGTTCTACAGACGTCCGGAGCAGAGGTGAGAGCCGCGCTGCCTTTACAGTCCTGTTTCCTGTTTCGTTCCAGGCGCGAGACTAACGAATGTAGGTGGTACGGGTGAGAAGGGGAGGGGGTGGGGGGTGCGTGGGTGTTTCCTAGCAACGGGTTTCCGTTACTTCCGCGGTGATCTCATTCATAAGAAATGCGCAACCGGAGATTAGTTCGGCGCTCGCGAGCGCGCGCGGAGATCCTGTCTGGGGCGAGACCGCGCGCGCACGCGGACGCGTATAGAGCCCAAAGCCGGACAAGTGGTTTGGAGTTTCCCGCGCGCGCTCCTGAGACAATGTGAGAGCGCGTGAACCTGGACGCCAACGACGGACAATTGACAATTTGGCCAGGAGACGCAAGTGTCCAGTGTCCCCACACCAGCAACACCGACACTACAGAAATGCTGTGTGATGGGTGTGTGTGTGTGGGGTGATGGGTGTGTGCATGGACAACTGGTTTTCGGTTCACACTAGACATCTGTGCACTTCATCTGCTCTAGGACACTCAGGTTACACACTGCTGCTCTGTAATGCTCGGTTTTACTTTTAGATTATTGATCTAGAATAATAAGAACTCCCAATACAGGATTCATCCTACAGAACATTTCATTTCTTCATGTGCAATAATGATATCCTGGTCAGGATCACAGTGGATCTTCTGGAAACACTATAAGAGCGAAATACAACCTACTGTAGATAGGAAGCCAGTTTTTTGCAGGGCACCACACACGCACGCACGCACACACACACACACACACACACACACACACACACATACACACACACACAATTTTATATCCAGGTGGGTGAGTAGGTGAAAAGCAGAGAACCTGGAAGAAACCCATACAGACACTGGGAGAACATAGAGGGAAACTCAAACCCTGGTGTGTCTGATAAACCTGATTTATTGGCGATTCCTGACATGGAAAGACTGCAACTAAGCGATGTTAATTTTCACAAAGCAGCTTTACACACACACACACACACACACACACACACACACACATATATATATATATATATATATATATCTCAGAATCAGAACACTATTGATCCCACAGAGAAATTGTGGAAGAAACCTTGGGAAGCGAGGGGGAACCCCTAGTCATCCAGGTTACACCAGATAGTTACAATGATCAAAAATTCAATTCCATAACTGTGTATTATAGTCAAAAACAGGAAGCCATGTGCTCATTGAGAAACTTAAATGTGAGCATTTTCGGAATTAATTCTAGTTTTAGACTAAGAGTAAACAGATACATTATCCATATAGTTTGAAACAAACTCTATTTTAACTGACTTTAACAATGAAATCTTGAGGGCACATTGTTCATAGTCATTGCAGACCTGAAGCTGTCCAAGAAGAACATCTACAGTCATCGTTATGGTTATTGTTGGTAACATCATGGTGATATTTAGGCTGTCCCTGTGGCAGCACCAAGCGTTTTTTTCCCAGACGAGTTATTTTGGTGGTTAACTATTCATAGCACAGAAGAGACACTGACATGGCGGTGCGTGTGCTGTCGGGACGAGTGATTCGGCACACAGCATTGTTGTGTTGGGTTTTTAATATAATGTCAGACTATCTTTTTTTTTCTCTTGGTCTTCCTTCATTGTATTGTTTCAGTCCTTAGAAAGGATCAGCCATAACATTAAAACCACTAACAGGTGAGTTGGATAACATGATTATCCTCTTTCATTGGTAACCCTCAAGGGGATTTATTAGGCAAGTTGATGTGTTGGAAGCAGGAAAAATGGGCAAACACATCAAACCTCTTCATGGAAGTTATTTCCTAATGGCAGTGCCTGCATTGAACAGGACTCCCCTTTTATTTGGTTTTGAGGAGCAGACCAAGATTTCAAAGTGCTGATTTCCCTCTGATTTACCCAGATCTCAATTCCATCAAGCATCTGTGGGATGTGCTGGACAAACAAGTCTGATCCATGTAGGCCTTACCTGCCAACTTACCTAACTGAAGGATTTGGTTAAGACCTTCAAGGATCTTGTGCAGTCTATGCCTCAAAGGATTTACAAATGAGACAATATTAGGCGAATGGTTTTAATGTTGTGGCCGAAGGAAAACTCAATTCACAAACATTGCTGCTGATGCAAAGGCCAGCTGAGTTTCTCTATTTGCCTGCAGAAAGCGGCTCTCTCCACTGTTTATGTACGAAGGCAGACTGATTAATGATCTGCCTGCCTCGCTGCTCTTTGCTCCTTTTTATTAGCGTTGGTTGAATTGTGTTTAGAGGACTGGCGTTAGGAGACCTGGAGTGCTGGCGTCATGCTGAAGAATGTGGTGTCGTGGTGAAGAATGTTCCGCAAGGTCAAGAAGCGCCACAGCAGCAGCAGCTCCCAAAGCAGTGAGATCAGCACCAAGAGCAAGGTGAGCTGTGCTGCACTCTGACCCGTCTCAACTGCAAGGTACAAGGCAGTTCAAATCATAGCACTAGCACCTGTTCTGTCTCCATCTAGTCTGTAGACTCCAGTCTGGGAGGCTTGTCCAGGTCCAGCACAGTCGCTAGTCTTGATACAGACTCCACCAAGAGCTCAGGTGACCCAGCACATGTCAACATCATCTATACACAATCCATAATGAATAATAAAATCTATTATTGAAATCTTTACATCGAACCCGGTAGGTAACAGTGTGTCCGAGACATGCGCTGAGTTCAAAGTTAAATATTTGGGAGCTGTTGAGAAGCTGGACTTCGAGATGAGCAAAACCCTTCAGGAGCCGTTAGACCTGATCAGCTATATCGATGCAGCTCAGGTAATGTCCACATACATGTATGCTCAACTTAAGGCATAGCATTACAGCACTAATGATCTTATGCACATTGTAGAAAACACACTGCTCTAGAAAAAAAAGATTTTGGGAGAAATACACTGAATTGTCTTGTTGCCACTCCATAATATTATTTTTGTACCATTAGGTCAAACACCACCATCTTATTGACTCTCTATGTTTAATTTTTGCAAACCTCTGTATTATCTTTCCAAAGCAAGATGGAAAGCTGCCATTTGTGCCTGGAGAAGAGGAGATGATCCTGGGCGTGTCCAAGTATGGGGTCAAAGTGGCGTCTTTGGACCAGTGTGTAAGTCTTTTCACTATGTGTGTATTTGTATGCAAATTTATGATAAGGCGGTTTTGGTTAAGGGAAGTGCAACATCCTCATTTGTTTTAAAAAAATAAGGTTAAAAACATTCATGCAATCCAAACACACTTTTTGGTGCACCATATAGGACGTCTATGCTGGTGTGTTTTAGGTTACAGTAAAATGCTCTACATCTTTATACTCGAGGCATTTTTGTCTGTGCATACTGTATGTTTTGACATTTTTTTAAGCTAATTTTTAATACACACTGTTATATAAAAAAAAATAGATTTTCCATTTTTTATGAACAGCATATAGTGTCAATCTCTCTACAATCTACTACAGCAATTTGGTAACATCGTGCGTTCGAGGATAACTTTATTGTTGTAGAACATTCACAAAACAAGGTCTCGTTACTATTAATGATGGAATGACAGCTATGAAAAGTTGATCCCTCACGAACCCACTTTTTTACTTACATATAAAAAAACAAATAAACAAACAAACAAACAAGCAAGCAAAAAGGTAAACAGCATTTGAAATTATAGAAAGAGCACAAATCCCATTGTCCTGAAGACTTGGTGGAAAGCCGACTCACTGTTATCAAGGACACCTGAGACCAAAAGAAATTATATTCATATTAATGATTAGACAATTTAATTTGTAAAATAATAGCATTCTCCCTGTAACGCGAGTTTTTACATGCAACATATCTCATTTCGGTTTGGGTTTTTTTTGCTGTATCGCAGATATTTGCGGTATATAGGTAGTATTGTTGAGTTGTTTTAACTGTTTTTGCGGTAAAATACCGTAATTTTTACGGACTATTAAGCGCACCCAAATATTAGCCGCACGCACTGAATTTGACAAAGATTTTTATTTTCAACATAAGTACGCCGCACCTGTCTATAAGCCGCAGGTGTCTACTGAAACTAATGAACTTTACACAGGCTTTAATGAAAGACAGTGTCTGTAACACGGCTTGTATCTAAACAGTAGCCTACCAAGAAAGTCATTGTTCACCATCTTCCTCCTTCCCGTCACAACTATTCCTCTCACGAGTTTTTCTTTTGGCATCGTCATGCGTTTAAAAATCACCATCGGTAAATCTTTTCTCCCGATGCCGTGCAGCTCAGAACACAGGTGAAGTGCGTTTTTTTATGCCCGGTTGTTTTCAGCGTGACGAATGATTCGCATTTCCTGTAGACAGTCAGAGTGAGCGGCAGGTCAAACGTCAGAGGAACATCATTCATATTTATGATGTGGTGCGGGACAATTTAGTGGGAGCGCATCTGATTTAATATAAAGAGTTTCATTGGCTCAAACTCCCATGCTGCTGTTTACCCTCTCGTTAGGACGTGCTACATCGCCACCCTCTCTACCTGATAGTGCGCATGCTGTGCTATGATGATGGTCTTGGAGCTGGGAGAAACCTGCTGGCACTCAGCACCACCGACGCCAAGCAGCAGGAGTGTAGCATCTGGGTCTACCAGTGCAGCAATGCGGTAAGTTTATAGACCAAGTGAAGAAATAGCCTGCACACTATACCTTTTTAACTGGTTTCCATTAAAACACTTGACAACCTCTGTATTTCTGTTATCACATGGTAAATATTTTTGCTTATTACCAGAATCACATTGTACTGTATCTGGTGTGTGCCATGTTTTATTTTGTTTTATTTGGATTGCATATTTCTAGTTATATTACGTATCCATTCCTATACAAGTAGAATCTTTTGTGTTATGTTGTGTTTATCATCTTGACGTTATCGCTTAAGATGATTTTTTATCAATATTTGCTGCACTGACCAGCCATCATTTCTAAAAAAAAAGGGACCTGGATGCACCATAATTGGAGTTATAAGGAGTTACACCACGTGTCTTGGCCAAGGCACATGATTAAAGACACACTCCCGTGCTATTGGCCTTGTGAACGTAAACCAGACATGTCTTGAGTATATATCGCCCTGCTCGTGCAACCTGTTCTGTTGAAGCGTGAAAGCGTATTTCTATAATGTACTACAGTAACAGTTCTGTCCAACATTTATTTTTTTTCTATTAATTGCAGGAACAAGCTCAAGCCATCTGTAAAGTGCTCTCAACTTCCTTCGACTGCGTTCTGGCCTCGGACAAATCCTGAGGTCCGTCTCTCCACTGAAGGTCAAAGTGGCATAAAGCTATGATCTGTGAATAATGTTTACAGTGTCAGAATCGTAGTGGTTAAGGTTAGGGGATTCGTATATGGTTAATCCGCTCCATGATCAGGGTACAAAAGCGGCCTTCTGCAAAAAGCAGTGTTTACATCATTCATGTACATTATATCCCTCTGCTCCTGATATTACAATGTGCATCATCTAAATACCATCCCAGACCAGACTGTAGCCCTAATGTACGTATTTAAAATACACTCAGCTCAGCATAACGTTTCTGCTGTGGTCCAGTAACTGAGCATCTCATGGGATTTGTGCTATCAGTGGTACAGTAATAACAGCAGGTACAGAGGAGCACAAGAACTTATACATCAAACATGCTGTAAATTCTAGTTATCTGTAGCTCTGTGAGTAGAGTTGGAGAGGTCTGATGTTTCGTTCGATACAAACCTGTCCTTCTTTTTACTCCTAAATCCTGGTCCGGATGTGAGCGGATCAGTTCGTATGGTACATAACATTTAAAACAACGGTACAATAAACTTTTTAATTAATTTGAATCCTTTCGTGTTCCAAAAAAAAAAAAAGCTTCCCTCTACTTTCCATCTTGTCATGTCTTTCTGTTTTTCTTTTAAAAGTCTTAAATGTCAGCTTTGATCATCAGATTTTATCTATGGATTATTACATAATCAGTATTGTTTTTTTTCCATATTTTATTCGTATGTTGTCCTTGCTCCATACAACACCGTAAATAGTGAATATACTAATATCTAAACACATTACTGTAAAAAAACAGTTTTGTCCACAAAATTCACACTTCTGTGCTTCTGCATACGAGGTTGTGTGACAGTGGTTCGGAAATCCCTGAACTACAAATTTTTTTGTTCATGTTTGTTTTTTTATAATGACAATCATTAATAGGGCCATTTTCTTCTAATGTATATCATGTGACCTGGAAGGAGAATAGCAATTGTTCTTAAGTGAAATGCATTTATAGACTTAAAGACTTCCTGACAAATTATTCTTACTGCCTCATTATGATCACTGCAATTTCATTTTCTATCCTGTTGAACGTCATCAGGAGTCCCGCTAACCAGCAAGTGACCATTTGATCCTCACAGACGACACAGACACCTTCATGCATTGCTCAGCTTAAGAAGGCAAACTGCTCATATAAGTGTCAGCTTTATTTAAAGAACGTGTCACTGCACAAGGAAATGATTGCTGAGTTGTGAAATATTTTTTTTGCATCTCTGAGGGTGCACTGAGTGCAGTAATATAGTAAGGAGTGTTTTCTTCATGCAATGCATCGATGCATTAACATTGTTGTCCACTAGATGGTGATGTTGTAAAGGGTTTTTGGTACCCTACTGAAATATTCTGCATCTTCCTTTTTATTCCTAAAAAAAAAAATTACCCTTCTCATGCTTAAAAAAAAATAAAAAAATAATTAGATTCATAAAGACACAAAAGAAAGCTCAGTAAGCCCATTTTTTTTAATTTAACTTCCAGTTCGTTTATTTGTCCAACATTAGAGTCAACAGAAACACAGTAAACGAGAGTTAAATGTTTCTCTTCACCGTTATTTTCTAGAACAGAGTGACGACATGGCCTCTGTTTCAGTTCGGTTTTTTTTCCTCCAATGTTCACAATTAAATATACACGTATAAACTCTTCATTTATTTACAGCACCACACGAGACCTAAGGTCCTTTATTTTTTTTAATGAGTTGAAAGGAAGAGGAAGATTCTGGAAGTCTTTTTCTCGTTGCTAAATTTACAGCTCACTGTGTTTCAAGCTTAACAGGGATCTGGATCGATTTTAATTTAACGTCCATATAACATTCTATAGAGTTGCTCTGCAACCAAATGAAAACTTCATCACAAACGTATTGCTGTACAATATTACACGTGCAATCTCCATTCGGGAAAGGAGGGTGGGGGTACGGAGTGATATGGAGATGCACGGTTACTGAGGAATGGTTTTGGTTTTCCCTGTTAAAGGGTACATTAGGGTGGTTGGTCCTACATTTCCTAAAACCTGGGCAGACATTATTTACCCAACTCTAAAAATTTATTAAAATCTTAACAAGACCTACAGGACATAAATATGAGCCTAGGTCCTATTAACATAAAGCTATTATAAACTCACTATGAGGCTATTATTACAGTAGTGAATTGGAAGGATGCAGTGAATTGTGAAACCATGGAAAAGGTGAAGAAAGACGACGATGACCAAGATGAGAGCCGGGCAGGGGTACAGCAAACCACTCAGGCCTGAAGAAGGTTCGCTTCATTTCACACTTCGATCTTTGGACCGTTTCGTGGTCTGCGCTGGTTATGACGGATCTTCTCCCCTTCAATAAGCATCAGTATCATAGCATGTAGTAAACACACATTATATTATTATGGTTGCTGCTTTCATTCCGAAATGCATGCTGGATATCTCTTTCTCAGCAGAGAGGACAGGAGAAAAGAGGTGAGGAGAGGAGAAAAGAGAGGAGGAAAGGAGAAAAGAGGGGAGGAGAGGAGCTCCCAGGTTTGAGCAGTGGAGAATCTATTTATAAGTTTGGATGTGGGGCAGCGAGTTTGGAAATGGGGACAGAGAAATATCCCAAGGGGAGGCAACAGCAGAATTCCCGTTCTGCTCCAGTGCAGTGCTTCAAAAAGAAAACAACACCTCCATTTTGCCTTCTGTCCATCTTTACCCAGGCAAGACGTACAACTCCACGTCATGCGCTTTTTTCTCTGAATTAACGTGCCGTCTGATGAAGAAACCAGTCCTTCAAAATGATCTAAAAGCTGGATGCGAACAGTTCAGCGTCGAAATCCACAAAGCATTTTTGTTTGTTTTTTACTATTTAAAAGTGCATTTACCGTGTCAACATGACTGACTAACATTTTTTTTTCTAGTCAAACAAAGTGAGCTGAAGCACACGTACAATTTACAGTCTTCAAACCTACAAGAGCGACAATGTCCGAAACAAACCTCCAGTGCTTTCTGGTGCAAGAAGCTAACTGTATGGAAAGAGTCCGAACAGGCACGGGCTTCATGATGAAGATGAAGAAGATAATGGTGATTATTAAAAAAAGCCCGGGAACGCAGAGTCAGAAACATGCAAGGGTAAAATGGGGTCAGCCAGGGTGAGCACCAAAAACCTTTGACTGTCAATCTGCCATGAAGTGTACGAATGTGACGGGGAAGGCACCTCTCCTCATCGGCTCTCCTTCTATATGGCCCAGCTGGAAAACAAAAACAAAAAAAACGTTTGTGATCTAGTTATTACTGTTCACACATGCTGTTTTCCGCCAATCGTAAAACAGCAGCAAGAAAATTATGAGGATGCAGAAGAACATGCATTTCAGTGCCATTTCAGGCTCGCTGCCTGATTTTTGGGCATTGTCTTAATTTCTTTTATAGAACAGTACCAAAAACATGATCTGAAAATCAGTGTAAGGAAAAGCCTTGCTGATAAGAGAGATCAGAGAGGGATTGCTGATAGGAAGGCTTCAGTAACACAACTAGCCTGTAGTGAGCAGACAAGCATTTCAGAATGAACATCACGCTAAACCCACTTATATGGATTCCTGCTAGCTAAGAAAATGAATGAGAGAATGCAGAGGGCAGAGGCTCAAAACTGGACATCTCAAAAGGCTTTTCCAATGCTATTGAAATGATAAATTGTGGTATCAAAGGAAGGGGGAGGTGGGGACATGGTAGCTTAGTGGTTAAGGCATTGGACTTCGGATCTGAAGATCATGAGCTCAAACCCTAGCCACACCAAACTGCCCCTCCCGGGCCCCTGAGACCCATAGCTGCTCGGTTGTACAGTAAATAGTTACCGATTAGGAAAACTACCTTTTTTTTTTTCGGACATATTAAAAAAAAGCTTCTGCATGGTTCCTAGTATCGAAGTGTGTAATGGTTTTTGGAGTTTTATTCACCAGGAAGATAATTTCTTGCCAATTAAAAAAAGGCTATTTATCATATAAGAAAATAATTTGACCATATTTACATTTTATTGTCTATGCTTGCTTAAAAGCTGGTAGTGTAATGATGGCCTCTTTCTACTATAAATGACCAGGGAACATTATATTTGCAAAATAGATATATTAGGAAGATGGGGGGAGTCGTAGTTTATTGGTTAAGGCTCAGGGTTACTTATTGAAAAGTCAGGTTTAGGCACCGGTATTGCCAAACTGCAACTCTTGGGCCCTTGAGCAAGGCCCTTAACAGCACGGTATCATGGCCGACCCTGCGCTCTGACTTTGACTTCTGAGCAAGCTGGGATATGCGAAGAACAAATTCCACTGTGCTGTAATGTATATGTGACGAATAAAAACTATTCTATATTAAATTAGCAAAACTTTCAGACATTAAAATTTTAATATAAAAGTGCTATAAATTCCTAAAATTCCTAACGTTGTTTTGGAAGTCTGGAGGATCCTGATTCAATGTATAAGCATTGTTTTGCTTAGTGTTATGCTATAGCATGGAATGAGGCTTTTGCAAATCCCAGTGCAGCCAAGAGCTTTGTGGCATTTCCACTGGAAACAAATGACCTCTTGTTCACTTCCTGTACTGAACATGTGCACAGCTCGACTGCTGATAAACAAAAAAACAAAAATGAGTGCAGCACGATTATGTATTCCCCAAACCCTCTGCAGCACATCTGTACACAGCCGAAGTGTTGCGAGATGATAATGATGATGATGATGATGATGATTTGAGGGTGCTGCTGATGAGGCTCAGTGGAGTTCTAAAGATTAAACTGCGCCAGTGGAACAAAGATAAGAAGGAAGGCGAACAGCAGCTGGCCTGCATTCCCACAACCAGAAGGAAAGAATGAGGTCATCGCATGTGTCCAGGCCACCAAGGCAACTGCAAGTTGATAAAGTCTCTATCTCTCCCTTATTTCTCCCAGCACTCTCTGTTCCAAACCTTTACTCCCTTCATCCTTCCTACTTGCTTATTAAGGCAAGTAGTTCCTCACACACACATTCGCACAGACTCACCCACCACTCCTGGTCCTCCTCTCCGTCAACAATGATCACCTCACCCTCAGTGAAAGTCAGCTCGTCAGGGTTATCAGCCATGCAGTTATAGATGGCCTTCACCCTTTTCGGTCTCTGCTTCTAACACACACACACACACACACACAATGCGGAGAATAAACATATATAGTCTGTTCTGCACTGCGCCCATGAAATCATTTGTTTACAATTTCATCACGTCAGTTTCAGGCATTTCCTCCTGATATGATAGAACGTACCGGGTATGTTTTCCTGGGTACGTTGCCATGAGCCAGAGACTGACTACTTGAGCTTTGAGGGCATCCAGGAACTTCCTTTGCTGCTTGTCAAAAGACCAGAAATGACATTGCAGTCAAAACAAAGCACATCCAACATGTTAAAATGTCAAGTAGCTCAAGTTTTGAGGTTCACACAGCCTTTAAACTGCACGCCGCCAAATGAGTAAAACATGAGTTCACATTTAATATCTTTGACTCACAGATTAAGCCGTTTCTGTGACATCTACCTGGTCTCTCTGTGGTGTCCGAATGCGCCGGTGGCCCTTTGCTGTAGCTTCTGTCCGAGCTGTAAAAAAAAATAAAATCAATTAATCCATCCTTGCTTACTTTATATCAGATATCCTATGAATTATTCCTAAATGTTTCCGATATTAACACACTCACACACAAGAACATATCAGGGATACAGATTTACAGATACAAAATTACACATGTCCTTCACTCAGGTAGAAGTGCAGATACTCATGTTGTTAAAGATCATCATATTAATATAAAATAATTTCATATTTTGTTCCCTAATGAATGTAACCAGACTGAACATCCACCATAAAGAACACAAGCAGAGAAAAGATAATGATGATCAGGTGATCAGGAATGTCTTTGTTCTTAGTCATGTTTACATCACTGACTCCCTCTGTCTCATTAACGTTAGCAATACTGTACTTCTTGTTGCCTTCCATCTTTCTCATTGTTAGCTTTGTAGACTAGCCTACGTCTGTGGTGTGTGACAGTCAGGAAATACACCAGTGGTAGATTAAGTGCAGATACTCATGTTGTTAAAGATCATCATATTAATATAAAACAATTTCATATTTTGTTCCCTAATGAATGTAACCAGACTGAACATCCACCATAAAGAACACAAGCAGAGAAAAGATAATGATGATCAGGTGATCAGGAATGTCTTTGTTCTTAGTCATGTTTACATCACTGACTCCCTCTGTCTCATTAACGTTAGCAATACTGTACTTCTTGTTGCCTTCCATCTTTCTCATTGTTAGCTTTGTAGACTAGCCTACGTCTGTGGTGTGTGACAGTCAGGAAATACACCAGTGGTAGATTGAAAAAGCAGTGCAATGGCAGGAAATAGGTCGATGGGCTGAAAGTGGCACGCAACGAAAAGTAAAAATATTGATCAAGTCACCAAATAGATTAAAACTAAAGCAACGAGTCTGTTTTGAAAATGTAAGAAGTAGAAAGTACAGATATTTGTGTAAAAAAAAATATCCGAAAAATAAATAGTGAAGTACTGAAAAATCCAGAAAATTCTACTTAAGTGCAGTGACGAATTATTTGTACTTCATCACTTCCCACCTCTGCCTACAGGTGACAAATGAAAGGAAAGAAAACATACAAAGCGAATTAAGTCAGTTGTTAGACCACCAAACATTTCTGGATCTCTATTGTTCCAAATGAACATCATACTTCCAAAATCATGTTGGAGAGCGCTGCCTATAACTTCACTCTAAAATCTGAGTTCAGTCAGATAAACGTTGCGCTGATTTGCTCCAAACCTAACTACTTAGGCGACCGTATCCAACCCATGGCATTACAAACAGGGACACTGATGCTTTTTTAAGTTTGACCAGGTCACAACAAGGCTGATTTAGTCAGAATTATCATCATGATCTTTTTAGTTACTGATAATATGAAACCCTACTTAGCACACAGCGTAGTTTACCTCACTCTCTGCACCTACATGCTTGGAAAAAGACCTTGAACAGGAATTAATGACCCGAACGAAGCCATAGTGCCCTGTAGACCACTGCGTTATAAATGTGCAAAGTGACCCTTGTTCTCACTGGAGAGATGTTTGCTGTGGGATACAAAGACATTTCTGGTAAAAGAACCTTAACGCTGAGCGCAAAATCTAACTCCGTGATCCTGGTTTATTCTCATTGTGTCAATAAGCACAATAATGTTTGCTTGAATACATTTTCGTGTTAGGAATAGATTTTTCATCTATAATTACACGGACAAAAGACAGAAAATGTGCAAAAGCCTAATAGTAAACATATCTGAAAGACTGGGAACAGTAGTAAGAGCAGTTTATCAAGTTATTTAATAGAATTAGAAGAAATCTTATATACATTTTTTGTATTGTCTATACCAGCCAAATTTGTGTATTATATATTAGAGCAGTTAAAATTTGGTGCTCTTTTGAGTACAATTCTCTCATACTGACCACTGGATGTTCAACATGACACCTCATGACAAAGAACTCTCTGAGGATTTTTAGAATTAGAATTGTTGCTCTCCACGAAGATGGTGTAGCTTGTATGAAGATCAGTAACACCCTGAAACTGGGTTACAGTACAGTGGCCAGGGTTATACAGAGGTTTTCCAAGTCAGCAAGGGTCCATCAAAGAAGTCGTGTCCTTGTGCTGTGCATCAGGTGCAGAATCTACTTTAAAAAACCGACACATCAGTGATGCACTGCTTTAGAGTTTGCAGAAATGGAAGGTTGCTTGTCAGTGCTCAGACCATACGCAACAAGTCGGTATGCATGGCCATCGTCCTGAAGATGGCTCACAAGAAAGTCTACAAACATTTTGCTGAAGACAATCTGTCCAAGAGCATGAATTACTGGAACAATGTCCTGTGGTCTGATTAGACTAAGATAAACTTGTTTGGCTCAGATGGTTTCCAGCATGTGTGGTGACGTTCTGGTGAGGAGAACCAAGAAATTTGTGTCTTGCCAACAGTCAAGCATGGTGGTGGTAGCATCATGGTCTGGGGCTGCATAAGTGCGGCTGGTAGTGAGGAGCTGCGGTTCATTGAGGAAAACATGGATTCCTACTGTGATATTCTGAAGTAAAACATAATGCTCTTTCTTCAGAAACTGGGCAGAACGGCAGTTTTCCAACATAATAGCAACCCCAAAAACAGCGACAAGATGACAACTGTCTTGCTGAGGAAGCTGAAGGTGAAGGTAATGGAGTGACCAAGTATGTCTCCAGACCTGAACCCTATTGAGCACCCGTGGTGCATCCTCAAGCGAAAGGTGAAGAAGCGCCATGTGTCCAACATCCAGCAACTTCGTGATGTCATTATGGAGGAGTGAAAGAGGATCCCAGCAACAACCTGTGCAGCTCTGGTGAATTCTATGCCCAGGAGGAATAAGGCAGTGCTAGATATGGTGCTCACACAGAATACTGACACTTTGGACACAGTTTTGACATGCTCACTTAGGGTGTACTCACTTTTGTTGCCAGCTATTTTGACAAAATCGGCTGTATGTTCATTTATTTATAGAAGACAGTAGATCTGTACTGCTATACAAGCTGCACACTGACTACACTAAAATGTACACTAGTTTCCTTTTTATAGTAATGTCCCAACAAAAAGATATAATAAAATGGTTGCTGAAATGTGAGGGGTGCACTCACTTTTGTGAGATACTGTAACTAACAGTTAGGGACTGTCTGTAAAATGTTCAGAATCAGAATACCTAATTGAGCCAATAAGAAAATTGTTGGGTTGCAGTTGCTCACACAGGGTTGTGCATTTGCTCTGCGTGTTTCACCAAATCAAATTGAAGACTTTTTGAAACCTTTATAAGACCATTAAGAAAGAAATTAAAAACCTATTTTGCGACATCAAACACACACACACACACACACACACACACACACACACACGATGCTTGACTTGAAAAAACTGAATTTAGGGTTTATTTAAAGCCTAAATTCAGTTTTTTTAAGTCAAGCATCATTAAACTTGCACTTCCCCATAGCTTAAAGATAAAATCTAGTTTACGTTTGTGGTACAGTCCCTAAGAGATTCGCACCAATAACAGAAATCTGATTGGCTGGTGCATGTTGGTCCCATTTGTACTCGTAATACAGCGAATTATATTTGGATTAAGGAAAGCAACAACTACAACAACCACAGAAACTAACAAACAAAAACATTCTAAAGTGCTGCAGGTGCATTTCAATGGGCATTAGAGTTGCCGTTACATGAAAATCGGAAAATTATGACCCGTTTCAAATTATTTAAGACCTAGAACAGCGAATTTGAGACTTTTTAAGGCCTAAAATTTTGATTTTTAAATGTTAAAGTAAAAAAAAATATATATAAGAAATTGAATTCAAATATACATAAGTTATATATTAAGTACAATACACTTATCATTATTGCCCTGAAATGATTGCACAAGATATTAACATTAATTGTGGCATAAAAATCTATAACTATAACCATCAACATCAATATTGTGGACCAGATGTTAAGGCAAAATTTAAGATTTCAAGATCAGAAGTTTCCCCAACTGGGATAGAAACAGCCTCTGGAAATCTGGTGTGTGTGTGTGTGTGTGTGTGTTACAATTCTGACCTTGTAGCAGCTCCCCTGTTGATGCTTGGACCCTGAGCCACCTGTCCGGTTTTCCCCTGCATGGTCATGGCCTCCATCACACCGGCTGCTTTAGATACAGGTGGAGGAGGAGCGGCTGGTGCTACGACTGCACACAGTACAGCATTAGTTGTGTGACCTACCATCAACATGTATCAAAGACCTGCAAGGCTTATTTTTGATTTAAGTGTTAATTAAAATTTAATCTTTGTCTGTAGTATTAGATTTTGACTAAAAAGCAGTTTTACGGCCTAATAGGAATCTTGGTGCAGACTTAAGAAATTACTCATGTCATCTTGTGTATTATTTATTCTTGTGTTAATCCATGCACAGGATCACAGACTCACAGGAGGATGAAGTGACTCGCATGGGCGGAACTGGTGGATGCATGTTAGGGGGATCTGAGGAGGATCTCTGCCTGCCTGAGAGATCTATGGAGCCGGGCTTCCATGCTGGAGAAGTTTGGAGAACTCCGCTGGGACCAGTCAGCTGCCCTATTGAGATCAGAGTGTATGTGTGTAAGTGTGTATATGTGTGTGTGTGTGTGTGTGTGTGTGTGTGTGTGTGTGTGTGTGTGTGTGTGTGTGTGTGTGAGAATGGGAAGAGAGAGAGAGAAAGGCATTGGACATGCAAACCCAAAACAGAAAGTTCGCCCAGCTTCTTTGCCCACACCCTAGAAGAGGCTGCTTTTTGTTTTCTCGAGAGGAAGACAAAGTTCCGGGCAGATTCTTTTTCTAAACCGTGGCTCAGCTCCAAGCCTTAATTACAGCAGAGTCTGGAGGAACACGGCACAATGCCACAGCGTGAACAGATTCACATCAAGAAAGCAAAGAGTCTCACTCCTGCGCCCTACATTAAGCGACGAGCCTAACTGAAGTCTGGTATAGAACTACAACTATATTACAAAAACAATCCGGTATATAAGTGATTTTTTTTTCATGTGTGGCAATAGATTTAGATTTGTCTCTGCAGGCAAAACCTGATCTTGGAGCAACAGTCTGGCTTAAATGGGAATTATTAATATATTGGCCTTGATAATATGAGACACTGCTATTAAAAAAAACAGGGATGTTGCGCATTTATAGCTTGTGCCGAGTCATTCATCTTTCTCTGCTGGCTCTCTTGCGACCTTTCAGTGCAATTTATGACCTTTAGATCAAGCAAAGTAACTTAAACGAGATATATTTGTCCGGCATACGAGACAATTCTTATTATCCTTATAGACTCAGATTTTCACAC
The DNA here is from genome assembly GCA_024362625.1 of Silurus asotus. Taxonomy (NCBI): domain Eukaryota; kingdom Metazoa; phylum Chordata; class Actinopteri; order Siluriformes; family Siluridae; genus Silurus; species Silurus asotus. The sequence continues at coordinate 3,898,647 of MU551716.1, forward strand.
TTATTCACACTTAAAGATAAGAAATGGATTGGATTAGAGGATCCATTAACAGCTATTTGTCAAAAAAAACAAAAAAAAACAAAAGCAGTTACCGATATTTCTGGGAGGCAGTGGAGGAGCTGAAGTGGACAGGACCCCACTGGATGGGCTGGTGTTGACGATGGTCCCGTATGTCTCATTGTTGACCAGGTTTGGAACGTAGCACCGCTGTTGTTTGTCCTTGGCTGTGATGGGCTGCATCGCTGAGCTGCCGGGCGTATAGCAACTGACCGGCCTCTCATCCCGCCGCAGGGGACTGGACTGGAGATAGAAAAGGTCGTAGGTCACAAAGACAGTCGTACAGTATCATTAGCAGCACACACACTGAACTAGTTTTACAGTCGCCCACACACACACACACACACACACACACACACAGGACAGAAAATGCAATAAATCTACATTCTCTTTTTTTTCCGAGTTTAATCAAAATAAAAATAAGAACAATATCATTAAATTCTAGGAGCACTGGTGTCACTGGCTTGAGTTTTTATAAATAAAAGGTTCAAGGAACAAAAAACCCTGACAACTCTATTACACAATGAATACTGATGGATATAGTATAGCTTATAGTATATTTGACTCGTATACAGAATCCGTGTAGTAACTTTCACTGAAAAAAAAGAGTCACGGCAGCAAAACACATCGGTACCTTCTCATCCAAATCTTCATCACTCTCGTCTAGGTCTTCGTGCTGTAGCCGCCACTCGTATTCGACATGCACGTGCGCATTAAACTTGCCAGCGAGCGCCTGGTTCAGCTGCGCACACAAAGCAGACGCTGTCGAAACTCTGAGATGCAACTACATTAAGCCATAACTGATGTGTAACAGTGAGTGTGACTCACCAGCTCCTCACACTGCAGATGTTTGAGTCTCCGGGCGATGTCCAGTGGGGTTTCACCCGCCTCGTTAGCTGCACGCAGAGTCAATAGTGTCACAGTGTTATATTCAGGAGCATCATTAATAGTGCTAGTTATTTACATTGGCAGGCTAAAGCTGAATGGAAAGGGAATTTCTTCACAGGCTCTTTATTCTGCTTTTGGAAAACCGCCATTTATATCACTATATGCACCAAACTTTAGGATTTTAAAAGTAGAAAGGTTTTTTGATGACCAACAGAATGTCTTTTTTTTTTTTTTTTTTTTTTTTTTTTTTTTTTAAAGGGCATTTGATCCCCAAAAACAGAGCATGCACACACATGCACAAGTGCTCCACTGGTCCTGGCTCCTCTGTTTTGCTGTTCACCAGAAAAGCATTAATTAGCTCAATTCCCATAGACAACACTGGGGACAATGCCAAACACAAATCCTGTCTCTTATCGCCACGACCAGCTTTCAAAACAGCCCAGGCAGAAGAATGTGAAAGAATGAAGCTAAATAAAAACAAGACGACTTTAACTCAAACAGTGGAAACGTTTCTGTTTCTCACGGAAGAAAGAAAAAGCAGAAGGCGCTAATTGCAGGCTCGGTCGATGAGTTTTCTTACCGATATCTATCGAAGCTTTGCCTCTCAGGAGCAGTTTGAGGCACTCGCTGTTGTCCGTGAGACAGCAGTAATGCAGCGCCGTGCTTCCTTTCGCCGTCTGCTTATCCAGATTCACACTTCAGATCAAACGACAAGGTTCAGAGTAAGTCTCTCAGCGCATTACTTAGAATTATCTTCACTGTGGAAAGTCTTAGGGTGAGTTTAACTGGCTTACAACTTTGGTAAGGTTTGGAATATACACCGTTTATGTGTTGGACTTCAGGCCATTACCTATTTTGAGTGAGGAAGTCCACGATATGAAGCGAGGTTCTGCCGACCAGCCTTACCGCCAGATGCAGGGCGGTCTCTCCTTGTTCCTACAAGGGGGAAAAAAGCCCAACAAACTTGGAACACATTTCACACTGATATCCTACAGAGTTTCCAGGTTGTTTTCCGGGATATTTTCTCAGTAATATTATGTATAACAGCTCCCGGGACTCCCAGCCTATCTGTCACTGACAATAAGGAAATAAAATACATACTCCTAATCATCTCTTACTGTGTGACTAAAACGCTTTTTTTTCTATTAATCTTTTAAATACAAAGGTTCGCTGTAATGTAAGCAGCACAGAAGTACAAATTAATTCGAGATTTCAAGTTCGATTTCTTGGGAGACCAAAAAGCAAACTCAAGTGAAGTCAAAACTGTCAATCAGACCAACACTGGCCAATTACTGGCACGTCTAAGTTCATATATGAGCAATTCCTCACTCCGACTACTGCATTCCTCTCCTATTGGCTTTACTAAATCACATGATGAATCTGGAACTTTTAGATAAACTGGACTGAATTCTGGCTACTTGAAGGATTTTCTGCAAATCAACACTGGCTCAATTGTGTGATATGAAAACTACACAGATAAATAACAACAGCAGCAAAACATTGATAATTCTCTATCAAAACGCTTTGTGGAAGACTCACATGCCCGTTAGCCAGAGGAATAGGTTCCATTAAGTCCACTCCCTCAGCGTAGACCTGGATGAGGGAGAAGATGTCACGTGCCTTCACCGCATCACACAAGGTATGCAGTCTGGATGAGGTGTCTGGATGTTTTTTCCGAGCGAAGCGCTTTTCTGTGTATTTAGCCGTGATGAAGTCTTTCCTGGCCTGCCTGAGAAGCCGAGAGAACAAGAGGTTAACACGAAAGGAGAAGCTCTGACACTGTCCACCGCAGTGTTTGGTCCAGTGACAAAAATAACACAACAACTGGAGGACATTTCAGTATTTCTGTTTGCTTTGCAGAAAAAAAAAACTGCTTCACATAAGGTTACAAGGTCTTGTTTGCTTCGTTTCAGAGCAGTTTACTTTTTCTTGCTCTCCGTATTTCCAGAGAGAGATTAAAATGCATTTATATTACATGTGTATACTGTATTAGACCGGGTGCTGTCCCAAATAAAAATAATATTGCACAGTAACATCTCGGCGCTCTATTGTGAGAGCTGTAAGCACAAACAGACAAGCAAGAGAACATCACTTACATGTCACTGGTAGGATTTGGTTTGACCCCATCTTCTGCACTCAAAGAAGCTTCCATGATCTCGTTAAAGCCAGCATTCCCTACGTTCTTGGCCAGCTGCAGGACACACGCATAGACACGCACCGAATATACAAAGGGCTACAACAGTGGAGCTTTTCTATAACCATGTACATAAAAAAATTTTTAGTCATTGGTTTTACAAAGATGTAATTGTGTAACAAAAAAATTCTCAATATAAATAATGTTGCTTTTATAATCAGTAGTGATTCCATGAAGGTCAGTAAGATCGTCGGAGTAAAACGTTATCTACGCTGCAACAGCTAAATATGAAACACCAACCAAGAGTTCGGATGTGCTAAGGACGTCCAGCGTGAGGGACTGAATTCTGGAGTAGTGCACTCCCAACTCCCTGTGGATCCCCGAGCATTCTATACAGGTCAGAATCCCCAGGTTAGTGGACAGCCATGTGGGTCCTGCCGAAAAAACATGGACATGATGTTTCACTGAATACCAATAAATGTTAAAACAGGAGTCTATGACCACATGATATACTGTTTGTGAAAGTGTGGTAATGTATTCAGAAGTTCACCACCCCCTTGATCTTAACCTGGTCATAGAGGTTTATAGAGGGTTATTCATTTATTCATTATTAATACCTTTTTTATTCTTTTTATTCTTTTCTTGCCCCTTGTTATTCATGCTTTGTGTTTGTTTAAACACTGTATGCCCTCTAACACACTCTGAGGCAAAGACAGGTGTTTTGAAAAACATAAAAGAGCATGAAAAACCTTATAGCACACATTCAACCAATTATGTGAAATCTGATTTAAGCTTGAACCAGACCTGATTTAGGGGATAAGACATGCAATAACATAACACACTTGCAGTATCTCACATGAGTGAGTACACCACTCACATTTCAGGGGATAATACTATAGAAATAAAGCTTAGATATACTTTATATATACCTTCCATACAGGAAATGATCTATTAAAAACTGAACAACAGCAACTAAAGACATCGAGGAAGGTTCCTGGATGCAATTATAAATTCACTTCATGGACCAAAGCATTGGGACACTTGGCTTTTCCATCCATATATAGTTATTCTCCAAACTGGTACAACAAAGATGGAGGAACACAATTCTACAGGATAACTTAGCATCAAATTTTCCTTTCGTTTGAACTACGAAACTCAAAATCTGCTCCAGCATGACGATACCCTGACCCATTACGAGCTCCATGAAGATAGATTTTACATGGTTTGAAGTGGAAGACCCTGAGTGGCCTGCTATAGAGGCTTTGACTTTTCACCAATTCAACACCTTTGAGATGAACGCTGACTGCAACCCAGGCCTCCTCACCTCCCCTTTATTACACCTTTGCGGTTGAATGATCACAAATCTCTACACAAGCACATTTTTGAATCTCGTTAAAAAATTCCCTATGAATGTTACAATCCAAATACATTTGTCCCCTCCTTGTCACCCTCCTTGTCACCCTCATTAAAGAAATTGAATCATTTCAGCACTCAGTCTATCACAAAGCCTTTTGTTCCTGCTCTGATCCATTCAGACTTCCTGCATCTCCTCCCGACCCCTTTATGAGACGCTCACCTGGAGCGCCGCAGTCACAGCAGACGTCGTTGCCAGTCATTCGCTTGACCTCGCCCAGGATGGCTTTAGTCAGCTCCTGCACGATGTTGTTCTCGCCCACGTGCTGGTCTCCCTTAAAGGCGTTGTTGAGCGCTTCCTCTTTACTGTTCTGCAGCACCGAGATCCAGCTGGATAGAAACAAGCCAAAGGAAGAGAAGCAGGAAGAGCGCGTGATATGAGATGTACGAGAGAGTAATGGATTCGGATAAGGGTAATTAGGAGTCCAGGAAAAGGAACTACATGAGGAAAAAAGTTTCCTTTTCAGTGAGAAAACACACGCATGCTTACATTTGGCACTCGGCCTCATCCTCTGCCTGAAAGTGATACGTTCGGTCATCTGCGAGACGGAAGGATAGCGGAAGGGAGTGAGAGAGGGAGAGAAAAATGAGTGTTAGAAGAAGTGATTATAAATAAAAGAAAAATTCTGTTTATTTTACATGCAGTGGTGCTGTGCACAGACACGCACACAAACACCACATACTGTATATACAAAACTAATACCACATTATATAGATGATGTGTTTTTGCTGCTTTATTCTGTATTAAAAGCATTTCCTTTGTGAAAGCCCTCATGGGCCTTTAGAATTCCTTAGCATTATATGCCTACTGCTATAAATCACTATATGCCACTCCTTAAACTATGCATGATAAGACATGACATAACCATGTATCTTATTCATGGTCATGACAGTCAATGATGCATCAATGACATAATAATTACCAGCCATGGCAGCTGGAGTAATGTTGTGATGTCATACAATGATTTTATGAGTAGACTGAGCACAGATAGTTGATAACAGAACTGATTCATACATGTACAAACACAATGTTTGGTGACAAACATTTGATGATGAAGCAGCAATCTTGAAATGTAAAGAGGATCATTATAAACGTTTATAACGATTTAGAACTCCTTCCATAGCACGTCTAGTGACATGATTCAATGTGAATCATGTCAATAAACGTGCATCTATGAACGTCGTCTCAAATGAGCTTTACACAGATAATGTGGTGATAAATAATGAATAAAACTGTACTTTATAAGTCTAAGTTTGTCCCTGATGAACGAGCTGGTGGCGACTAAGGCAAAGGAAAAACTCCCCGAGATGGCATAAGGAAGAGATCTTGAGAGAAACCAGACTCAAGAGGGAACCTCATTCTCATCTGGATTGCACCAAATGTCTATTTATTACAGCTAAAGAATGTTGAGGTGTGCAGTGATGGTGATCAGTAGCAAACTGTATTCCTGAGTCAGTGTAGCAGACTGTTGACATTAACTACAGTCCAAATCCAAATCCATAAAGCTCCTGTTCTTAATCCATAATCTCATGGATCCCCAGGGCAGATGATCATGTAGGGATTCAAGTAATGCGTCACTGGGTGTAGGGGCAAGAATTTGGGGAACCTCAGTACCAGTTCTAGACCAGCAGTAATACAATAACAAATAAAGATGTGGAAATGCAGATCTATTATATTAAAACACACACATTCACAGATACAATACTTTCCAACATACTGTGCAATGGCCATTAAAACTAAATAGAGCTACTGTGATTATAGGCAGGTTTGCGCTTCTTTTAGGTACACAAGCAGCATTATTAAAAGTAATCACTGAGTAATTAAAAAGGTTTATAAACCCCTGAAAAAACATTTTACAACACAGAGGAAACAAACCAAACTGCATGAAAGAGATTTTGGCACCAACTACAAACCTACTGGGAAAGTAGTGAAGCCTGGGAATGCTGTAAGAGGCTTATTTCAATCATTGTGTGTGTTGCATCCACCCTATAAATCCCTGTGCAACTTGTTCTTATTGTAATAATAATGTTGGAATAAACGTAACAGACTCAACGGAACATTGATTTGACTTGTAGCCCAGTGTAATCAAAGCTGGTCATCATGACATAATACATAATTCACACTTTTACTGATGTGTGAATAGATGTATTGATAAATATTGTAAGTTGTGGGAAAGAGTAGTGGAAGCCAGGCTGAAAGAAGAGGTTGACCATCTGTGAGCAGCAGTATGGTTTCATGCCGAGGAAGAGCACCACAGATGCAATAATTGCTTTGAGAATGTTGATGGAGAAGTATAGAGAAGGTCAGAAGGAGTTGCATTGTGCGTTAGTGGATTTAGAGAAAGCGTACGACAGGGTGCCGAGAGAGGATTTGTGGTATTGTATGAGGAAGTCAGGCATGTCTGAGAAAGTATGTGAGGGTGGTGCAGGATATGCATCAGGACAGGCTGACAGCAGTGGAGGTTGGACTGCATCAAAGATCGGCTCTGAGCTCTTTTCTGTTTGCAGTGGTGATGGACAGATTGACCGACAAGGTCAGACAGAAGTCTCTGTGATATTTGCGGATGATATTGTGATTTGTGGTGAGAGTAGGGAGCAGGTTAAAAAGAGCCTGGTGAGGTGGAGGTATGCGCTGGAGAGAAGGGGAATGAAAGCCAGTAGGAGTAAACAGAGTACATGTGTGTAAATGAGAGGGAGGGCAGTTGAGTGGTGCGGTTGCAGTGAGAAGAGGTGGAGGAGTTCAGGTACCTGGGGTCAACAGTGCAAAGTAATGGAGAGTGTGTTAGAGAAGTGAAGAAAAGAGTGCAGGCAGGGTGGAGTGGGTGAAGAAGAGTGGCAGAAGTGATTTGTGATAGTAGGGTATCTGCAAGAGTAAAAGGGAAAGTTTATAGGACTGTGGTGAGACCTGTGATGTTTTATGGTTTACAGACAGTGGCATTGAGTAAAAGACAGGAGGTGGAGCTGGAAGTAGCAGAGCTGAAGATGTTGAGGTATTCGTTGGGAGTGCAGGATGGACAGGATTAGAAATGAGTTTATTAAAGGGACAGCACATGTTGGACGTTTTGGAGACAAGGTGAGGGAGGCGGCATTGAGCTGGTTTGGACATGTGCAGAGGAGGAACATGTGGTATAGCAGTAAGCAAATGTTGAGGATGAAGCCACCAGGAAGGAGGAAAAGAGAAAGGCCAAAGAGGAGGTTTATGGATGTGGTGAGGAAAAACATGCAGGTAGTTGCATTAGTGGCGACCCCTAATGGGAAAAGCCGAAAGAGGAAGAAGAAGATTGTGGTAGAGTTATAATAGATAATCCCATTTATCCAAGCACCTAGAGTTCAGAACAAGTCTGTATACCTGAGATAAATGTTAAAGGCTTAGAGATGAGTGACTTTGCAGGGAAAGAGGGACAGCAATTGTCTGCAAAAAATCAGGCTATGTTTGTGTGTGTGTGTGTGTGTGTGGGTGTGTGTGTGTGTGTGTGTGTGTGTGTGTGTGAAAATACACATTTCTGGTTTTGAAAGTGTATTGTCATACGTGAGATGAGGTCGAAGCTTTTCTTTTCGTCTGGGTTGTGCTTGACCTGGCAGGTGAGGAGGTTGAGCTTGGCTGGTGGTCTGTTCGGCTGAGAGAACAAGTGAAAGAATGAAACAGAAAGAGAAAGAGATAATAAATTAGCAACACGAATGGAAAAACAATGAAGAAAAAAAGACTTCTGATAAAGCAGCTGCAAGTCCTCTACTGAGGATTGACGGCATTCTGAGGTCATTAGAACCACACTCCTGCATGTTCTTGAAGTAGGTGTGGCTCTGTTTCTCTTTTTTTGGGAAAAGAGGGAAAATTCCAAACCGAAAAAAAAATAAATAAATAAAAACGGAACAAGTTTGTAGCATTACTCAACACACATGATGTCCAGACAAAAAAATGAACAAAAAACAGTGGGAGATTTTTGCTAAGATTTTGTAAATATAAAATGGATTAAAGAGAAAAGAAGAGGAGAAGCGAGGGAATATGCAGTTTAGTAACACTTTGGCTCACCGTCCCGTGGGAGATGGTCAGGTAGCCGTTCTTCACTGTGCACTTCCTCTTCTGCCACACTTTCCGAAGACTGGAGAAAGGAAACAGGAACAGAGTCATCTCAATGCTGCAGCCCTTCAGGCCTTCAGTACATTTAAATGAATGTCAAAGGTGTTTTCATGACATGATATGCATGAAATTCATGTCCAGCATTACAGTGGGATGAAGTTAACCCACTGACCCATCGCTTTTCTTGTACAGGTTCCCGCTTCTCTCTGTGCCGTGCTCCTTGTTCCCCTGCGGTTGGTGCAGACTGTAAGTGGTGCTCTGCCGCACCTGCGAATCCTGTAAAGCAGGAGAAAGGAGCATGTTGATGCTTGTGCACATTTCTCTTGAAAAAGGGACAGGAAGTGGTTATTCCCAGGGCCAAAGCAAGGGGAAAAACTTGCACTCTGATGCGATCACTTCCTTTGAGGAAACTGCCATCGTGGATGTCCCAGAACCCCCAGAGAGGTGACCGCAATCACGAACACATTTACAAACTTTGGGAAAGTAGTAAAGCCGGAGGGAAAGTGCAGTACCAGACTAAGGTTTCATATGTGCTTTATATGGAATATGGAAAGGAATATGTGCAGATTAGACTATAAAAAGACACAAATATTCAATGTGTATTTAAAGCACAAGGAATTGACATTAGGTAGGTGAAACATTTGAAGCCAAGTCTGATTTCTGCACCTCAACACACAACATAGATACATGTTTTTTTATTTTTTATTTAAGTCAGGTTAAACTAATTATTATTATAATTTTTTTTTCTATGCAGAGGTGCCAACATTACTAACAAGACAATCCTAGAGTGCAGAATGGAAACCCTGGTGCATGTGAGTGGACAAAATTACAATGTAAACAAAAATGCTGAAATAAATATTATTTGAACTTATATTTAACTGCAATTTATGAGATTTAAAAGGAGCCGGATGAGTGCTTACGTCCAACCAGTGACTGGTATTGAACAAAATCATAACTTTAAATAATAAAAGTAAAATATGCAGAATTTGGGGGTAAAAAAAAAAAAAATTGCTCCTTTATTAGTGATATGAAATATCTATTAATACATGAACAATACGAATGCACGTTAGCCAGGACTATATTACTGAATGAGCTGCAGGTTGACAAAATAAATGCTAAATATTCACTTGTTTGTTTGTTTTTTGGTTTACAAAACCAAGTTTTTCGAATTCCCATGTGTAAGCTAATGAAAATAACGTAAACATAAATGCGCATCCTTTCCCCTTCAGTTATCTGGCTTTATTGGCGCTTGAATTTTTTCTCAGCGTGCTGTACTTTTTAAAATCAACCCCTACAGTGAAACACAAAATGTTGGCACCTCCGTACACGAATAACAAAATCAAACAGGAGGTTGGAACTTTGTAGTCTCCCACCCCTTGCACCTTTCTTTAAAAAAAAAAATAAATAAATAAATGAAAAAAAGTGGACATCAATCAGGCACTTACTCTCCTAGACTTCATTGGCAAAGGATGGAGGCATTAAGAAAAGAGAAACAAAATCTTTTCATCAGACAATTTACCCACAGCATGCTGCACAAAAACAAACACCAAAAGCACAGTCTTCTAAATGCTAAACCTCTTGGCTACTTAGTGGCCAATCACAGAGGTAAGAAGGTTGTTTACCTGCTCCTGATTTACATGTAATCACAACATGTTTACAGATTACAAGAGCTAAAGCAGTTTGCCAAATCAATTCCAAATCAAACTATTTCAGTTAGTTCAAAATGTACTATACGTTATGCTCAATGCTCGGCCTTACCTCCTTTTGCTCCACCTGAAGTGCCGTCTTCAGCACTTCTCGTAACTGTGTGAGCTGCCTGCGCTCCTCATCCTGAGCCTGTTTGATCTGAAGCAGAATGCAAAATACTTATACTGTTAAAATAAATGACTTAATGTATAATTTCTAACATACAGTACCGCTAATGTTATGCTCACCGTATGCAGGTCAGTTGCAAGTTTCTCTATAGAGGGTTTCAGGTTGTCTACAGCCTTCAGGCCGTCCTGAAAAAAACTGAGACAAGACGTACAGTCAGGTGTAAAAATACATCACATTAGCATTAACCCTTCACTAACATCCTGCCAACCAGCACTCACACAAACACACACAAGTGCACACACACACTCTGATGGTCTAAAAATCTCTTCTGCCAATAGTGTTTCTCCTGACTTCAGAAATAATTGGTCAAAACCTTCAGGATTAGGCCAAGTTTTACCTCTAAATGCGGGAAATATCTGTATTCTGTCACACTAGTGGGGAGTTACAGGAATATTTTTGGCATGCATTCTCCTGGATGGACAGTATTGATCCAGGAACCTTTTCACTTCAAGCTTTTCTCCCAACGGGCCTGATGTATGTGTATGTGAGAAGCAGCTTGGCAAAGCAGATCTGACAGAGCTGCAATATGTGCAATGTTTCTGATAAACAGATGCCGTTCACAGCCAAGGAAAAAGCTTCACACATTCTTAACTCTTTGTATATTCCTGAAAACTAATAACTGGCCAATTCTCATTTGCTCGGACCTCGACTACAAGTAAAGCTGCACTGAAAAATGTCATCCAATGTCTGACTTCAAACACAAATGATCTGATATCAAGGTCAATGTGCATGACCTTGTGATAATCAGCTGTGCTGTTCCAAAGCATTGCTAATCTAACACGCTCAAGTCGATTTCTCCTTTACAACATCAGGAGAATCCATCCATTTTCTAACCACTCAGGCCACTCTAAGGTGCTTGTTCGGTCCCTTGCCATTAGACTAAACTACTGCAACTTGCTCCTGGCAACATTTGACCTTTGGATATGATCCAGAATGCAGTCACATGATTTATTTTCAACCTTCCTTAGTTCTCCCACACACCAACCCATTGCTACATTCCCTTCACTAGCTTCCTGAAGCCACCCGCAATAGATTTAAAACACAGATGTTTACCTACGAAGCCAACAGTAGAACAGCACTAAACTACCTTAAAGCACTTATCTCAATCCTCAGCCACTGATCGACTGCTCCCATCATCTCTCAGGGTACGATAAAAGCATGTATCAAAACTCTTCTGACACCTAGGTAGTGAGATTAAATTGCCCTTGATGTCCAAAAAGTGGGGCAGTGGTGATCCAGTGGTTAAGGTGTTGGGTTAATAATCGGAAGGTCGGGTGTTCAAGCCACAGTATCGCCAAGCTGCCACACTTGGGCCCTTAAACAAGGCCTTTAACCTTATCTGCTCTAGGGGGGCCGTATTATGGCTGTCACTGTGCTCTGACACCAGATTCCAATGCAAAAAAATAAATTCTACTGTGCTGTAACGTGTATGAGACAAAGCCTATTCTATCTATTCTATTAAACAGCTGAGTCATTAGCAGTCTTCAAACGGCAGCTAATCCACATATTCCAGCTGTACTTAAACATTTCTCTTAAAAAAATGACAAACCAGTACCAGAATGTATTTAGTGAAATAATCTCTCTAAATAAGATCGTAATGCCACAAATGTAAACATATTAGGCTTATTTCTGTTTACACTTTAGGCTTACACACAGCTATTTAACAGCATGAGCCTGACATTCACTATGTGTGGAAATGGCAATTAGCTAGCAAGGTTTTAGACAAATTTACACTTATGTCATTTAAAGTCTTTGATTGTTTTAGGTGTCTGTCTGTCACAGTGACATCCTATGGGAGTAACTTCCATGTACTGTATATGCCCTATATGGACCCATGTATGCATGTGGTAGCATTAAATTCTCCATTCATTTCAACTGTGCACAAGCCAGATCCATAAAACAAAAACAATAAACATGTGGTTTACATGGCTTCAAATTATTTAACTAACTTATTTAACTGTTCAAGTTTAGGAATTATAGTTTTCCAACTGCAATTTGTTGTAGTCGTTGCATTGTTACAGTCACACATTTTATATTGTTAGTCAGTGGTGAAACATAGCGAAAGCAAATACTTCTCATCTGCCACGTCACATAAGTACTATGGTCTAGCAACCATTTCAGCAACCATTTTAGTATATCTTCTAAATGGACAATACTATAGAAATGAAACTTGTATATATTTCAGAGTAGTCAATGTGAAGCTTGTGTATCTTGTATTAGCAGTTATAATTTGGTGCTTTGAGTACAAAGAGATTTCTGAGGATTTAATAATTAGAATTGTTGCTCTCCACAATGATGGTGTAGGCTATAAGAAGATCAGTAACACCCTGAAACTGAGTTATAGTACAGTGGCCAGGGTCATACAGAGGTTTTTCCAAGAGGGGTTCCACTCAGAACAGGCCACAAGGGTCCAACAAAGAATTAGATTTCTCGTGCTGTGCATCAGGTGCACAAGCTGGATTAAAAACACAGATTCATGAGTGCTGAGAGAATGACTGTTTTAGAGGTTGTGGCAGAAGTGGAAGGTTCTCTTGTCAGTGCTCAGACTATACAGCGAACACAGCGCAACAAGTCTGTATGCATGGCCATCATCCCAGAAGGATTCCTCTTCTGAAGTTGTCTTACAAGAAAGCCCACAAACCGTTTGCTGGAGACAACCTGTCTAAGAATTACTATAACCATGTCCTGTACTCTAATGAGACTAAGATAAACTTGTTTGGCGATGCCCTGGTGAGGAGAACCAAGAAATTTGTGTCTTGCCTACAGTCAGGCATGGTGGTGGTAGCATCATGGTCTGGGGCTGCGTTAGTGCTGCTGGTAGTGCAGATCTGCGGTTTATTGAAGGAAACATGGATTCCAACATGTACTGTTACATTATCCCTTCAGAAACTGGGCCAAACGGAAGCTCCGTGATGTCACAAATAGGATCCCAGCAATGACTTGTGCAGCTCTGTTGAATTCTATGCCCAGGAGCATTAAAAGCAGTGCTACATAACAATGGTGTTCACACAAAATTTTGACACTTTGGACACAGTTTTGACATGTTCACTCAGTGTACTTAATTTTGTTGCCAGCTATTTAGACATTAATGGCTGTATGTTGAGTTATGTTTAGAGGACAGTAAATCTGTACTGCAGTACAAGCTGCACATTGACTACTCTAAAATATATACAAGTTTTGTTTTTATAGTATTGTCCCACAAGAACATAATAAAATGGTGGCTGAAATGTGAGGGGTGTACTCACTTTTGTGAGATACTGTATTTACAGTTCCAAAATATGTTTGCTAGTGTAGCATATGTTAGCATAATATAATCAATGTTTTCACTCTATTTCTTTCAGTATAATGATAGTTATTTTGGGGGGTTTGTTTGCACATAAGTTGCAGAACGGTAAATTAACAGGTTGATAGACGGCAGTCATTTGAATTGCAAATAAAATCATCTTCATAATCATAACAATAATGGCAGCAGCAGCTACAGCAATATAAATATATACATATTAATAAATACATGAATAAATAATAATCGATACACAGGGGAAATCCAAATGTAGCCTAATTCTCCAGGAAATCCACCCACCTGGCAACCCTGCTCTAAGCAGTGCCGATAATTCGCGCTTGGTTTTGGTAAAGGGGAAGAAATTATGCGCCACATTGACCCTTGCTAATTGCTTGAACCTTATTAAATCGCTACAGAATATCTAAAAAGCTGTGCGAGACCTCCTTATTCACTAAAGCTCATTTTAAAACAGCATCCCTTCAGGGCGTAATGAATCTGCATACACACGATGTGGTGCGAATTTTATTGCAGATGTACATCACACACTTAATTGCTAATATTTTATTCTGTAACACTTCCACTGTGGACATTTTGGGTTTTGTGTTAGATTTTTCTTGAGCAAAAGCTGCTGTTCTTCGAAAAATAATACCGTGGCCTTACTTGCATTGTGCATGGAAATACTTGATGAGATTCTGCAGTAGATCCACACCCTTCTTGATTTTTATCTCGTTCACTTTGAGGAGATACTGAAACGCCAAAAAAAGGAGGAATATATCAGAACAAATGTAACGAAGCATTAACGGTTTTAGAAATCTGAGGTAAAAGTTGCTGCTAACAGTGAAAAAAAGAAAAGAAATGTTGGTCTAGCAATTACACAGAGCACAGACATAAAAAGACGACTTCTTCCTTCTCAGCACCTCAGCATGCGCCTCCACCTACTGACCTCGCACATCTGAAGCTGAAAGAAGCGCCTCTCCTTCTCCATCTCCTCTGCAATCTCGGCGCCGCTGATCTCGGTCCGGATCATTCCGTGCTGTCGAGCATGCTCCTTTTTCTCCTTCTCAATCTTGGTGCTATAAGAGGCAGAAAATGACTTCTTAAAATAAAATAAAAAAACGGAAAAAACACACATACTCACGTTGACATCTTTTTTCACGTTGACAAGACACCACTCGTGAAACAGAGCAATCCTTACAGCTTCAGTAGCACATGTATCCTATTTTTCATGGCCACAGCATTTCCTTCGTGAAAAGGAAAGCCAAGCAGTGACAGGAATCCAGAGTTAGCGTCAACGATGGAGTTAGAGGGCTTTCTACTTCTTCAGGCAATTCAAAAAAAATTTTTTTATTTTTTTAGTTTTTACATTTTTATATCTCGATCCTGGTCAGCATGGTGATGGATCCGGGGTCCATCCCAGAATCACTGTGTGTGTAATAAAAATAGCTCGCTCAGGGCCCCATGCACACAAAATCAACACGTTTATTCACACGCAAGGGCTGGTTATAATTCATGGTGCCAGACGAATTCATCAGTGTGCCTTCCTTTCGTCTGGATGCAATGTTGCCATTTACTAGACGCCATATTCTTCATTGTAAAAACAGATGAACTGAGCTTGAACTTAACAGTAATTTGAGTAGCGGGGGCACTTCTGACGTTTAAATCCAAAGCATTGTTTTCTTGATTTTTAAATCCGAAACAGCAAAACTAGTTTATTTTTGACAACCAGATTGTGGTATAATGGTGTCACTTTTGTTTCCCACCCTATTTTCCAGTACAGTATCTTTCTTTCGGCTTCTCTCATTAGGGGTCCATGTTTATGATCAACACTTTTAATTTGGCACATGTTTTTATGCCGGATGCCCTTCCTAACGCAACCCTCCCTATTTATCCGGGCTTGGGACCGGCACTAAGAGTGCACTGGCTTGTGCAACCCTAATGGCTGGAGTTGGTTCCCTAAACGGCAGCGGTGAGAGTGCCGCATCCTAACCACTAGACCACCAGTACAGTATAAACTAATCATATCAGAAAAATGTAAAAAAAAAAATAAAAAAAAAGGGGACACTGCGGATGAATCATAAATACATGATCCTTTATGCATGTCTCCATTTGTTATGCGAGAAAGTACAAAATGTGGAGAATTTTGTTAATGGACCGAAAAAAGTAGAAAGCCATTAATTGTAAGCATTTACATCACAAATCAGGCTTAAAATGGCCACCTCTGGATCCTCTGCGTGCGAGTCTAAAGCCCAGCGAGTTTCTCATCAATTTGCCAACGAGGTTGACAAAAACCCAAAGCGGAAAAAAACAAAAAGAAGATATAAAAAATGGAAATAGCAAATGACAAAAGAGAGGATCATTCGCTCATTTATAAAGAGTGGTGGTAAAGTTGGCACTGTGTTGTTGTTTTTTTTAATCAAAGTTGACAGACTACAAACGGACTCTAAGATTGAGAACAGTCATCAGCACACATGCTCCAACATCCTTTCTAAAAAACAGCTGGAAACATCAACTGTTAAACAACCTCAAGTTTACTAGACACACTGCCAACAGGAAAGCAATTTCCTGCCAGATGCAATGGCACAAAACAAAATCTCTAGCAGGCATTTACTAACGCTTGCTCGGTATTACAAACATATATTATTTATATATTTTACACTGACAAGGCAGCAACAACCAATTGAACAAATCAGTAATTAAAGTAGTTGCCATCGAATTTCCTTATTGATTAGAAGATCTATGATATGAAGCACACTGCTGCACTACGCCACTTCATATCACAAGCACTGAAGCTCTTTCAATCAGTCATATTTCAAAAGTGAACAAAAACTAAGTATTGCAGCAAAAAGAAAAAATAATAATCTATGGAGTCTGATTTGGAAAGTGTTTAATAAAAGCACTTGGTACAATACCGTCATTTATATGATGCTTTTGGATGAAGCCTGTTTAAGAGCATGTATCTAATTAATGCTAGATTTAATTGGTATTATAAAATGTCTTTTAAATAATCCAATAAACTGATTATTTAAATTAGAAAAAAATATCAGATGGCTCAATAATCAAAATAAGAGTTATTTGCAGCCCAAACAATTACTTTTTTTTATAAAATGAACCCAGATTCTACTTCTTGAAACCAATCAGTTGAAATCCTTTTGGCTTTCTTTCAATCCTCTCACCTCATTTGTGCTACAGTTTTCGCACACTTAGGCGTTCGTTAGTCGGACATCTGTTCACAATCCTCTAATACTCCAGACCTTTAAGACGCTAAAACGACATGAAGCTCTCCTACTTTTCAGCGAGTAGAACCCGAATCAAACGGTGACGCCGAGGGCAAATCAACAGAACACCCAGGAGCGCTTATACTCCATTATATCATCCGGCATCATTTTAAAGGACGATAATGAACTAATTGAAAAGTTTTTCAAAAACAAACCCAAAGAAAATAAGAGCTGATGGGACCAGAAGAGAAGGGAATCTCATGAAGCAGCAAAATGAAGCGACTGATGACGGGAAATGATGAACTCAAAACTGAATGGCACATCGACAGCAACCCTGACTTTACTTAAATGGTATGGGAGAGGGAAAATAGCATTACCCTTTCAGTAAAGAATGTCCTTTGCTGCTTGGAAAATATATAAGAGCTATCATAAATCTCATACATTGAAGGAAAGAGGAAGGAAAAATCAAACACAGTTAGAGTGATAGTCGATAAGAGAAAAGGAGATGAGGTGAGGAGACGAACAGTTCATTATCTAAAGTGCTGGGGTATGGAGTTCAGGAAGTAAATGTGTGGTTCAGCGATCATTGAAAATGACGCCCACACAGAGAAAAGCTGACACTCTAATTGTCACATTGTAATTGTGCTTCTTTTTATTAGTTAATCACTGCCTTGCTGAAAGATGTTCAAATGAAAGTCATTATATTTAAAACGATGTGAAACACTGCAATTAGTATTTAACCCATTCATTTTTACAATTCCAATTCTCACTCTGTAGCAGAAAGGTTTAACTGGCTTACACTTTGGTCTCATAGTCCTTCCAGGCCTTATCAAACGGCTTTTTCAGATCCTGCAGGGACACAAGAGGGGAAAAAAACAGCGAATTAGACGTCGTTAGTGACATTATATATATATATATATATATATATAACTGAAAGAGCATTTTACCAGTAGACTAATAAACAGGGTTTGGTGTTTGACGTACTGCACAATATAATAGACATACACCATTACTTCACTGTTATAAAAAATGAAAAAAGCACTTGGACTTGTAATAATATTGGTCCAAGTGGAAATGTTGGAACTGATTCTAACACAATACACTTTTTTTTATTGCTCTATAAAAGTCTAACCATGTTGCCCAGTTTTAGTTAAGGTGTTTAGGGAATACACACAGTGCCCAGAAGGGTGTGGTTTCTGACTGAACATCATAGGAAAAAAATGCTGTTCGATTATTATAGAAGTATTTCAGCATGATAATCCAGATGTTCAGTAACCAAGTCAAGTCAAGACTTAAATACTTATATAATTATCGAACAACATTTTTTTTCTTCAGTAACCAAGACTTGACTTGGTAACTAAACATCTGAAATATTATGCTTAAATACGTATATCATGATTCAATATTATATAAGTATTCAAGCATGCTAATCCAGATGTTCATTAACCAATAGTGTACAAGGATATAATACACTTAAGTATATTGCATAAGAATGAGAACAAGCATCCCACAGCACACAAAGATGCGCAAAAATACTCACGTCATTTTAAATGTATCATTTAATCTCATTATTGGATATAAAAGATTTGTGAATTGTGCTTTGCTATGGAGCGCCCGTTCTTGCAATCGTATACTAAAACATAAAATTTCTAATTCGCTTTCAGTATCTCTCGATCAAATGTTAATGTGCGAGAATGTGGGGAGGTGTTTTGCTGAAAGAGTGAGCACTTTTTAATATACTCCAAAACCTCATGAGCTTTTATTTCTGCATATTCTCAACAGGGGAGTGCAAATAATTCTGCACTGGAATATGGGTTTCTGAAACACAGACAGCAAAACAGGCTGTAAATTCAGTTTTGAGAACTGTATGTAGGTTGTATGGCTAATGTGCTTTAGCGAACATCTGAACAAAACACACTGAAAGGGTAAAGATTCTCATGGCCCGAGTCACAGTCATCATAAGAGCATGGTGGGAACTCCAGACCTGCTGCAGAAAAGAGGGTCATTCTTTTGCCTGCATGGGTGAGCTTCACGAGTCGGTGACTCTCAACAGAGAGACTTCCTGTAGCAGTAGAGCATCCAAAATGTGGAGAGCTCAAATGGTTTTCTAGTAATGTCTGCATGAGTGGAGGCCAAGCACAGCTTTAAGCAGATGAGTATGTGACAAAAGAGATCTTTGGGAGACAGAGAGTGGGATGATGGGATTTGGAGATTTGGGTATGACATCAGCTTTGTATACTGCTGTTGTAGCATTTCCCAGAAGGCCCTACACAAGCTGGCTTAGGGCGGAGTGACAAAAAAAAACACACCTTTCTTTGATTCTTTGCTTCTGACACAGTGTTCTAGTAATAGGTATTACACACGAAATACAAAAAAGTATGTATTTCAATGTTTTAATTTAGATTTGAATGTTCTTCAAGCTAAAAAAAATTTAGTTAAAACCACCTCACAGAGAATTGTGTTTGAATAGCATTTTAATTATCCCTTGTCTGCGGTGACTAGAGCGTGAAAGACACCGACTTTGGTTAATGGCTCGTGTGACAGCTCACATCTAGGCCTATAATCTCATCCATTAATGCATCACACATCTGCATTGAAGCTCAGCGAAATCAGCATGGATTATTAACATGTAAAACTTGGTTGTATTATAAAAACCCTGTAAAGCTCCTTTAAATACAAACACCCTGTAAAAATGTAAATCACACCCCATAATTTTTCATTGTAAATCACAGTTAAAAAAACTTTGTAATACAGACACTTTACAGTCTGGGTAAAATATAGACAGAAGATAAAGCATGGTAACTCCATAAAGTGTCCATAAACTCGGCTGAAATCAGACTGGCCTCACACACCCCGAGGAAACAGTAGGATGCATGTCATAAAATGAGGTCAAAGATAAAAATATTTTCCTCAAACTGTGCTAAAGTGGGTATTAGGTAGCTCATAAAATCCTCATCTACAGTATTTCACCATTGTTTGACTTTCTTCAAGGAATATAATATCCAGTATATTATCTATTTATTGGTTATATTTTATGGTATCACAACAAATTTTTGACACTTTACTATGTGCTATTACATTTATTTTCAATTATAGCAGCTGTCTGAGGGCTGAGATGCTACTAAAGAACATATTCATTCACACCTATTAATGGTATGGTTGTAAAATCTTTGGAGAAAATTTTAGAGAATGGTGTACTAAGGTTGTAACCCAGACCACCGGAAAAAACTAGTGGGTTTACATCAACAACATAACTACAACATAAGTTCTTCCAATGAAGACAAATCCAATTTTGGTCAATTAAAGATATATATATATATATTAAAAAAAAGTTTATTCAAGTACCTACGACAGAAAATTTAAAACTTTTAAGTAATTTCTGTGCCTATTATTTTTAACTAAGCATCTTTTTCAATTCTTTCCTCAGTACAGCCAAAATTCTTGTTCAGGTTACTCATATATATCCTCAAAAGTTAATGTAGGTTAGGTTTGAGAACAATGGAGTATTCTTTAAAACCTCCGAAAGTTTGCTTGGGATCAAATTTCTAATAACAGTGGCTAAATTGGTGCTTTCTAGCTGACAGATTTTCACTGCACTCTAGAGAATTCAGAAGGTCAGAAGTTCTCTTAAAGATGAGAAAAGGCTTTTTTGAAGCATAAATTAGACTGGTCTGAGTGTGTAAAGTCTGGACTTCATCCTAATTAAAGCTTAGCAAAGAGTGCCTAACAACTTTAGTTACAGATTCATGAATCTCCATGAGAGTGTCTCTCTCTCTCTCTGCTCAGCTCAGGGCCCCTTCACCATGGGAAGCACAGAGAGAGAGAACGGAAGAGGGAGGGCGAGAAGCAGGGAGTCTCCAGGGAGACGAGACAGAAGCCGAGAGAAGCGGGCTCATTAAGAGCTGATCGCATCATGCTTCATGTAGGAGCTAACGAATCCCCATCACATGGTGCTGGGGAGGGTCAGGGGGTCAGAAGGGATTTTAATTTGCCATAAATCACACCCATCTGTCCATCTGCTCTCTCACACACAAACTCAGCGTGTCACTCGTAATTAATTCGGTCAGATGTGTTTAACTTTTAGGGCGCTCCTGGCTTTACTAATTGTGTCAATCACTGTTATGAAATTCTTTGCGCCACTTTTAATAAGCTGAACAGCACAGAGCAGAAAATTCGCAGCTACCAGCATGAATAGATAAGGAAATAAGGAAGCTGCTGTAAGGGGACTGTGTTGACTTGTGGAGGTCTTAAACCTATACTTTGGACGAGTATTTACGCACATCTTAACTGTATAACAGACTTTGAGCGTCTCTCTGGTTACCACGGCACTGCTTCGTTCTCAAAGTTCTTACTGCGCACCATCGAAAAACACCATGTAGTTATATAAAACATCCTAAGTGTAAACTTCGTTCTTCATCATAAGCAAATTGCACTGAAGTACGTTTATTAGTTTCTCCGTCTATTACAGTTTACCACAGGGTTTTACTGCTATCCTTTTTACTTAAAGGATTCAAATCTGAGTTGAAGTGAACGTTATAAGACACAGGTGGTAAACCTTAACTCCACAGAATGTTGCAGATAAACCCACATTGAAACACTTACCCCCTTCACCCCTTTCAGATCGCCCTTCAGAAGACTGTCCAATGGAAACGTGATGATGTTATTCATGTTCTGAAACTGAAGCAAGAACAAGCATTAAAACTTTCTCCTACAGTTTCTGTTGCAAAAGAAGCCCCTCCTTTATATTAGGACTGCTTTCATCACATTAAGACTCTCATTAGCGTTAAAAAGAATCCTTTCGGATACAAATTCGGTGTCACGCTACAATTTCTCACTGAAGCCCACCAGATGCGTTCTGTAAGCGTATGAATATTATTGTCTCTAATCAACATTACACACATTCTCAAACTTCACAAGAACCCAAACTGAGACTAATCCAATTTTATAGAGCAATCCATAAAACATTAGAGGTGGGAATGGTCGATGTTTTGTCAGCTGTATTTACAATTCAGTTATGCTTATTCTGGTGACCCATAAGTATAATTATTGTTTAAGCATATTGTAGACTTGTGGGCTAAAGTCAGACTGTAACACAAACACAACAGGGCACATGCGCTCACATTTTACACGCCTCACAAAACTCTGTGTGGATTGTGGTTCAAATGGATGCGTGCTCCATGTGATGTTTACTGTAAAAACGCTTTGGAAATGAATTCAGTGTTAAAATGACTCAGAATGCACAAATGCATCACATACTGTAGCAACTGAGAAATAAATGTATGCTAAAAAAAATTACTTTATTGAGAGAGGAATATGTGGAGGTAAGACACTGAGAACATGTGCATACTTAGGGACAATAAGCCCACAGGATTTATTCTTCATTGCTACAAAAATCTAATTATAAATTAATGTTTCATAATCACAGAATTAAAAACAAAAGACATCAAACTGACTGATGACTATAGATGTAATTATAATTATATACAGTATTACATATCATAACAGTAATTGAATTATAGACATATAAATGGCAGAGCACACATGATAAGCCACAGATGATGAGTGCATTGCTGAGTGTCCATGACATTTTAATAACCAAAGGAAATGAGCAAAAAAAACATTTGTTCTTCAAAACTAGAGCAAAGTGCTCTAGAAATGAGATGTTAATGAGTGAAACATATAGATGAATCAAATTTATCTAGTATAGTACAAAAAAAGCAAATGCATTTAAAGCAAATAAAAGAAATTACTTCTTATTGCTTTAAATGTTCTACTAGCAGATCATTGTGCTCGTTTTTAACATTTATCTGATAATAGAATAAGAAAATGTAAAACTTATTAGAATTTTTAGAAATAGGTTCTATTCTCATTTTTTTAATAATTTATTGTATAACTCCATTCTCACACACACACACACACACACACACACACAGAGGGCTCTCACCAGATTCTTGAAGAGGGCGGTGAGCTCCTTGGTAAATACAGAGAACTTGAGGAAAGCTGAGCCAAGGTCAGGGTCATCCCGGTACACGCAGTTCTCGCCGAACTTCTCCAGAGCTTGCGTGTACTGTTCCTCGTTCTCAACATGAGCTGAAAGAAGAAAAGTGAAACATAATCTGTAAATCGATCTGCAGTAAACGGAGCGCGAGCTCATAAGGCATGACCTTCTCAATCACATCTAACGCAGAACAGGATCATAATAGTTTGAGACACAAAACTAAAGCCAGGGTGCGCTGTGTGATTCCATGGGGTGTTTTAGGGTTATTATTTATCACATTCTAAAAGATAAGAATTCTTAAGACAGATTTTGATTATAAACAGGGCAAAGCGTTTTTCATTCGATGCTCTGCACAGATTTGTAGTTCTTCCCCTAGAAAGCATAGATTAGAACAATCTTATTTATTCTTTAATACTGCAGTGTTTGTGTAAAGCCGCTTTAAGACAATGTCCATTGTTGAAAGCGCAATACAAATAAAATTTAATTGGCACTCCGACTATTAATAATACAAAAACTCTATGAACAGAGGACTTACATGCTAATTGGTTGATTACAAACAGTAAAGCAAAATTTAGTCTACTATTTGTTTGCATTCACAATCCCTCTATGTCCTGTCATTATATAACCCCTCCTCCCAACAACCAGGTGCTGAATATTACCAGGGCTGATGTAAGGAAAACTCGATGCAGAGTAAACCCACAGAAAGCTGCTAGACCAGACAACATTCCTGGCAGAGTGCTCAGAGGATGTGCAAACCAGCTGGCAGATGTTCTCGCTTCGTTCAATCTTCAACATCTCTCTGTGCTCTGCTGTCATCCCAACAGGCTTCAGGGGCAATACAATTGTCTCTATGTGGAAGAAATCTTTAGTGTCCTGCCTCAATGTCTGTCTGGATTGCAGGAGCACCACAATGAGCCCTGAGGGCTGGGTGCTCAGTGTTCCCTGCGGAGATTGTGAAGAACAGCACATTTTTTGGTGTTCACCTGATTGAGAACTTCACCTGATCCCTCAATGCTAGCTCCATAACCAAGAAAGCTCATCAGCTTCTCCACTTCCTGAGAAGGCTGAGGAAAGCACAGGTCCCACTACAGCTGCATAACTACCTGGTTTATGAATTGCGCCACTTCCCTCCATCACATTCGTTTACACCGCACAATGTATCCGCAAAGTCAGCACTTTATTCACACAACCCCCTTCACTCTCTTGACACGGAAAAAGGGTACGTAAATATTCTGCCCCCCACCTCCAGACTGTGTACGAGGTTCTTTCCTCAAGCCATTAGGCTCAACAAAAATGTACTAGACTGTCTCTGTCTCTCTCTCTCTCTCTTTCGCACGCACACACGCACACACACAAACACACACACACACACACACTTGAACTCCTTCACTGAAATTCTTTATGCAATGCCTTTGCACCATGACCCATTTAGCTCTGTCTACTGGTCGGTGCTGCACGATGTCATTGTGTTATCTCACTGTACTGTGCTCTGTTGTTTGCACTAAACATTGTAAGCACACGTGCACATTATAAAGTCCTTTAAATAGGCCGGTTTGTTCTAGTCAGATTGTCATTTCTGTTTATTTACATAGCACTTTGGTCCTGGAGGAATTTTTTCTCATTTCACTGTGTACTGTACTGCATATTGATTGAAATGGCATTAAAAGACACTTGGCTTGAGTAAAAACACATATCGTCTGCTGTGTTTTTTGCCATAGGTATTCCATGAGATTGGTGTCATTATAAATTGCCTCCTTCTGGTAGATTTAATATACATTCCGTAGCAGTGGTAGAACCAGAACTTTGACAGCAGCTACTTTTAATCTCAGTGTCACCAAATCAGCCAATGTTTAATATGTCGCATTAAAAAAGACGCGTTCAAGTCAAACCGGGACTTTAAATTCTACAGGTTTAAAAATAGATGTTAGCATGGTGGTATCACACGTAGCATGTTCTATCACTAAAAGGTGGGACACATGTCGTGGGCCAGTCCAGAGACCGTTAATTAGGGTGGCGGACAACAGTGTTAAAGCATGCATGGAACAGTGTGTGGTGATGAAGTTTCCTGTGAACTGACTGATTTAAACCTGTCTACAGAAGACCTTAAGCACAGTGTGATGAGATGCTCAGCCACAGTAAGACATTTGAATAGGGTAAACTTTTTAAAGATGTCCTTACGTTAGTCAGTGACAAAACTGGTCATTGTGGTTCCCTGATTCTTCTATTATTTGAGTATTTGCACGATTATTCCATCGATTAATCGGATAAGAAGTACTTTTTCTTTATTGAAGAGCAATACTAAATAAGAGAGAGAAAATAAGACAAAAATGATCAAGTAATTTGTTTACTTTTTATAAAATGTATAAAACAGAAATCATAAAAATCTAAATAGAAAAATCTATTTTAAATTACATAAAAAAATTTGAACCGCACTGTACTGTGTTTTTCTTTATGTTTTAGTTTAAAATGATGCCAAACTTTGGAAACTTTGTGTTGTTTTCTTTGGATTTTTTTAGAGAAACTTTACTTGGTGTTTTCTGAATCTTCTCCTCATCCCTTGTTTTTTCCCGTTTCGCCATTTTTCATTCTGCAGCGTCTTCTGTGTTTTCCTGTCCAGAACACTCCAGAGTTAAACTTGTGGTGCGTCAGTAATAACGGTCCGTGAGAAACACAATGCTCTGTGTGTAGTTAAATTTACTTGAGGAATCGTATCAGCCCTACTTCTATCTCGCTTAATGTTATCCTCTTGGTTTAAACATCTTTCCTCACATTCCTATTCTGTTAAACCAGGCACATCATATCGGCTTATTGTTATGTTAATCCCTCAATTTCCACTCTGCTCCTGATAGTAACCAAATGACAATTTAATTATGTCCAAAAACACAAAACTTCCTCTAATCCAGTAAAATAGAAACAGTCTTCCCCTCTCTACATCCTCTTACTCATGTTAACATGAGAGAACATGAACTTTTTTTATAATTACACTGGAAGTTCTATCGTGGTGTTAGCAATTAGTCCTCTTTCAGTCCGCCTCAGGGAAAGTGTGTAATATACGAGTTTAAACATGTCGTAAAAGTGCACTGCAAGCCATACGTGTGTGTCGATGGGGGTTATAATCAACACCTGGAGTGTTTATAGGTTGTGCTTGTATATTATGTCTGCTTTTATGGTCATCACCTCAGTGGTTACTCATACAAAAAAAAAATGTCCTCCTCTGTAACTGTCCCTATTTCTGGAACAATTCTAAAACATGTCATATAACATCAGGAAAATGAATAGTCCCAGGAAAAAAAGCTAAATTAATCAACTGTGACCAGGATATTTTCATTCTGCACCTTTTTACATTTGATTCTAATTTATCCACCATTAACAAGTAAACATTTTAAACCAAAAATGTTCAAAATTTGCTCTTTCAAATCCATAAACATGCAGTAGTTCCTGATTCATTGTCAGAGAGTTCAGTAGTAGAGCTTTGTTACAAGCAAGTAGTTACTGTAGAAGTGCTAGTTAGTCTATATTTATTTTATAGATTATAGTTTTGTAATAGCTTATGTATTTGATTTTTTTCCATATAAATTAAAAACAAAAAATTGTAATATTTCTTCCTTTTTTAAAATCAATTTCATACTAATTTTACCTTAGATTAACTTGAAATAATTTATTAAAGTTTTAACAAAAAGGTTTAGAGATTAAAATACATTTTAAAAAGATGAGTAAGAATCTAGGAATACCGTTAAAATGAATATTGCCTAGTAACAGGTAGCTGTTGGCCATCATGGAAATCAGCAGCCTTTATACCATACATAAACAATTTTTGCAAAAACAACTATAAAATCACTGTACTATTAGATGATTGAAGTGTTTCAAAGATGATGTTTTTCTCCATTACAGACATTTCGCAACGCACATAATGATTCTTGACACATAAACTCAGTGGTAAACAAAGTGCAAATACTGCTGAAATATTACTTGGTTAAAAGTACTTATTTCACATTCTAGCACAAGTATAAGTGTCCATCTATGAGAAATATATTTACTGGATTTTAATATTTGATGCGGTTTATTGTTCTGTTCACCTGTACATCATACAGTACAGTAAACTTTCTAAGTTGAAACTTTAACAAGAATGGTGGGGTTACGCTTGTGGTTTGCAACAGATAATCATTCAATGCAATTTGCATATTCATTTTAAAAAATTCACTTAGGTACAACAACAAATTTAAAAAAAAACATTGCTATGTTCATCATGACACAGATCGATATTATATTTTTGTCACCCACACTTGCCAAGAGATTTTTTAAATATTCAAAATAGTATATAGTGTGTGTGTGTGTATATATATATATATATATATATATATATATTTTAATATTACACCATTACTGACTATAAAATGGCACTTACGGCAGTTTACAGGGTTCAGTTACTTACCCCTACTCTATTACCCTAAAACATGGGTGCAGTTACTTGCCTATTATGAATAATACATTTGTCTCAGCTAAAGAAGCGGTTGTAAGGATCAGTGTCAGATGCTTTCTTTCTAAACCATTGTCCCAGCACAGAGAAGACATAATTAGACAGGAAATGAAGCAGTGCCCTGCTGTTAATTCAGAGTGGGCCAAGGACTAAGAAACACACTTAAAAAAATAAAAAATGTAAGAAAAAAACATTTGAGAGTCCAGGCCATTCTTAAACAAATCTGTGTGGTGTTCTGTTTGTTCAAATACTTCTGGAAAATAATTGGCAAATAATCATAAAACTTTGCTCATAACACTGAAAAAACAAATAACTAAATTGGTAGCTAGCGTACCAATGGTCGCCATATAACCAGTGTAAAGCCAAAACATAAATACCTATTAATATGGCTGTAAAGAATAGAATGCACCACTACTAACTAAAAGGCTTTTAAAAATATATTTTAGCAATACTGTATGAAGACTCCAGATATTTTCCTGTGATGTCCTGGACAACACAGTCACAGCAAGCCTAAGTGTCACCACATTCACTAGAACAACTAAAAAAGCAAGACAGCTCATTCACACAAAAAAAACAAAAAAACACCATGGGACTGCAGTGCTCTGGAAAGGAGAGAAACTTGCGTAGGTGTGAGGCAGCAAGCAGAGAAGTGTGAAGAGCTGCTACCTTCCAAACATCTGCTCCTAAGGTGTGACTCAACAGCCTAAAAAAAAGATTTGATTACCCTCAAAATACAACTTGTACTGACTACTGGCAATGGCCTCAGGGTTTAAAGCTCCTCAGCACTGAAACATTTTTATATGCAAACAATTAATTAAGGTATACAAAAATAGAAAATGCATAGTGGTCCTCAAATTCCTGGGTATAAACTTCATATTATCCACATGCTGTGACATTCACAGTTGAAATCTTTAGATTAGGCCACTTCCATAATGTTATGACAATAGCCGTAATGGGCTTAGCAGTGTGTACACTTTCTACAGTGGCTTTGTTTAGACAAGAAACATCATCCCTCTCGGTCTCTGTCTCTCGGAAATGGCTCCTGGCAAGCAGTTTTCGATTTTTGGTTGAACTGAAGGTAAACCATACCTGCTCATCCGTGACTGAAAACTGCTGAGCACTTACAACAGTTCTCTAATTTCAGTTAAGATAGCCGGCAAGTCATGATGTTGCATTACATCTCAAGGAGCTGACAGAAGATGAATCTTCTGCTGTATCTGCATTTTTTAAGTCCCTAAAAAGTCACTTACGGTACACTGCAACATAACTCTGGATACATTATGCTAATAACGTCTTTTTCAAATGTGTTAACACAGCACTAACCCAGCACAATCTTAACAAACTTTCTCGGAAGGTCTCTGGAAAAATAGAATTATAGGAGTTTTTTAAGTACGATTTCAGTTTGTGATGCTACAAAATATGCTGAGAGTTTTTAAACCTAGCCTAACTTAGCTAATCATCCAAGACAATGTAGTGTTGATTGTTATGACATATTATGACCATGATATGTTTGGTAGTTAAATAATAGTGCTCAAAATGGCAAACTGCAAAAATGTTACAGGTTTTTAACAATAAATCATCACAAGAATTAGATAAATATACTCCTGAGACCTCCTATACCAAAACTTGTGGAAATGTACTTAAATATTCTAAATGTAAAATCATAATGATTAATCTGGGTCTGAATGGACCAACTTGAGCTGTTCTTTCTGTTAAAATCTACTAAAATGTTATATATAGAGACCAATCGAGAGTGGGTTTTGCATGCTGTAAAAACAACAGCGAAATCTTTTGTTGCTTTAAACTCAGTTTCATTGTATTGGACTCCCTTGATATCAAGAGTCAATAATGGCTTGCTGCCAAGAACAATATATCGTTTAAGGACTTTTATTTGTCTTTAATAATCAGAGTTATTTTCCTATTGCCATAGTGTGTAGACAATTTTTTACAACACTACATGGTATTGATGCAAATATTAAGCATTTTAATGAGTATAATATATGAGCATGCCGTCAAAATAATATTTAAAATCATTTAGTTGCACCCCTACCCTATCATATAAAATCTCGAAATCTTAGAGACTGGAAAGAGTCACATGAACACATTACTGCTATAGCAAAAGTAATGGAGTCTAAATTACCAATAAATACTTTTTTTTGCATGCATATTTGAATGATTTAATTATTTAAAATGGCATATTCAGGAAGAAATGCTGCTGACTAACCTAATAAGATCTTGCACACCACAGGATATACCAGGTTACCTCACCATTTAAATGGGAGTTTAAAACTTATCAGTGTTTAATTATGTGAATATAGATGCAGTAGACCTTCTTCCTTGGCTCGATCTAGCTCTGCTTAGCTCACTCACACTGTCGCAGGTACACACATGTACAACAATGCATACAGCACGGTTCCAAGAAAAAAGGTTTTACAATCAAGTTGAGAGTGTTCCTCTTTCACTTTCACCATTGTTCAATAGTGAATATGTGTGACACTAGTAATATATTAATAGTCAAATAGTTGCTTTACATAATTTTATAATTTGGACGAAAATCAAAAATGTTTCAAGGTAAAAAGCAGAAGCATATTTTATTTAGAACAATCAATATTATGCCATAAAGCTAGTAACTGGAGGATATGAGTGATGTGAGTTCTGGGAATAGACAAAATTGTACACACTATATTTATTACACATATAATATATTATAATTATAGCATTGTGCAGTAACTATTGGTCGAAGATCATGCGGCACCATCAGCTTATCTGTCATGTTGCTATTCAACACTTCTAACCTTGAAGCGGGACCACATGGTCCAATGGAAAGCTATGTGAGTGTTTTTTTATTTTGTTTTGTTTATGCTTTATTCATGGACAAGTTTCCAGGGAGTCAAGGTCTCCCCTATCATATGACTACTAACCAGGTATAGCACTGTATATCTTTACTGTGAGACATAAGCTCACAGGCACCCATGGTTGGAATGTTGCCATGATTGACAGGGAAGAGAGTTAAAGAGTTTTATGATCATGTATGAGTTGGTATTGTCTAGGTGAGATAAAACTGGAGCTATATACGCATAGCAACTCTCAGGTTCTACCTGTAAAACAAAAAACGTAAAGCAGCTTATGATAACGTTGAAAAAGCTTGTAGGTCACTTTAAAATGGCTTGATTTCATTTGTTGTGTTCACAAATACCCCCAAAACACTCATGGAGTGATGGTTCTGAGACCTCTTGAAGCACAATAAATCATTCATAGCTATCCCTATCATATGGACAACGAAAACAAAGAGTGCAACTGACAAATTTCTCCTCAGCTAATGGGGGAGGGGTGACATTGTGAGTAACCTGTGCACTACACCTGTCTTTTCTGCACCTGGAGACTCGTATTTAAAACAAACAGCCATGTCAGTCAGGTATTATCTTGAAATCCCTCAGCAGATAAACAGAAAGAATCCTCAGAGAGATCCATGTGAGAAAGACATTTATTTAGGATCTAGGCATTAATAGTGCTGTAATAATGCAGTATTGCTGAATCACGCTGTCAATATTCCCCATGAGGCTATATATCCCTGTAGCTTGTACAGCTATACTCCCTGCTATTATTTCCATTCATGGCACCTATCTCGAGCCATGATGTGTATCCTTGTGTAGACTCAGCAGCTCTGCACAATGTGCACCTTCGACTGAAACACACAGTCATGTGTAATTGGTACAAGTCATATGTATTGCTATACTATGACATCACTAGGGCATGTTCAGCGATCCTCAGGTTCACAATAAGCTAAGACAATAAATGCTCCAGTTCTGTCAGTCTGTTTTTTTTTTCTTTTAAACAAAGTATATATTTAGAAAATATATGGTTTGGAGATAGAAAAAACTAGTCTATGGAGTGGAGTGGAATAGCGGCAGCTGTCAACAATATAAAGGCATGTATCAGAGTAATGTCTAGATAAAACTTAAATAAATAAATAAAAGCACAGAAGACACTTTTGTGAGGTTGAAACCGAAGTTTTCTCGAGTTTGTTGCAAATGTGACTAGAAAAAATGGATGGATGGATGGATGGATGGATGGGGTAGGTGGTTTGGTGGATGATTGGAAGGAAAATCTCTGGCTAGATGGAATCAAAAGGTAGGAGGAAGGATGGTTGGAGAAAAGGAATCTGTGGGTCAGTGATTGAAGGGATGGATAGATAGAAGGGTGAGTGTGTATATGGAGGGACAGGTAAATAAATGGGGAGGTTCAAGGATGAATCGTTATATTACACTGCTGTTCTGTACTCTTTCCTTTCCAAACACAGTGCAGTACTTTGGGAATGATGTCTTGTTTGATTTACAGTAGTTGATTTAATTTCTGGCATGCTATTAGTATTTAATTATTAAAAATGACACAACAGTGCCAAGTAATGCAGTATACAATCACTGCAGTGATGTTAGCTTTTGCATACTGAAAACCATTATGAACCATAAAACTTTATTTTTTTCTGTCACATAAGCCATCTGTATCTGACACATACTACAATGGAACGGTGGAATTTAAAATTAAATATGAGTCATACAGTGACGATCCTCTGAGAAAACATCCTTTTACGTCAGTAAGTTAATTGACTAACATCCTTGTGGCTAAATGAACACAAATCTCCATAACCACACTCTAATATCTTAAAAACCGTCTTCCCAGAAGAGTGGAGGTTATTATAAAAACAAATGGGGACTAAATGTGGAATGGGATGCTTAAAAAACAAATATCTATCAGTCTACAGTGAGGTTTCCAACCACCTGTTTTTATGCAAACTTCGAACGTTTGCATATGGAAACCTAAACGGAAACGTTAGAGATTTACATCATCCAAAACACTGCAAAAGTGAAAAGCTGACATGTCGATTAAAATAAATAAATAATAAAAAAAAAAGACTTTTGGATTCAAAAGAAAAGCATTAAAGAGGTAGTTTTTGTTTCACTTTGTGCATGACAGCATGGGGGAGGCTCTCAGACTAAAATCTTCATTTGCTCACTTGTCACTGGTGCATTTAATGAACACGCACCGTGTTTTCCGTTCGCCTTTGCCAACATTTTTAGAAATTTAAATGAAATGAACAAAATATGGATGAAATCACATTATGCAACAAACATCCATGAAAGAGATGAAAGAAGTATTTAGATGCAGCATTTAAATAGTTATAATATGCATGTGGACTGCATCTGTCCTATTGTATGACTGCAATTATGTGAAACTGATTTTGCTTCTAATTTTTAATGCAAATAATAATTTATGCAAATTATTAACAAAAAGAAACCAGATATTAAGGTTGATGATGGTTTAGAGCAGCCCGACATGGAGTCTTCTGGAAAAAAATTAAACATCAAGAATGATTTGTACTTCAACAGTGTGGATATTTATGCATAAATTGTTATTCTAATGTCTTTGTTGTGTTGGCGCAAAAACTAAAATGATTTCACAAAAGAATCTCACGCTCTTAACAGTTTAAATTTAGAGACAAGCTCCAAATATGGCACAATAAAACCAGCCCTGTGTGGTTTACCATAACATACATCAAACACCATAATCCTTTCCACAAATTCCAAACTGGCTTTTATCACAATTAAGCCACTTCAATTCTGTCCATCATCTATCTGTGGACCAAACCCATGTGTTCCTGTTTCAACCCCATACACTACCTGAAATGCCAAAGTAATCAGTCTTTATATTTTTCCCTAATCTAATAATGAGGCCGTGCTTTTAAAAGGCTGAAGAGATTTGTATAAGGTCATAAATAACTATGCAGAGCTGTCTAAGGCCGATAGTGTACTACAGCATTTAAACACCAAGAGGCTTATAAATCAACATAAAACAAAGAAGCTAATAACTCATAAAAGCCTCTGCATCCTAATGCAGTGCACTGGCTCAAGATTGTAACAAAGACGACGATTTGTTATGTGTCAAAGCTGGTTCGCAATTCACCGCTCTGTTTTTGTTCAGTTGGAGCAGAAGTAGTTTTATGTTACCTTCGGAGGGTTGAGTGAAGTTTCCAGCTGTTTTTATGCAAATTTGCTTTTCAATTTGTCCCTTTGCAACCCAGCGCCAGAGTTCTGGTTCTTCAGAAAACATTTTCACATTTGCAGAATCGAGTACAAGAGATCTTAGATTAGCATTAGAAAGGGTTGAAGATTTTGTATGGAAGAAAAATAAATGTTGCAAGGTTACATAAGAGCAGTAGCAAACAATCATTTACAGCGTTAACTTCAATTAAAAGGCTCTCATTTGTATGAGTGGCGAACAGACTTGTTCCAGGTGAAAGTTGGACTGCATCAAGGATCGGCTCTGAGCCCTTTCCTGTTTGCAGTTATGACGGACAGGTTGACGGACGGGGTCAGACAGGAGTCTCCCTGGACTATGATGTTTGCGGATGATATTGTGATTTGTGGTAAGAGTAGGGAGCAGGTTGAGAAGAGCCTGGAGGGGTGGAGGTACACGCTGGAGAGAAGGGGAATGAAAGTCAGTAGGAGTAAGACAGAGTACATGTGTGTGAATGAGAGGGAGGGCAGTGGAGTGGTGTGGTTGCAGGGAAAAGAGGTGGAGAAGGTGGAGGAGTTTAGGTGCCTGGGGTCAACAGTGCAAAGTAATGGAGAGTGTGTTGGCATGGTGGAGTAGGTGGAGAAGGGTGGCAGGAGTGATTTATGATAGAAGAGTATCTGCAAAAGTAAAAGGAAAGGTTTATAGGACTGTGGTGAGACCTGTGTTGTTGTATGGTTTAATTAAATTCAATTATATTTTATTTGTATAGTTTAGAGACAGTGACATTGACTGATTACATTGGGAGTGACCAGGATGGACTGGGTTAGAAACGAGTTTATTAGAAGGACAGCGCATGTAGGACGTTTTGGAGACAAGGTGAAAGAGGCGAGTTTGAGATGGTTTGGACCATCTCCATGTCCAGAGGAGGGACACGGGGTATATGGGTAGGAGAATGCTGAAGATGGAGCCTTGGAGGAAAAAAGGAAGGCCAAAGAGAAGGTTTATCGATGTGGTGAGGGAAAACATGCCGGTAGTTGGGTTGAAAGAGGCAGATGTAGAAGACAGAGGGGTATGGAGATGGAGGATCCGCTGTGGCGACCCCTAAAGGGAGAAGCTGAAAGAAGAAGACAACGTTGATATATTATTTTTATTGGCCCTGCTTTCCTTTTGATTCTTATCTATAAAAAACGACTTGCTGTTGTCATTTTCACAATCCCTAAATTTAACAGTTGATCCTAAAGGAATACTGATTATGTCAAAGTAGATCAGAAACATCATTCAAATGCAGGTGTGGGCTGGGTGCCTTGGCTGCAAATAAATTAGAGCATCGGGCCCTGGCCTGTGCATTTGCTTAATCAAATGAGCTTTTTGTGTTCCTCTAGAGACTGCACAGAAGACGCGGAGAGTAATGACATGACAGCAGTTCTGGGAACCCCATTTGTGGCGTAAATAAGGGCTTCACACATACACCAAACAGAGGGTGTCTTGGCACAGCTGTCCTTCTCTATGGAACACAACTGTGAAGCCTGAACAGTGCATGCAGTGTTCCTAAAAAAAGCTCAGCTCATCGGTGCGAGGCTCCGGCTCTGTGAATGTGGTTTGTAAAACTGGTCCACAACAGAGTAAAATAAAAAAAGGAACCGTCAGAGCTAGCAGCACTAACAAGGACAGAATAATGTGCACACACACACACAAGCATGCACATATAAAAAAATCTGAGTGGATATGGCATAGCTGAATTCTGTCTTTGACTATAATTAAAAGCTTCGTCAACAATATAAAGATGCCAGGTTAGAATTTGTATTTAAGCAGAAAAACAATTAAGAACGAATTTAGGATTCTCTCAAAATAAGCTCTTAACACATCCAATCTACATGTGTGTTATCTAATCTAGAGCTGCTTACAGGCTCCACATTTATCCAAACGTATTCAGTTCCTTTCACCTTAAGCTGGGGCTTTACAGAGTCTACAGTGGAGTTTCCAGCCACCTGCTTTTTAAGCACATTTTTTTCACATACTAAATCCTAAACAAAAACACGAGAAAAATGCGGAAATGTTTACACCTGGTATATTGACAAAAAGCAGACCCCAGATCCAGTCAGCAAAGGATATCAGCTGTGACCTGTCTTCCCTCAACAAAGAGCCAAGGAGAGTGCAGTTAAGACTCTTTTCTCATGACTGTTTAATTCATCGTTTTGTTTGTGAAATTCCTTCGAACTAAAACCAGACTTGGCCGATAAAAGTCGTTCTGGTGTTCATTGGATTACATCACTGTGCTGTGACCATGTCAAGATATTTCTCTTCATAGTTTATGGCGATACGCAAGTTTTCTATCACCAACTTCTCCCAAAGTCCCGCAATTTGTTTTCTGCTGCTATATTCAACCTCCTTTTAAGCCCAGCAAGGTTTATTGATAGATAATACTAAAGATTCAACATGTCTATAGTTGTTACATCTAATGTGTTATATATATTTCATGCATTGTACTTATTGTTATGTAGGTTTACATTCACAGCGTGGATTTTTTAAGTGGATTTTCTATTAGCATTCTAGCCTTTCCCTGTTTTGCACTACATGGTGTCCAGCGATTACCTTGTACCCTAGTGCTGTCATTTGTCTACAACATATTGCACCAATACCCTATATAATCCTACTGGATTTTGCTGTGTATTTTTATACAGCTAGAATGGCAGTAAGACTTCCACTATATGCCTCCTCTCCAAACCAAGTACAGTACATCACTATACCCACTGACATAGAGAGAGACAGAATGAAACAACATTACCGGCAGTGAGAAAAGAAACCCCCCAAAAAAACAATGAGACACACAGAGCAGATACAGTTCTGCACATCTCTCACATCTCTAACTACAGCTGCAAGGTGGAAAGAGAAAGCAAGAGAAAGTGAGAGCGAGAGGTGTTAATAGAAAGCAAGAGCAATCACTCACCTAATCCTGAAGTGTAAATGGCCTTCACTGACTTCTTCATTTTGTATAGAACACTGCGATCCACATCCAAAGCCTAAATAAAAAAGAAAACACATTTAAACATATTTTGTCAGATAGAAACTCTATGTCGAACCAGCACAGAGTCCTAAAGAGCTCTGTCCATTTATATAATTTATAAAAGTAGTTTTCAGTGTGATTATAAAATTGCTTAAACAAGGGACACTTTACTGATGGGACCCATAATAAAAACTCCTACTTGAAATGCCTCTATTATCTATCTAAATTTGTCTTCAAGACCACTCTGTATCATTTATTGGCATTGATGTTTCAACTAGCTTGCTGAAAATCCAAAAGACCAAAAAATGGGTAATAGCACTTTTAACAATGGACATTTTCACAAAGCAGCTACATGGAGCTAAAGATGTTGTAAAGTAGGAATGTACAAGTTTAGTTTGTATAAGTTTGCTTCTTATAAGTTCATCCCTAATGAGAGATCTGTGACAAAGAAAAAACTCCATTAGATGTTATGAGGAAGGAACCAGACTCAAAAGGGAACTCATCTTTTTTATGTTGGTGGCACCATAATTACCTGGGTATTTTTTCTTACTAAATAAATGTAACTCTTTCTGTTTTGAAATATAAGCACTGCACACCAATACCAAAACAAGCATGTTTTTCATATGCCACCTGTATTACATTGTTGGACCACAATCTTAATTGTAAAAGTAATAGCTATTGACATATTACATAATTGGCCATGTTATGTGAGGAGATCTAGCAGGATATAAAGAAGTATTGAAATGGCCTGTTTATTCAGTTTTTGAGTGCTCCAAACAAAGGAACAGACAAACTTAAATTTTCATAGGTGGATAAATAACTTGCTTAAACAATGTGATATTCAGCATTTAATGATGTCACCAATATTTTCTTTCTATGAAGTAAATTTTTGGCTAAATAGTCAAGATACCCACACCCGCATCTGTACTATTAGACCTAAAATCAACAAGCTGAATGTTATGTAGTGAAATTGGATTGGGAATTAAGAGTATCAGTAGTCATATTAGGACTTCACAGGGACTGTGGGCTGCACAAAGCTTTGTGAAGTCCAAATCAATTACGGTACATATGGGCTGCAGAACATTCCATCCTAGATTTAGTCCCTCTTTGCTGTTATAATAACATCTACTCTTCTGAAAAGTTTATCCAATAGTGAGGTCAAGTGTTGATTATGGCTTAGTCAGGGTTCTAGTCCATCCCAGTAGTGTTCAGTGTTGGGTTGAGGACAGGGCTCTCCACAGAACAGTCAAGCTGTTCCCCAGCCATGGCAACCTTGATTTCATGGAGCTCAGGAGTGTCAGCGTCTTACTGAAACATGTTTTGTCCTCTTAGTTCCAGTGAAGTTCCAGGAAATCTTGATTCTACAGTATACAAAGGCATTATAGGCAATTGCTTCCAAGTCCCACATGTGTGATAGTCCTCGGTAATAAATTTCATTATTTTAACATAAAAGTCCATAAAAACAATTGCATATAAGTTTTTTGGTCTATGCTGCTATCCCCGAGAGACCTGGAAAATAAGCGAAGCAAATTACGGTTGTTATGTGGAAAATGCAATTCCGTGATACTCCTTTACTCCAAACATAAAAAAAAGATAAACTCCACCCATTACAATAGTACAATTAATATGTTTATAACATCTGTTTCAATTGGTGTATTAAAAACCTGAGTATTAATTTAGGTACATTAAGAACAGATAAAAATGTGCTATTAGGTTGCAATCATTCACGAGTTAACTCATGACAATCATCCAATTAACCGCAAATTGCCGCAAATTAAATTGTTTAAATAAAATTTATTAAATGGAAAAATTTTCTTTAAAAGTTTACATTTGTTAAACCCCATTTGTAATACAGGTGTGTATAAAAATGTGTTTGTGTGTGCACGTGTTTGTTTTAATTTTAATTAAATTAATTAATTAACAAATGTCTTTATTCCTTCCATCCTTAATTCATTCACTCCCTCACTATGTGGAATTGTGAGAATTTTCTACTTTTAAGAGATTTTCTTAAAGCTGGACATAAAACGCTAATGAATTAATATTGCTAGCATTAGCGATGGCAGGAAGTGGTGTGATTTTGCACATGAGCAAAACAATTTTCTATTTTCTATAATTTTTTACATTTCTGGTACAAATTTAGTAGCCACAGTGACATTGTGCTAACTGTAGTTTATTTTTATACCCTGGCATTGTTGTGTATGTTCTCAAGTTTAATAATAATTTAAAAAGTTAGAGGCGAAGACTAAACAAACTTGCAGTCCGCCACTTAATATGTTCCTAAAGAGAACTCAGATTTGTACTATGTTTCACACATAAAAGAGGATTGCATTCTGTACACGTGTACCAAACAAAAAACCTGTACCGAAAAAGTTCAGTACTACAGATTGATAGATGGACACATCGATAGATGATTGATAGAATGATTTACTTAGACCAACAGAGTTATGCAGTGTTAATCATCATTGTTTAAAGTGAATCAGGGTGAAAATGGTCCAATGTACAATATAATAATAAAGTGGCTTAATCTGAATCTGAAGAATAAGGAAAACCTAGAAAATTTAGCCTTCAATGCCTAATATTATGAATATCTATATTAACAGTACAATTTTAAATAGTTTTTACTGAATTCACACTTACTAAAACAATAAATGAATATATAAAATGGATGGTATGAGTGAGTCATGACTGCATGTGCTGTCTAATGCAAAACCTATGAGGTGACGTGTTTCACATAGGGCGTGGTTATCGAGCTTGTTTTCTTTTTTCAACCCACATGTGAATTGAGTGGCTCTCAGCAGAACAGAGACTTTAAGACAAGTAATTATCCAGCCAGCCATTAAAACAACGGTGGGTTCCATTTTTTTTATCTTAAATAGCAGTTATTTCTGCTCACAGTTTCAGATATTGCAGCAAAAATGCATCATTGCCTCATTAATTCAAAATGCGGACAAACTGCCAGTCACAAACATCTGCTATGAAAATGAATACTGTATGTGTGTGTTGGCATTCCCACTGTCTTCAGGTAATTCATTATTCAACAGCCTAAAAATATTCTGAAACAATCTCTACTCTGCAGGGGTGGGTAGAAAGCAGGCAAGCAAATTAACTCTCTCCAAAGAGAAAATGCAGAGGGCACTGGGGAATGTGCCTGCACTCACACACTGCTGCTAACTTTCATCCAAAATTTTCACAAATGATGGCATCAAAGGTATTCCAGCATCTACTACAGAACTAGAGCAGCTTTCTTGTTGTGTCTTGCACACATACTGAGGCAAAAAAATAAATGGTGAAGTGTCTAAAATCCCATCTGGTCTTTAGCCTAGTGACCTCACACTATTGTAGTCCAGCTGCCGACGTTTTGACTGACGGCTCCTAAACACTACTCAATCCGAGACTAAGCCCTTCTCCAAATCCCTCAGAGATCCGGCTCCTGCCACACACACTTGTCCAGCCCTCGTCATAATATTCCTTCCCAAAACATTTCATTTCACCCAATGATCTCCACATCTGAGGCATGGTCTGCACTTTATTTTAAAAAGTGCAGTGTTTCAAGAGAGTCTGCAAGACTGGACAATGCCCCCGTTCACACTCGTGAGCTGGCAGTAGTGAGAAGAGGCTAGCGCAGCACAAAAGGGCGCTTTCTGAGCAAACAACGGGGCTATAAATAACAGTCTTAAGATGAGAGAAAAGATATCACATTTATAAATTCCACATGAGCAGAGAACAGAGAAAGCAATCCTTGCTTTGTAGAGAAAAAAAAATGGTGGCCACTGAGAGGAAACTGTGGGGATTAAGATATGCGGGCTTGCGTTACAAGAAGCCAGCCTTAAGAAGCCGCTGAGACGTCTGGCCTCGAAACTCAAATAAACAATAATCATAACAAGTGCAGCCAGGCCGTGAGGAAAAGGGGGGCGGGGTTTTGACCTGGTCTTGAACCCGCATGAGCGAGAGAATGTTTAACCCTAGGCAGCCTTACCAAATATCCTACCAAGGCTTAACAGAGCACAGGTAAAGCAGCATTGTGTATAATTATATACACTGTAAGTGTCCTATTCATGATCATCAACCTCATCTTTATAAAACAACTGTCTCCATCCTGGATCATCATTCAATTGTGAAAACGTCCTGGCTCCTGATTGCAGGAAAAAGGTCTTAAGTAGCTTTAATACATCAATATTTATAATCAGTATGTGATATTTTAGACATTATTCACACTTATCCACCCACTATGCCAGTAATATGTAGTCCATGATCTGTAAATGGTGCTCAAACAAACCAGGTTCTAAACTTTTAACCAGCATTGCATAGCATTGAGTTTGGTGTCTCTACTACAATTCTGGGAACCGTCAATCCAAATCTCACAGGCCAATGATAGTAAAGCGCTGTTAAGCCCGCCTCCATAACAAGATTGTGCCAAAATGCAAACAAACTTACCAGTGGAAAGGCAAAATTAGAACATGCATTCATTAACTATGATAAGCCCAAAAAAAGCATAAACATGAAAAGGCACAATAGACAAAAATAGCAACATTTCTAATTATAAACTAATCAATCATAGTCAAGCATTGAAAAGGTAAACGTCACGTCCAGTCGAGTCAGTCTTGCATCCAGATCTTTGTAAACAAGGAATTCAATGTAACTGGATCTATGAAAATATTTTTTTATTAAAGACCTGGTCAAAAAATGCAATAAGGAAATAAAATCCTCCTCTAAAACAAAGCAGCTTATTAAAGCAGCAGAGGATTTATGCTTGACACTGTACTCTCGCTAAAAACAACAAAGCAAGATAAAAGAAAGAATCAGTTTCTGTTGACAGGACCATCTATCTCCCACCTCATGCTCCAGGGCCTTACTTCATGTACAGCTTTGAGCATCTTCATAATCACATCTAGTGTAAGTGCTGCGAGAGTGCTATACCACAACAATTATCAGAGCAATCTCTGCCTGAACTGAAACTGTATCCAGCAGCTTCTATTTAGCGTCACCTCAAACCCAGAGCTCTTTTTGAATGCTCTGTGCATTTAGACACTTCAAATGCTATTCGATCCTCCTCTTTTCTCTCTGCTCATTTAGGCACTCAGCACTGGACATACTTGAAAGCTTTAGCAAGCCATCTGTGATGATGGATGATGGAGAGCTTCTCCTGTCCACCAACACAACATTGTTTTCAAGTGTCTAATCTCATTCCTCTGGGTTTTGTTCAAATGAGCCTCACAAGCTTGACGCAAAGGGGAAGGGGTCTGAATCCTTTTTTTGCATTTTTTAACAATGTACTTATTGTATACTCTACATGTTTGTCATTTGCGAGATGCCCTTATCCAGGTCAACTTACATTTATCTCACAGTATACTATTGATTTTACATGCTGTATATACACAGACATATATATATATATATATATGTATATTTATTCTTCTTTCTAAATAAACTCCTCTAATAAACTCGTTTCTTATCCTGTCCATCGTCGCCACTCCCAATGAAAATCTAAACATCTTCAGCTTTGCTACCTCCAGCTCCGCCTCCTGTCTTTTACTCAATGCCACTGTCTCTAAACCATACAACATCGCAAATAATGATTAAACTTAAATAATTTAGTCCTGCCCAGTCTTATGACTAGCTTAATCATAAACCTATAAAAAAGCTAGCTGTTGTACTAAAATAGCTAAATAAATGCATTAATATAGATCATGGCAACTAAATGTGTATGTAATCACGCCCTGCATCGTGTTTACAACCTCAGTATTACTGCAACCTGGTTTGTGTCTTTACTTGCTCTCAATAAGGTGACCTTATTTTGCTAAGTATCACCGGTGTTTATAAATGCATACAGTTTTGATTTTGAAAAGGCTGTCTTTTCCACATTATAAATGAATCAATCACATTATTAAAAATGTTTATCCAGCTAATACAAAGAAAGTTCAACAATCTAATGGAATGGCTCATTTACAGTTCCAGTAATAAAGTGCATGGTCATGGCCTACAATCAGCTAGGACCTAGCTACATTCTTTAAAATGGTTTTCATTACCATAATCAATAAGGAGTGGGTTTTTCTGACTTCTGGCTTGTCCTTCAGATAACTTAATACAAATAAAAATGGAAATGGAGTAAAAAGCTAATAGTCATGATTAGTATTTCTGTTGAGATGCCACAAATATTTCACATGATCTCCAAAGGCATATCCCATGAATAACATTTTCTAAAAGAACCTCAAATTTTAAGATATGTATTATTGTTCCTATATGTATTGTTCCTTAATCCATTGCACACACAGTATATTCTCATGTGCAGTACAGTTGAGAGTTGATAAAAACATATTTTCAGTTTCTTCTTCTCACTGATTAGATGGATCTTTCAAAGGGAAATTGATTTCTGCAGGATTGCTTTCACCACCTACACTGCATTGAGTATGCTTCATTGTGTTATGACAAATTTATGATTAAAGACAAAACCATGTCGAAAAGGAAAAATGCTGAGTCATGCACACAGAATGATTTTCTTCACTACCTCTACATTAGTTCCATCATGTAGAGTAGGGACATATCATCACATCCACTAAAGTGATGTTATGACAACACACTTTATTTGAAGTGGCATTCCTTCATTCTTGTCCGTCATCATGTTCCAATTGTCCCTTAAAAACTTAAATGGGGCATAATTGAGGTTTGCACTTAAAAGGCTGGACAGGGTGTTCATTTAAACATGGGTATAGGTTACATCTGTCACTTTATGGGACGTGCCGCAGAGCCGACTTAGCTTATAAAATGTCAAAAGAAACTGGAGACAGATTTACTGCGCGGTCTCGATGTTTTCAACACAGCCAAAAAAAGCATAGACATGACACGTGAGCTGGTGAACAACAATAAAATGTGGTATATTCTTTACATGGTAAAGTATACTAAAAGCCAACAAGAGACACATATGGTTGGTGTTTTGCATTGTTCATTTGCTGTGCATTACACCTGCATTCATTCATTTTTCATTCCACATTTAGAGAGAAGTACTTCTTTTCTAATTTTACTAATTTTAGTAAAAACAGAAACAGAAAAAAGAAAACCCACCGCAAAAGACTCTTTGCGGTGGGTTTTCTTTTTTCTGTTTTTGTTTTTACTAAAATTAACATGTCAGTGTTAAAATGATTAAAATTAAGGGTGGGGAATGGGTCTACTTCAGTGTTATACTATGAACATTTATAAATGGCTAGTCAATTTCAATTACTATAAATAACAAAATCTATTACATTTTACTGGTTATTATTAGCGATCATAGCTGCTATTTTGTTGTCTTGCAATAAAAGCTTATAGAGGTAGAGATGACAGGAGGTAACAGTAACAAAGGTGCTAGTAGTAATAGGCTAAGTAGGTTGAGAGTAACAGTAGGCTGAGGTAAGAGTAGGTTAGAGGGTAGATGAGCAGTAGAATGAGGTAACAGTAGGTTAAAGGTAGAGGACCAGTATGCTGAGGTAACAGTAGGTTAAAATAGAGGAACAGATAGCTGAGTCAACAGTAGGTTAAAGGTAGAAGAACAGTAGGATGGGGTAACAGTAGTTTAAAAGGCAGAGGAACAGTTGGATGAGGTGAAAGTAGGTTAAAGGTAGAAGAACAGTAGGATGAGGTAACAGTCAGTTAAGGTAGAAGAACAGATGGCTGAGTCAACAGTAGGTTAAAGGTAGAGGAACAGTAGGCTGAGGTAACAGTAGGTTAAAGGTAGAAGAACAGTAGGATGAGGTAACAGTGGTTTAAAGGTAGAGGAACAGAAGGCTGAGGTAACAGTAGGTTAAACAATAGAGTAATAGTATGATAAGGTAACAGCAGGTTAAGAGAGAGGTAAGAATTGGTTAGCGGTAACATTTGGATGATGTAACAGTAGGTTAAAGGTAAGGGAACAGTTGGCTATGTCAACAGTAGAGTAAAGGAAGAGGAACAGTAGGCTGATGTAACAGCATACAGGTAGTCCTCTACTTACGATAGAGATACGTTATGAAGACCAGATCGAAAGTCAAACATATCCTAAGTTAAAAATGGTAATATGACAGTGGCAGTCTTTCCTGCTTCATGCTGATTTATAATTTAAATTTTCTTCTTTAACCTCATAACTTTCCTCTTCTTTTTTTCACTACAAGCAGAAGACATACTTGGGTGCTCGGAAGACACGCTTTTATACTTTGGCTCTACTAGCCAAAGTAGAGCACCTCATAGGGCGAGAGATACGCTCATCCCAGCTGCAAATCCTACGTATCGTACATCGTACGCTGCTGCCTGTCGCACAAAATCTTAAGTATTTTTACAATTTTGACATATCGCTATCATCGTAAGATTTTAAAAAACGTATGTCGAACCACTCTGGGACCATCTATATTAAATTAGAGAACAAGTAAACTGAGATTCTTATATATTCAATCCCACTGTTTAAAAATAACATCATTGTACACAATGAAAATGTTCCAATATGCCCTAGACAACATGGATGGTAAACCTCAAATA
The DNA here is from genome assembly GCA_024362625.1 of Silurus asotus. Classification (NCBI taxonomy): domain Eukaryota; kingdom Metazoa; phylum Chordata; class Actinopteri; order Siluriformes; family Siluridae; genus Silurus; species Silurus asotus. The sequence goes on from MU551716.1 coordinate 3,943,562, forward strand.
TGGTTAAAGGTGAATTTGTTGACAATAATGAAGTTGCATAACATTATCAAAAAACAAAGTAGAAAAAAAAAGATGGCTGCTTTACACTGGGGAATGATTGTTGTCCTTTCAGACCAGAGACCATCATCAATTACGCACTGATAAGCATACCAGTCAATCCAAAACACAAGGGACATTTTAATACTTCCTAAGAATACAGAATGACAGCACATCTAATAAAGTCATATTTTAGGATTTATAGGATTAATTTGTACTGAAGCTGGTTTAAATGTATGTAAATTCAGATATTCTCACTGAATAATTTTCTCATCAAACGTTTAATTTTACAGCTACTCTGGCATTCATTTTTATTAAACAACTTTGGTGAGTAAGTGCCTCTGGAAAAAAGTAAGTAAAAAAGGTTGATTGACGTCATGCACCATCTGTGCTGCAAGAGGAAAGCTTCACAAAGACTGCCAGACCTTCACCAGGGGTCAGCATCACTGTACAACCCAAAAATTCACACATTTACAACAGTGATATTTTAAAACTAACATAGCAGTTGTTGGTTTTGTTCTTGTAATATATGAACTTATTCCCATCAATTCCTACAATAAGGCAAACGTTTTATATATACACTCCCACACACACCAACACACATCCTGCCTGTACATCTGCCAGCATCCTGCTTCCACCTTTAATCACCAAGCCCAGTGAAATGACCCAACCACAACTACCCATGAACTCCAAAACTGCCGAGCAGAAGCAGTTAGCATTTCCGCCGTCTGCCTCAAAGATGTAACGCAAATAAGAAAAGAAATAAGTAGGTAAAAGGGCAAATACTACTTGGTCCAGTTACAAAAACTCCTGGCAAACCAACAGCATATCCAGTCCTCTAATGGTTACTCAGGATATAAAGATTCCAGAGGCTTTTTCACACAGTGGGGCCAGTGATGTCTCAGCCTCCATTGTTCCCAGTTCCACAACTATTCGATGACGGCACATCTAGAACAGGCCAAACCCGCCCCCTCACCCCTTACCATTAGGCAAGGCAAGGAAAACAAAGTAGTTGTGCTAGCCTGGCATATTTCAGATACTTCTCCTTCCCCCTCAAGCTGCACTGAATCCCAGTTTGAGCTCCAACATCAGAATCACTCGCTTTGAACTCTTAGACGTCCAAACTAAGAGGGACCTGGTTCCTATTTTTGTGCAGTGTGGTTGCCTTATTGAAAAGATCTTTTGAAAGCATCAAAAATTATTGAAGAATAAAAGACAATAGAATGTTTAGTTGCCGTCTCTTGATAGAACACTTTCATGATTTCATTGTGTATGACGACTGATTTTTGGACCAGACGAGATCCATTTAGGTTTTCTACTCCATTGATTTTTATATCCTTTTTTTGTGTACAGATGCAACATCCACTGGACTCCGGGTTTCTCTATCTAGGGGTACTTAGGCCACTAAAATGATTTGGCTGTGTAAATCTCTATTGTTTTAAATATGGTACAATGTTACTTCTGCTACTCCAGATAATTTTACCAGACACCAAAACTCATTTATCCCACACTGCCCTGCTAAATAAACCCTTTTGCCTATCTCATTCAGCTTATCACAACCATTAGGATATTAATGCATTCATTTGGAATTAATTCCTAGGAGGATCTACACCAAAGAATTGGTATTTAATGGAGCAATTGTGTAACGTATTTACACATTAGAAATGTAACTACATATATTCTATATTGACTTGCTTTAAATTGTTGTGTAATTTACTCCGATTTTAAATATGGATTATGTTGTGAAGTTCAAGTAAATGCTGCAATGGTTCAAGTGGAGTCTTGAAATGGTTCCATTTGCTACATCTTCCATGTTATTGAAAAGTGATCAATCTGGTGTTTTACTGGCATGAAAGTGAGTCATGAGGATTTCCCCTTCAATGAGATTTTGCAAAAACAAACAAAAAAACTAATAAATTAATTTCTAAACCGGTTTGTGTGTATTTAATGGGTAATTATACTGCAAAACCATGTTATCATATACTAATACACGTTACCTACAGAACTTGGAAATTAACCACGAGTCGAGTTCTTGATCTTCAAATATTGCTTTCTTTGCTAGCATCTTCATCGAAATGTGACCGATAAAAGGTTATTAAAAAAATATTGCGCACATTCCACAACTGCCCAGTCATTAGGAAAACGCCCTGTACAATCTGACTGTTCTGATTCAAAGAGGGATTTTTCTTTTTCCAAATTGCTTTGGCTTACTTCTTCAAATTACTTTCTGAAGGAAGCCTGTTCTGAAACCAGCCTTTATGTCCATGCCATTACACCTCAACCTGACCTACCCACCTCCTTTCATCCTCTCTTTTTCCCTTCTTTGGAGCTCAGACCAAACATGGCGTTGAGCTGCAGCCAATAAAGGCGGCCTTGAATGCAATTACCTACTTCGCTGTGGAGAAAGTGAGCGCCAGCTGATTAACATCTAAGCTTCAGTGAGGTACCAGATGTTTCGGTTAAGCTTATAAATGCTACAACAGAGTGTAATAAGATGTGTAGCGGTTTTTTAGCTGCTTTGCTCTTTATGTGATACCTGACACCAAAGTGGCCTTGAGGAGTTAGGACCAAATTAGTGGTATGTCCTGGTATGAAAAAACTTTAGAATAAAAGAGCGACATCTGACCGTGTCTAAGCCCAGTAACATCAGGAGCTTACAGCAGACAGGATCAAACTGGAACAAAGATGATCTCTAAGAGTCAGTTTTACACAGGGGAGTTTACTGTGGGTGGTCTGGACTACACTGAACAGTATGTGATAAAAGGCATACTGGGATCCTTAAGTTCTCATTAGTTTTTAAAACTCTAACCAGAATGAGACTGCCGTCAAAGCGCAGAAATAAATCTAAACAAAGGTAAAATGAGAGCTAATTAAATTGAATAAAAGCAGGGCAGGTTTTTTTGTAATTTATTATCCACATTATCTGGAAGAATAAAACCGACGAAGATTCCAGACTAATCTTTTAAAATGCCGTGATTTTTATTTTGCAAGCACACGTCCATGCACACACAAAAATCTTTTTTCATTTGCTATAATGGATGTTCCGGCACTGTTTAAAAAAATGTGTTATATTGATGTGAATGAAATACCTTGGCAGATAAAGATATGTCATTGCTGTGACAAGCCACAATGCTTGCTAGTTCAGCCTACATGTAGGTAAGAACAGAATACCTATGCCATGCCAAAAAACCTCTGCCACCTTAATGTCCCGTTTCAGAAACACAGAACCTGACCAACCTGGCCTTAAAGTGGCAATCATAGACCAGTAGAAATTGCTGGTGCAGGTCAATTTGTTCTAAAGGGAATAAAGAGTTTTATGAAAGCCTCACAATCATATCTGAAATAAGAGAAGGCTGCTACTCATTTAGAAGCTTATAGATAGATTGCAGTACAGGAAAACATTTAGGAGTTTAGGAATGATGATTATACTGGTCATCAAAAATTGTCCATTAAAATGGTAATAATATTCATCAACAACATCTTGCATTTAACTTGATTGTTGGTTGTACATTAATCATGAATAACAGTTGTAATGTTTAACGACTATTACTACTACTACTACTACTACTACTACTACTACTACTACTACTAATAATAATAATAATAATAATAATAATAAAATCATTTTAAAAGCACTAAAGAGAGTTTATACAAAATGTTATTCCCAAAATTACAATTTTTGATGCCTGGCAAGATTTAGAGAACTTAAAGTTATTAGAAAATAAATCTAGATTATTATAAAATGCAGCAGATGTTATATTCAATCATCTTTTTCTTACTATTAATAAAAAGTCTCACCAACACACATATTGCAAATTGCCTCTAATACACAATTTTCTTCTGTGTTAATCCTCAGAAGGCACAACATGTGAAATCATAAAAAAATGTATTGCAAAAATCTAAAAAAGGCATTTCTAAATTGTATTACATGGCTAAAATGAAAGGAAAGAAGGGGCATCTATTAGGATGTTGAGTTAGTGCACCCCATTAGCGTGATTAAAATGTGTGCACACCACCATTCTATTTCTCCAGGGTTGAATGCTATGGACTTCACTAAGCCAATTACGATAAGAGATGGGGGATGAATTTCAATCCCGCTGTTCATATACCTATGCCGTGCCAAAAAACCTCTGCCACCTTAATGTCCCGTTTCAGAAACACAGAACCTGACCAGCCTGGCCTTAAAGTGGCAATCATAGACCAGTAGAAATTGAAGGTGCAGGTCAATTTGTTCTAAAGGGAATAAAGAGTTTTATGAAAAGCCTCACAATCATATCTGAAATAAAAAATTGAGAAGGCTGCAACTCATTTGGAAGCTACTTCTGAAGTCCTGTAGTTAGACTTGGCCAGAGTTTAGCCTCCCGAAACCTACACCAAGTTCCTCTGTACATTATTTATTCTTTTTTTTTTTTTTTTAACAAATGGATGTCCTTGTAGAAGGATAGGAGGTTGACATTGCACAATTCTCTGGTTCTAATGCAGACATAGATGGTCTCACAGGGATTAAAGAAGCTGGTCAGTCTCACAGGGAGGAACTTTTTATTGTCGTGTGAGCTCATCTGGCACTTTGCAAAGACATGACATCAGTAGTATTTGTCTTCAGCAAAACAGGAATGGTGGTTTTAGCCAAATAAAAATAATGCAGCCTGAGAAAAAAAAAAAACAGACCCAGACTCAACAGGCTTAATGAGGTGAACCAGGCTTGAGTGAATGCTATTTATTACATCACCAGCTCTGACTAACTGAGTTTATGATTGTGAATAATGTGAATAATGCTATCAAGCACAGGTTCTTAACTACTAGGTCATGACCCAGTATCGGGCCATGTAAGAGTTACTACATCTCTTTGCTACAAAAACGTTCTGGGCAAATATCTATAGACATTTTGAGCTAATAGGTAAATTTACATACATATGCTATGATCTGAAATATTTGACATGCACACTGCTTTTTAAAATTTAAGATAAACCTACCGGTAATAATTTCAATAATAGTTTTTGATTGAGACCTGCATGTTTTTTGTTGTTTATATGCGACAAATTAAGTAAACGGGAAAAAAAACAGAAAAGAACTGGTGTTGGAAAATGACAAAAAGTAAAAAGAATTGGTCTGAAACAAAGAGAGAAACTTATATAAATAATAATATATTGGAAAATATATTATATAATAATAAAATGCTTTAGTTATTTGTTATATGATTCAATTAATTTGCCAATGGTTTAGCGATTTCTGTGGTTATGTGATTTCTCCATGCAAGGTATTTTTGGTTTATTTAATGAGCTATATAGCACCAATCCGAACAGCACGTGAACCAATTAAATCCAGATCTTGTAAGCACAAGATCTTATCGCTGAAGTGATTAAAAAGCTCATAGTAGAAGTCACTGTATTTAATAGATAAATGAAGTGTTTTTCTACATGTGAATGAACACATCAATCAAATACCTTATGGGTTTTCACTGTTTGCTCCAAATTCTTGTGTTAAACATGTTTAGTTTTAAACAGTGTAGACTGTGGGGGGAGGGTAGAGTATCCAACGGTTGACCTGAGCACCGGCTGACATGAAGTGAACAAACACGGCCACTCCTAGAACAGCTGCTAATTACACCACAACAACAACTGTGCTTGGAATGTCAGATTAACCCACTGCTTTCTCTTCTTTTTCCTCACACACCTACATATCACCACAGTTGCTGCCTGTTTACTGTATCGGCGGCTTTACGAGAGGGAAAACACCATAGACAGAGGCTCACTGGGACGTAACAGCTCTCCAGAGCACGCTAACCGTAGGTTTGCTTCAACAAAGACTCCATTGTCTAAGCTGAGAGAAGAAATGCACACAAACATACACAAGCATGCTGGAGTCTGTCTTTGAACGCTATTAAAGTAAAACCGCACACTGGTCATTTACCAACACCAACGAACGCCAGTAATCGCACCTAGGTGAGGATTTAATTGGGGTAATTCAACTGAAAAGGTACCTAGTGAAAATGACTTCCCTGTGTGCTTTCTAGCGCTTGCAGCAGGGTTTTACACCAACAGCCAACTCCATTTGGGCTGAGCAGAAGCGCTTGTAGTTAGGAAGACCTTTTGCCCCCTCAACGCTTCAAAAGGGAGATGTCGTTTTGGCTTCACGCTTCTCCTTATGCCACAAACACCACAAACAATCATCTCAGACCAACACAAATGTAGGAAAATGTTTCTGCTCTTACAGGAATTCATTGGTCAAGTTTGACACAAATCACACATATATAATTTAGTGGTAAGAAGTGCTTTTAATTTGACATTGTTGTTTATCTGAGGTGAGAAGAAAAAGTTCTGAACTAGGACTTTTATTTCAAGGGGGCGTTTCTTGGTTTTTCCTGGTCGGGTGTCAGGAATTACAAGTTACAACCTATTGTGCAAAACCTAATCTGCACTGCCTCTTGTCTTAAGCAAAATTCAGTTATTTTTTGTAAATCTACTGTTAAAGGATTTTAATCGTATAATCCGACACAGAAAGTTGGGATTTTATCATAGTGTGTGACAAAGAATAATCTGTCAAGACAGCTGAAATTCAACCAGCTCCAACATGCCAAAGCCCAGAGTGAGATATAAACAATTAGCTTCTAGTATAGACAAGACACCCACACAACTAGTAAAGCAAGTTTAAAAAAAAATTAATTGCTACAGAATCATGAAAATCTGAAAGTCATGCTCCTTCAAACAAACTGGCCATCATTTCCAGGGCACATGCATAGTTTTAAGGCAGGAAGAGGCATCCACAAAATCAGTAGCTGTTTTATAGACTACTCTAGATTTTTACACTGACTGCCAGGTGTGGTCTGTAAACAGTAGGAGGGTAATGAAAACACAATCAATAAAGAAATCAAGTCCAAATGTGTCTGGCTGAGGGAAACCAGACAGATGCACTTCAAACATCAGCTTTACTCAAACCCTGGTGCTTAGAGGACTCTTTATCTAAATCCAATCTCCTTTATTGGTAGTGTGTATTATATATATATATATATTTATAGGACTGTGCCAAAAGAGCAACTGTTGAACATTTGAGCAAAGACTTTATACCAAAAGTGATTGCATATGCGATTGTGAATTAGGATCGGAAACATGACCCCATGATGCAGCATTATTTCCAGGGGGAAAAAACTACAATGGATTATGCTTGAGGGAAGCAATGGTTTAAATATAACATTAGACAGGATAATGTAGACTATATTGTAATTTCCACCTTGCAGTGTATATTATTGGAATATATTATGTCACACAGGTTGTGATGGTTGGTCGATTAATAGAAAAAAGGTTTTGCCCATTTTTTCTTAAATATTTTATGTTTCAGTCCATTTCTGTTTTCCTCACAAATGATTTCAAGTGATTTTAAGCCCTTTTATTTAATTGCGCCGAAGAACACACACTCGAGTTGCACTGTCTGGAAATGTAAGTGGCAGTATTCAGGTTATTACTCCACACGGTTTGGGAGATTAATCGTATCCATATGCAGTTGCTTGCCATTCTTCTGGAGAATGCAGCAGAACAACACCTTGCCCAATGATTTCAAAATCCTATAAACCATCTCTTTTGCAAGTTCTTGCAAAGCATTCAAACATGTTTACAGCATGTAAATGAAGAACAAACCCTGTTACAATGGCAAGAGGATTCCATAATTTGTTCATATTCAAGCGTTGTTATGTTCTTTTATACGTATAACGTATATATATATACACACACACACACACACACACACACTGGAGAGATTCGCTCAAGGGCCCAGCAATGGCAGCACTGGAATTTGAACTTATGACCTTCTGATCAGAACTCATGAGTCTCACCACTCAGCTACCATCTTCTCCCAGGCATATATTTCATGTATTGGACAGGTAGCATGGCTCTGTACTGTGCAGTGTTGCCTAGGTGTTTTTTTAGCAGAATCATAGCGCTATGCTGGCAGGCATTGAAGTCATTCAGGAGTTTGATTGCTCTTTAAGCCTGGGTCCAGCTTATAGGCAGCATAGGCACATACTGATGCTCTGCACTCGCTGTGCAAATGCAGACTTGGTGATCTATTAAAGATTTCCTGGTTTAAAAATAGAACTGGTGCCAAACACCAGGGAGTCTGACAAACTGGGAATAAGCCGGAGGGCATCTCGGCTTATACGGGCCCACAAGACATTTCACAACAGAATTTTTTACTAATTTAAGGATTAATTGCAAAACCACATTCCCAAAGTTAAATACATACAAATAAATAACAATATATCACAGCATATGTTTCTGCCAAGAGATCTACTGGGCAAATATTAAATAAATATTAAGCACTGCTACTGATCAGTCTACAGATACAGTATATACACAGACATATTTACATATACAATTTCCACCAAGAAACCACATTGGTGATTTTGTTGTTGTTGCTTTTTTTGTGTTACAAGAATCATTATATTAGGGTTTCTGAACTTTGGGATATCCATGCATTCAATTGCTATGCTTAAAAAAACACGTCATTCCCAGACCCCACTTTGAAAACCAGGGTTCTTCTACATATCCAAATATTGATGTCATTAGCATGAGACTTTTTGACCAGAAGAAAACCAGAGCTGTTAAAATCCTGGTGCAGGTTTCGGTTGCACATTTTTATTTCTTGACATTCACGTATCCAGTGGTCATAAGTGTTAATATCACAAGATTACAGAGCACCGCAGGGAACAAAAATTGTCAAACTCTACAAACCAATAAGAGTTTAATGAAGAGGCACCACATGATAGCAGACAATGGATGTGAATTGGATTTGTTTTTGGAAACCTGTGACTGAGCTCCTTAACAAAGAGTCTCCATGCCCCCCATTAATACGTCCTAAATAAAGGCCAGTCGCACTTCTGACCCTTCCAGGGTCAATGCTCACCACTCCACCAAATTAATGGGATTTCCTCATTCCCACAAGTATGTCATAAGAGAAACCATAGCCTATATTCAGGGGAGATGGCAAATCTATAGGACAAGACCATGACCTTTCCCCTTCATGCTCTTAAGAGTAGAAAAGGAAGACTGCAGCTGTTTATGAATGTGGTCACCAAGGGTCAAAACTAAAGCATTCAAACAAGCACAAAGCCAATGAGAGTTTCAATGACTCCTACTATTTTACTGAAATGTACCTCAGGAGCCATCATGACAGCGAGTTCAGGACACCTCAAATTATTCCCAATTATTTCCACACAATGCAAACTTAGACTGACAACAGCAAGAGGGATAATCTTCTTAAAATGAAGGGAAGTCAATCCAGGGTCATCAGCCATCCGTGTCCTCGAGCAACCCACCTGTCTGAGCAACATTAGTCCTAACGCTTTTACATTCAGGCTCACGTCTACAAGCCTAATCCCTGTTCCTGGGTGCTCATTAAAACTTTCCTCCCACCCACCTGTTCCATAGAGCAGCTGTTCTGCTCAACTCAGCTGGCTTGTTCCTGAAAGTACAGCCTGGAAAGACATCAGGAGAGCACAAAGCACACCAGGCCACAGTCAGCAGCCAACCAAGATGATGACCCCTTTGACCTCTTTCTAACTGTTGTTGAAAGACATGCCCAGTCTGAAAGCCCAAACCCCCTAAAAATGGCCAGTGCATTTATTTTGAGCCTGTTGTCCATGACCTTTTAAGGGTTTACCCAATAAGAACTAATTCATAAACATGACATGACTAAAACGGCTGAAAACACACAGACTAGCTAAAAAACAAAAAAGAAAATATAACAATTTAATGGGTTACTCTTAGGCAGCAATTAGCAAGGCTTTACGAATGCTGTGCTTCTTTGCAGTTAGCCTTGCAATCCAGACTTCAAGCATTTGCTATTAAGTCTCCCTTTTTACTTTCACTAGAACGTCAATTTGGCCAGTGTGGCAGACGATTAACCACTGCCCATTTCCTGTAGTCCTTGAGTGGAGCTCTTCAGAAAGAATACTGAACAGTGCAGCACATCTATATCTGAATTACTGCCTTGTAGCCATTTTAGCAGATTTAATTTGGGAACATTCAGCACTTTCTTAAAAATAGAAGAAAGTATTTTGTCTTCTTGATGAATGAAACCCAATTGGATTTTTTATCCACCTCAACATGGACAACCCATTGACCTGTTCGCTTTAAAATGCCTTGAGGGCCCCAACACAATGGTAAGAGCAGTTGCCTAATGAGACTTATTCTCTGACCTCTCGCGTCAACACGCCATTTCTGTCAGCAGAACTGACGCTCATTGGATTTTTGTTTTTGCTTTTATGTCCAGAGACTGCTGTGTCCAAAACTCCCTAGAGATCATCAGTTTCTGAAAGACTCGAAGCAGCCTGTCTGGCTCCAACAACCATACCACAGTCAGAGTTACTGAGATCACATGTTTACCCCATTCTTATTTGAATATTAACTGAAGCAACCTAAAGTGTTCCTAAATAAACAGAAGGTTGAGAACAACACGAAACCAGGGCATGTACAGGAGTGTGAAGGGCCAGTCAGATTGCATCATTTAACATTATGAAACCTGTGGCCATAACAAAATGTTCTTAACATAAACTGGGCTAAAATGTTTCCCCAGCTCACTGTCTAAGGAGCAGAACGCCAAGAAGTAAGTTATGAGTAACTGACTATGATCAAGAGTGACAGGGATAGACATGAAACATGCTTATGCAGGATGTGATTCAAAATAGTTGTTAAATATCCTTTGTCAAAAGCTGAAATTGACCTTAAGTATTGACACAGAACAAGTTATTTACCTCACCTGCAATAGTAGAAGGAGGCTGGTAAGCTGATGCCATAGCAGTGAAAAAGAATGATGCAAATTTTGAACTGAAGAAGGCAACGGATTGTTCTAGGAAAGTAAGATAAACCCAATTTCTCCAAAGATCAGAAATAAGTAAGCCCTATTCCAGTAGTAACTAGCCTACTTTAATCCTCACTTGGCCCATGTTTGCTTGTAGGCCTGTGTGGACATAATAGTGACAGCGGAGACATGCAATGTAGTACACTAGAAAATTCACAGTATTCAACAGAGCCTCTTTTGATTCTGACCCAGCACTCAGCTGGACGATAGCCACGAGCACTTTGTCTGGTCAGAATAGCTGGTGCAAATCATTCATAGGCAATTTTTAAATGAAAGTAATGGTGCCTTTAAATAAACATATCCATCCAGAGAGATTGGATACCTTGAGCACCTGCCATTCAGATTAAGGGGAAATACACACCCCTGGGACAAGGAAGCATTGACTATACAGGGCAACTGATATTCTGCTCTGTGGTAAAAAAAAGCTTTATAAACCACATGAAGGATGCGTATTGATCCAGAACCAAACTTAACTGACCTTGCTAGCAGAAAAGGAGACATCCCATGGCCAAAAACATTTGATAGCTATATAGAAAGGATCAATCAATTAGGATACGGCAATTCTAGCTGCTGAATGCTGCTGGACGTGATCAAGCGACCCGGAAAAGAAAAAAAAAAAACAGAAAGTGATTCAGATTGTGGCTGTGTTCTTGATACCTTTTAGATTGCCCAATAATTCATACATACATATTATGTATATATACAGTATATAAATACACACATAAAATCTAGCATTTGCAATACTAGATTTTCACATCTTCCACAACCCTCAATATAAGCTTGCCAAATGTATGTGGACACACCCCCTTTGGCCAAACCATTCCAAAATCAGCATGAATCAGACATTTATTCATTGATGATGCTCATCGGGTACAACCTAATCCCAGTGTCATCTCCAGGTCAGGATCTTATGACACGATTCTCCCTTTTGCCACTCTCACAAGTAACTACCTCAGTACCTGAGTAATTACCTCAGAGGTAACCATAGGCAATCAACTGTCCTTTTCTTCACATTTTGCTAATATGACACGCTCTTCTTTACAACATTAGAAGCATTTGACCATTTTTATCCACACAGGCTGCTCGGGTGCTTGTTCAGTCTAGTCATACCGAAGCGATCAGCTGGCAGGTCTACCTCTAAATGCAATTCGAGCTCTGAAAATAATCCGAAATGCAGCCTGAATTCAACCTAAGTTCTCACACACCACCTCACTTCTGCGTTCCCTCCAGTGGCTTCCGGCAGATATAAAACACTGATGCTTGACTACGAAGCCAAAAATGGACCAGTACCCTCTTACCTCAAAGCTCTTATCACTCCTCGCATTGCAACAGATCCCTCAGATCTTCAAGCACTGCTCAACCGGTCCCACCCTCTCTCAGGATAAGAGGTATATATACACATCAAGTCTCTTTTCGGTTCTGGCACCGAGAAGGTGGAATGTACATCTCTTAGCTGTCCGAACAGAGTCACTGGCTATCTTCAAATGATGGGTGAAAGCCTACTTATTATAGAAACACTTGAGCATTTATTTTTCCTGTTCATGTCTTTATGTTTAAAAAAACATGCGTTATGATGACCCCATTCTAACCTAAAATATATATTAATGGTTAAACTTAAAATATATGAAGATGTGAAAATATCTCAAAGTCATGGCCTAACCTACCCAGGAGTCTTAAAGAATGGTGATCGGTATGGGGTAGTGCACAGTAATCCCCAGCTTTCTTAATCCCCATTTCGAATCTCGCACCCCTGGTTTATCGCCGAATTGCATTTGCCACATAAATAATCTGTTTTGCTGATTTTCCCCGTCTCTCGCAAATAGCACTATAGACCAAAAAAACTTATATGGAATAGTTTTTATGGAGTTTAATGTTGAAATAAGGAAATGTATTAATAAAAATATAATTATTCATTATAAAATGAAGTAAAATATTAATACAGTACAGAAAGTGTATCTTTAACTCTGCCCCTTTTTTGACGTCAGTGAACACAATAATCAATAAAAAAGGCTACTCTTCTACAGAGCTGTATACCGTACTGTACTTGTTCTTACTATAAATGTGATACTGTATTTCTACAAATTTAAAAAAGATTTATCTCGATATATTCTAGCAAATGTTTTCTGTGTGTGTTTAAAGTGTGTAAGAGAATGATTTACAGCACAAACAATTAAAAAAATGCATTTTTGGAATCGCGTTCCGTTTGATTGTTTATCGCGGGCGGTTTTGGAACGTAGCTGTACTGTATTACTGGGATTACTGTACTGTAATTTGTTAACAATTTAACAAGTAAATTAAATTACCAGTATGTTATAATTCACAACAGAGCAATTTACAGTACGGTACTGTAAATTGCTCTGTTGTGAATTATAACATACTGGTAATTTAATTTACTTGTTAAATTGCGTCGATTCACAAGTGGAGGGTGAAGCATATGCTGCTATGGTGCCCGCCGCACAAAACTTGAAAATTTTTTTTACAATTGTATTGTTATAGATATCATAATAAGATCGAGAAAAAAGTGAGATGAACCATCGTAGCTTAGTAGGTAGGTGGATCTCTAAAACTGAAGGTATCCTGATTAGGCAATAAAAATCCAACTCTGTTACAGATACGGTTTTAATCCTTCTATGTTTCTAAAGCATAAAATTGTAACAAAGGTAACTAAAAAAAGGAATGCCTGCTAGTGTTTAGATGTGAATCTCATGTTTACAAAAGCGCCATTGTGGGTTTCACTCTCGATCCATCGGCACGCTTATGCCGTTCCTAACTAATTCGATTCAGCATGTGCATTCAATCAGATGTGTTGTAAAAAAACAGAAATGTGTATGAGAACAGATTGGATTATCAAATTGTATACACCATATGTACTGTACAGTATACAGTAGTACACCAGGTTTAAATAGAATTTCTAGTAGCTGATTTAAGATATCAGGTATGTCTTCTGGCAGGAAAGCTTTTAAATATTAAAAAAATCTATAAATATTGTAAATGAGTGTTCTTGAGGTAGAACTTTTGAGATCTATAGACTGTATACCTGCCTACAAACACATGAGAAGCAAACTAAAAAACAGAATTAGCTAGCTGAGGCCATGCCACGATATACAAAATTTCGTTGAACATTATGCTTTCCACAATATATAAACTTATTTCCCACCCCGTGATGGAACACAGAATCCGCTGCACTTTTCCACACCACAGCTGGTCCGATGCACTCTGGGACTGTACTCCAAGGTCAAGGAGACTTGTGACCAAAAAAGTAGAGCAATAAACGCTACAAACATGTAGGCGTTACTAGGGTCTGTAGTTACGTCCCTCCTGTTCATGCAGAACAAAAAAAAAAAAACTGAGTAGGAAAGTCAAAAACAATTTCGCTCCAGAGCGGACTTCCTGAGGGCCTCAATGGAAAGCCGAGTCATGTATACAGCAAGCTTATTGTTTGTCTCATATCTCATGATAACACTGAAGCCCCTACGGATTCCTAATCTTTCCCCTAAATAATTTTTATTCTTTTTTTGGTTTCTGATTTTGCTTGAGTTTGCAGTCATCTTTCAAATTACAGCAAAAAAGTAATAACCACTTAAACAGTTGTAGATTAGACCATGAATTTTACCACACAAAAACATTACAATTGATGTATTTGTACTTGTCATGGAGTTTTCTGGTCACCATCATTCTCTTACTACCTTTCTACATTGGTGAGATGAGTGTGAGATGTCAACACATCATTACTTGTGGCTCAGATGGGGTACAGAAATATCGAGCATCAGAGTTTAAACTTAACTTATGGGACCCTCAATAACAGACAGCAGTAAGCCTCGTTGTGGTTTTGAGGGCTGAGTGTCACTCTGTGGGCTGAAACTGATACAAACCCTGGCACACTTGCATGCATGAAACCAGCTACATATGCAGTGTGTTCAAGCAATTAAAAAAATTATTTGATCTTTCCTGCAAGGGGTGGCTTTTCTTTTTTACCTTATATTTTTTTACATTTAATCTTTTGAATTAAAACATGGGTAAAGCTTTAAGCATTAACAGCTTTCTTTTAAGTAAAGCTTTAATGATCCACTGCATGCACCTTTGTAGGTCAATTACACAGGCTAACAGAATTTTTAAAAAGGGCCTGCTGGTGAGCACCAGTCCAGCAGAAAAAAACGCAAATTAGTGTGTGGGAGTTAGAATTAGAATAGAGTCTAAGCTACATTATTATTCTAAGTTCTAAGCAACTTATACACAATTTTGTTAAATATATTAAAAGTGCTTTTATAGGAAATGTTGGGAAGATAGATATTTCGGTTTCAATTCTGAGGGTCAGTGTGCGACATCATTGGTAGCAACAATGACATTCACAACAAAGTTAGGAAACTTAGAAAGCAAAGATTTCGAGCTAAAACTGTGACCTTTAGACACAAACAGCACAATTACCTTAAGGCACTTGTATCATTGGCTGTAAAAACAAAAAGTACTTGCTATGCTTAATTTTTTATTTAAAAACCGAACTAAAAAAATAAAATAAAATGCCCCGATTTGATTATAGCATCTACATTCTGGGCTGATGGTGGTCTGTCTCATCAAGGTTGAGTGATTGCTGTGTTCTGGCAGCCAGATTCAGATGAGTTCATCACAGTCATTCCACTGTAGTATGGGGGCCAGATGAGTACAGAGCAGGTTTTGTCCTTTTCACATTTAATAACACAAAAGAAACTTGTCGATTGCAAACACTTCAAACATCTCGGCATGGTTTCACCTCCTACAAACACACCTGACACTATATCGATAGTTATCTGTGGTTCATACATAACACAAATCCAACTTCTAATTCCTTTGTGATGAATAGCCTTGATTTTATCTTAGGGACAGAGTGTAACCCACCAGCGTTCACAGTCATAAAGTCTCAATCCCCCGGACAAGCACCAGCCACTGAGCTCCTGCAACAGAGCACATCCTCTATCTGATTTAGGGCACTAAATCGGTTTAATCCCTCAACCAGTGTTTAGCCCAGACTCTGCATCGACCATGGCGGCTCTAATGCGCTGATATATCTGATCCTAAAGGATAAAGGATGGGAAGCTTGCAGGCATCTGCAGCATAGGGCTTGTAACAGCACAGCAGAATTGAGAGGGCTTTTCCTGTCCTCTGAAAATAAAAAAACACCTACAGCTGGTGCTAGATCACACGGTTAAAAGAGGGACCCATGTCAATTTGAACTTCCACTAACAAGAGAGGAAGGACCGCATCACAGCAAGAAGGTCCCTGCTTCGGTCCTGATCTCATCTCATGATTACTATCTGTGTCAAGTTCTGTAGTTTTACGAGTCAAAATACACCCCAGTAGGTGCATTGATTCTAGGTGGGAAAGTGTGTGTGTGTGTGTGTGTGTGTGTGTGTGTGTGTGTGTCCTGTGATGGACTGCCGGTCTAATTCTGGGTGTGTCTCCAAACACCAGGACTACAATGTGTTCTAGAGATGATGGAATGAAGTATTTAATGTTCAGACTTGTTCAGGGTACATTTTCAGGAGCAGTGTAAACACAAGGGGGACTCAAGGGGACCCCATAACACACAGATGGGGGTCCAAAAAGTCCTAGATGTTTCTCTGGTGTGATCTGGACCGAATAATGAAGTGGAAGGCTTTCAATGGATGTAAGTATCACTAACTAGGAATGGAATAGGCAATTTATTTTGAAGTTTTAATACTAAGCCTGGCTGTGTGTGTGTGTGTGTGTGTGTGTGTGTGTGTGTGTGTGTGTGTGTGTGGATAAACTCACCTCCTCCAAAGCAGTCACTGTGTTCCTACAGTGCACCATTCTGGTGGTGAAGTTGGAGGCCGTGGGTGATTTGTAATCTTCATTCGTCTCGGCTACAAACTCCGCCACGGTGATCTGGTCCGGCATCGTACAGTATATTCCTCTTTGTTTGCAAAAAAAAGAAAAGATCCGACCTTAATCCCACAATCGTGCGTGTTTTTTACTGGTCCTTTCCCCCTTCCCGATGCTGAAATCTTATGAAATGGAAGGACGCGCGTCCCGGAGTGAGATCATTGCTGTATTGTGTGTACCGACCGGAGAATGGGGCACATCAGTAGGTCTCTGTCCTCCTGCTACCCCGCACTCGCTTTCTTTCAAACTGTCGGTAGAAACCACACATGTGACGTTGTTCTCATTTAGATCCCTCCAAAGTTGACTCATCGGCCTCGTCCCGGCGCCGTGAAACACACCGGAGTGTGAAGATCGATAGCTGGTGCACTTGCAGGTCCGCCGCCGGTCAATTCAATGAAAAGCGCAGAGAATTGACAAAAGTGAAGGTGGAAGCTATTCAATGGAACAGCGTTGGCCAATCACAAACTCGCACCGCAGGCTTCCAGCCAACCGGATGAGTCCGTAGGCGTGACCTCTTTTCCACAACCGCATGAGAGGGAAGTCTTTTTAAGGTGGAGACTCAGGGAAGAAAATCCCTAGTGTCCACACACAGACCTGCTTCCTCTAACCTTTGTTCTTTTTTATATTCATATGCTGTTCATGGCTAATAAATAATATCTGAAATGACAGATGATTTTTACGAAAACAAGAAACACACAAATTATTCTCATGCTTTAAGGAAGATCCCAATGGCAGGTGTGTAATTAGGTCAAGTTGAAAAGCTTTTATTGTTATTTCAATCGCAGTACACAGTGAAATGAAACAACGTTCCTCCAGAACCCTGGTGCTACATTAAACAACAATCACAGAAAACAGAAAACACAGGGCTAAGGACTAGTAAGTGTCCTCGCCACATAAAGTGCATGTGTGCAACCTGGTGCAAACAGTGCAAAAACAACACAAGACAGTGCAGGACAAAACACAAGACAGTTTAAGACAACACAAGACAGTGCAAAGACAACACAAGATAGTTCAAGACAACACAAGACAGTGCAAAACAACACAGGACAGTTCAAGACAACAGAAGACAGTGCAAAGACAACACAGGACAGTTCAAAACAACACAAGACAGTGCAAAGACAAAACAAGACAGTTTAAGACAACACAAGACAGTTCAAGACAACAGAAGACAGTGCAAAGACAACACAGGACAGTTCAAAACAACACAAGACAGTGCAAAGACAAAACAAGACAGTTTAAGACAACACAAGACAGTTCAAGACAACAGAAGACAGTTCAAGACAACACAGGACAGTTCAAGACAACACAAGATAGTGCAAAGACAACACAAGACAGTGCAAAGACAACACAAGATAGTTCAAGACAACACAAGACAGTTCAAAACAACACAAACCAGTGCAAAGACAAAACAAGACAGCTCAAGACAACACAAGACAGTGCAAGACAACACAAGACAGTGCAAGACAACACAAGGCAGTGCAAAGACAAAACAAGACAGCTCAAGACAACACAAGACAGTGCAAAGACAACACAAGACAGTGCAAAGACAACACAAGACAGTGCAAGACAACACAAGATAGTGCAAGACAGTGCAAAGACAACACCAGACAGTGCAAAGACAACACAAGACAGTGCAGGACAAAACACAAAATAGCTCCGCCAGTAAACCTGTTGTGACAAGACAAAGTGAACAAAATTGAACAGTAGCCAAAATGTAAACAAAATGTTGTGCAAAAGAGAAGTATAGCAGCAGTTCAGGAAAGATGTGCAAAAACGACATGTAAACAGTTTGTAGTAATGAAGTGATCTTGGTGTAAAAACAAGGAGGTTACGCAGCATCGAGTTCAGGGCTTCTCCTGTTTGTTTTATTTTTCCAAAAAGCAGTTGTAAACTGACATTTAACTTTTTTTGGAATGTGTTTTACTGTCAGGTGAAATTGATTGGAATCGGACCTGAGTTGGGAACTAAGATTTCATACACTATATAGAGTCCTTCAAATATTCATAATTATTAAAAAAGATGAGAAGAAAGATTATTACGACTGCATTTTGTTTTAATTTTGTACTGCCCTGAATATGCTATGTCACATCCAGATATTCACATATAGTCCACCACAATTTAAACAAATAAACCAGTTCAAAAGTTCACATATGGTTGAGTCATCATACTATGTGTTGACCCGGATGATCAACAATATTGTATGATAGTTGTTTATTGTATGATAGTTGTTTATGAGTTCCTTGTTTGTCCTTGGAAGTGAAACTTTTCTTTCTTGAAAAAAATATCTCCAAACACTGCATATTGCACCTTTTGATAAATTTGACCCCTTCCCAACTGTGCCTATAAGATTTTCAGCTTCATCTGTGCACAACTAAAACAATACCATAGTATTTTAAAAAGTGCAAATATCTGATTTTCAGAAGAAGAAAAAAACACAGTATATTAACAGCATGGGGGTGTAAACATTTGACCAGGAGGATTAGTGTAAATTGTTATTATTATATTTTCTTATGTCACATCTAAAGGGTCACCTTAATACTACTGAAGATGCTTTAATCATCAGTAATGTAATGTAATCTGGTGTTTACCTTTTGTATACCTTATGTACTTGATGACAATTGTGATCTAAAATCATTAACGTAGTGATTTTGTGATCTTGTGTTTAAAAATGAAAGCTTTTTCTATCTGATTTGAGTTGATGAAAAATAAACAAAAAATCCCAAGTGGAATTTTAATTGTTGCAGCATTAATACATCATTAATCCACACAAAATATACAGTGTACAAAATATATGTGAAAAATGCAACGTTTATTTAGAACAGTACAATTTAAATATATCTATGATACGTGTCATCAAGGTTCATCTGCCACTAAGACATTTTGAAACAGAATTATATGAGTTTAAATCCCCGCCACACCAAGCTGCCATTCCTGTGCCCCTGAGCAAGACCCTTAAGCCCATGGCTGCTCCATTTTATGAATGAGATAAATGTAAGTCACTCTGTATAAGGGTGTTTGCCAAATGCCATACATATATCACAAATATATATATATATATATATATATATGTTTGGGTTTTTTGGGGTTTTTTTATTGTCTTTCTACAGGCTGTAGGAGAAGTATAGTGTTTTTAAGCTCTGTGGTGCCACTGTGATCCTGCTGATGCAATACTTAACTTAGTCTGAAAAGAATATCTAGAAATACCTGAAATATTGTTCTTTTTTTCTGTGTAGATTTCATTAGTGCAAAGGGAGATAAGTTACTGGCGTTTGTGTAGTAGCAGCAGGGGGTAAAATTCTCCAAATTTAGAACACAGGGCCTATTAGAGAAGCGAGCAGAGCATTATGGTCCTCTGCCTCCAGAACAAAAGACTAATTAAAATGATAATGAAACGAGAACCACAATCTTGATTGCAGTCCTCTTTACAAAAGCAGGCCTTTTCAATTATAGCCAGGCATATCATTACCATGACAGAGGGCCATTTCCAATCTGGTAAACAGTCAACCGCTATTCATGTAAATCATTTCATACTAGCTTAAATGTTAAATAATTCTATTACAGATTTTCCACTTCAGATCACGCTAGCGCGTAATGAATTATTAAATCCGACGAATATTATCCATTTGTTGGATTTGGGTGAGTCAGACTACTGTATGAGTAGAGGTTTAGTACATCCCCCAGTGGACCATTTTTGTTTATCTTGTCTGCTGACAAATAATCTCCATACAGACACCTTCTACTGCAGTGGCATCAGACCAAGATCTGAGTGTGGTGTCACCTACAAAGCTCCAAAATGGATTTTCCTCACCTAACAGCATATAAAAAATTACATAGATAAAAACATAAAAATGGTTGTGCTCTTGTACAAAATGGTATATCTCAGTAAGTAAAACATGTGCTATCCAGAGTACCAGCTATAGAGCTGGTGCCAAATATGCCTGTTTGTCTGGCACTGCCAAAAAAGCTTCAAACATCATCAGCAGGAAACATTACCCAACAGCCAAAAGAAATTAAATTGAACCCCCAAACTGTATAGACTGGAATACATCATGCACCAGCTGCTTGTATTCTGCAATAATTGAAAAGCCCAGCAAGGAAGGCAAGTCTGAATGGAAGAGTCAAATTTGGAGCTTCTAGTTTGTGGTTTCCCTTTAACAAATATGCAGATTGAGTGGTCTTAAAGTCTAACCGTGATGATTTATGAAGATTGGCTACGACAAACCAAAGCAAAATTGATAGGGAATAATAGTGAGAGCATTCTATTTGCATTCTATTGCATTCTTTGCTCATTTAATACAAAAGTTTTAATTCTAATGTGTATTATTAAGTAAAATAAAGTAGAATTGATGATTTGCATGAATTTTTACATTTTAAATTGTCAAGTGTAATCTCAAAATATACTTTAAAAGAAAAGATCTGACCTTCAGTACGAAGCTGTTAACATGGTGAATATCACACAGTTGCTTACATTTAAATAAGGACCTAGTAAATATAATAAACATTCAATACTTTGAACATTCCTTCTATGAAATGTTAGAAAATGGCAGTTTTATATAATAAAAAAAACACCCCAGAGTTTCGGTGTTGTCTCAGAGGTTTGCTATATGCTAAAACAATCATTATAGCATTACTAGCGGGACATTTGCAGTTGAACCTTTCAGTAATTCCTATCCAATAGATTTCTTTTAGCATTTTTAAATATGTTTTGAACAGGAAAACACAAATTATCTCATATAAACCACTTTCCTCTTTGCAGACAAACTTCCTTCCACAGTGTGCAACATGGAGTTAAAAATTCCCATAAGAAAAAATAACTATATTTACATAAGCAGCCATAACAGTTACTCTAACGCCACAAAAAGGAAATCCATTTTTAAACCAGACTTTTTTGTTTTGTTACTACCCTATGACTATGTCTATAGATGGTGGTTCACTCATCAGAAAACACCATCTAGTTTTACACCATAGTAACCATTTTGTATTGCATGGTGCGTCATTTAATGATTATTCAATACCAGAGATGTTTAAAATGCCTTTACACATGAATAGTACATGGAGTGTGTTTTGTAAGCATTAGTTTGGTAATCAGTGCAAAATAAAAGAGTCTAATCATTGGATTTGGGTGAGCTAGACTATAAGTAGAGGTTTAGTACACTCCCCATTGGGCCATTTTGGTTTTGTTTCTTTTGTCCAGATCCGCTGACAAATAATCTCCACACAGACACCAATTCTTCTGCAGTGGTCTTAAATAAAGACCTGAATCAGCTTAGTGTAGTGAATTTTGCTTTTATGTAAAAAAAAAAAAAATTGCATAAGTTAGATCATTAGCATCATGGGCTTAATTTGTGATCACGTGTGAAAAATATAAGATGGTAAAATACATCATGTTCTTCACTGAAAATCATATGTGAACTCAAAAATAAATGCACAATGATGTCATGTGAATCATGTACAATTGAAATATGTTTACTTTAGTAAAAACATAAAATGCATGATGTTAATAATATCACATCTGGAAAGCAATGATTCATGTAAATAAATAAAGATAGACATAAAGCACTTGCTCCCATAAGGGGTCGCCACAGCGGCTCATCCGTCTCCATACTACTCTGTCCTCTACATCTGCCTCTTTTAAACCAACTCACCACATCCATAAACCCCCTCTATGGTCTTCCTCTTTTCCTCTTTCCTGGTCGCTCCATCCACAGCATTCTCCTACCAATATACCCCATGTCCCTTCTCTGCACATGTCTAAACTTTCTCAATTTAGCCCCCCTTACCTTGTCTCCAAAACGTTCTACACGTGCAGTCCCTCTAATAAACTCATTTCTAATAATGTCCATCGTCATCACTCCCAATAAAAACCTCAAAATATTCAGCTCTGCTACCTCCAGCTCCAGTTTCACTCTTACAGATACTCTTCTATCACAAATCACTCCTGCTATCACTCTTCTCCACTCACTTCACCCTGCCTGCACACTTTTCTTCACTTCTCTAACACACTCTTCATTACTTTGCTCTGTTGACCCCAGGTACCTGAACTCCTCCACCTTCTCCACCTCTTCTCTCTGCAACTGCACCACTCCACTGCCCTCCCTCTCATTTACACACATGTACTCTGTCTTACTCCTACTGACTTTTATACCCCTTCTCTCCAGCGTGTACCTCCACCTCTCCAGGCTCTTCTTAATCTGCTCCCTACTCTCACCACAAATCACAATATCATCTGCAAACATCATAGTCCACAGAGATGCCTGTCTGACCTCCTCTGTCAACCTGTTCGTTACCACTGCAAACAGGAAAGGGCACAGAGCCTTGATGCAGTCCAATATCTACCTTAAACCAGTCTGTTGTTCCTACTACACACTTCACTGCTGTCACAGTGTCCTTATACATGTCCTGCACCACCCTCACATACTTCTCTGACACACCTGACTTCCTCATACAATACCACAACTCCTCTCTCGACACCCTGTCATACGCTTTCTCTAAATCCACAAACACACAATGCAACTCCTTCTGACCTTCTCTATACTTCTCCATCAACATTCTTAAAGCAAATAATGCGCACGTGGAGTTTTTCCTCGGCATGAAACCATGCTGTTGCTCACAGATGGTCACCTCTTCTCTCAGCCTGGCTTTCACTATTCTTTCCCATAACTTCATGGTGTGACTGATCAACTTTATTCCCCTGTAGTTACTGCAGATCTGTACATCTCCCTCCTCAAAGATCGGTACCAGCACACTTCTTCTTCATTCCTCAGGCATCCTCTCACCTTCCAAAATCTTGTTAAACAATCTAATTAAAAACTCCACTTCCATCTCTCCTAAACATCTCCATGCTTCTACAAGTATGTCATCTGGTCCAACCGACTTGTACAATCGTATTAATATCGTATGAAAGACTGCAAAATCAATACAATCAAAAATAAATGCACACAATGAATTATACAAAAAATAATGCAGTAAACAATAAACTCTGTAGATCACCTCCACTGTATTGTAATGTAATGTATTATGATTCGATATTTTTAGATTATACATGTAACTATAATATTATGATATATGTGTATTTATAAATTATGCAAATATTATGATATATCTAATTATACACTTTATTATAATCCAATCTTCCTTAGACTACCTCTGCATATTTTGCACACATACATTGACCTATTTTTACAAAAGGTATCTTTACAATGGGAAATACCAATATGGACATTTTTGCACACATTCATTGACCTCTTTATGATCGGAATACCAACATGGACCTATTTAACCACTGCAGGATTTTGCACATGCCTTTCTATAATGTTACAGCACACACTGGACATGCTATACATGCACACACTTCTGTTTCTTGTACATTTGTAATTTACTGTATGTCTTGTGTCTTTGCCTGTTTCCTTTTTCGAATATGTAGCAGAAATGAGCGAAATGAAATGAAAAAGCTGTCAGGCAAATCTGTTTAGCAGTTTAATGACCTGTCTAATGGGAAATAAATGTTCATGGTTTTGGTACACTTGGCACAAATGCTCTGTAGTCTTCTTACAAATGGGAGGAGTGTGAACAGTGTGAACTGGCTGAAAAGGATTGATGCTGCAGTTGTGTCCTCAGTGGTCCTCAAATGCACAATTTAAATTCTATAACTAGTCAAAATAAAGCTACTTCCTGTCTTGTTATGTTAAATTTCAGACCTTCTTAATAGAAAAAAAAATATTATCATTTACTGTTATAGTCCAGAAATATAACAAATAACAATTTTCCCCCACAACATTCTATCCCTACCTGTATGTAAACTTAGACACATCAAGGATTTGCAAAAGCCAACAGCTTTACTAAATATGCTTTGTGGCTTCACAAACAATCAGGGAACACTGTATTGACTGATTAAGCTGCAAAAGCTGCAGAATTCTTACTCCAGCAAACCCCACAGGTACACAGAGTATATTAACAGAGTAGACCTTGTAATGTACACTGAAGCTAAAAGCTCAAATCAATGGTGCTCAATCACAATATGAGCTTTGGTGGTTTTAGCCGGATTGTTACGGAAATCTCAATGCCTGTAGTGTGTTACAGTAAAGCAGCTAGTAGACCATGTCTTCTTGAGAGTGTTGGCTCTGTTATTTTTCCTGAGCAAGAAATTTTGTATATATTTATACTAGGGGGTGTAACGGTACATGTATTTGTGCCGAACTTTTTCGGTATAGTGCTTTCAGCACACATGTGCATCGAATGCAATTCCTTTTTACATGTGGAACATAGTTTAAATCTGAGTTTCCTCAGGAATATATAACGTAATTTAAAGGCAACTGAGTTGCAAAATATTAGTACATTAAACACAGTAAACAAATGTAAATATATTTACAGTAAACCACTGTAATGTTTTACATGGTTTAAAAAAAGCACAACGCATGTAATTTGTTCATTCTTTTGGAGATGGAGACTTATAAACGAGGCAAGATACAGCCGAAAAGTTTGTCAGTGCTATGATTTGACTTTCTGAGCCACCACAATTAGGAAAAACGGGAAACCGTAATGAAACTCCAGGTTTGCTAAACCAGGTGAGAGCTGTGATCAGGCAGATGCAAAACAAAACCACATAGAGTCACGTAGCCAACGACAAACAATACTGAGTAGCTTGGGTAGTCCGACAGTGTTCTGTTGTCTAAGCTGTAGAACGGACAATGAGATGGTGGAGGAACGGGGGTTATATAGCATGGGAACTGATGAGGGCCAGGTGTAACTGATTAGTAAGTGGGAGAGTGGCTTGGAGTGATAGGTGAAGGTGTGGCTGGTGGATCCTGACAACATCATTAGCATCCCTGTTACCAGCAAGCTCACTGAAAATATACAGTCAATTTGTTTCTGCCTTTCAGGTTCTGTGAGCTTTAGTCATTAGTTGTCATTAGTAATCAGTTCAACTTAATTTTGTAACCAATTACAAACCAATGAAAACACTTCTTAGTCAAGAACTCAGGGACCAGAATTTATTAAGTGCTATCAAATCAACATGGCTGCTTTTAGCATTAACAATAAACAAATGTAGTGGTGTATGCACTAGATCAGAAAACATACACGTACTGTACAATATTATCCTGTGAAAGCTATAACACTAACTATACATTTAGCTGACTAGCTAGCAAAACATAGAAATGATTCCAAATTCTGACTTCCTGCTCTCAGTTAGTCATGTGATAAGGTTGTAGGCTGAGGATCATTGTGACGTTTAATGAAAATGTGAGAATTCAGAACACCAATTAGCAAAATAAAAATTGATGACATTTACAGATTAATTACATGTAGTAGGATGGTACAATTGAGTTATTTCTGGGTAAAAAAAAAAAAGGATCAGTGACAGTGATCTTTTTTTTTTTCAGATCACTTAGAGTAAATTCTCTCTCTCTCTCTCTCTCTCTCTCTCTCTCTCTCTCTCTCTCTCTCTCTGTGGGTTCATCAGGTTCACTGAACGTAAATGTCCTTATTGCTCCCAAGAGAGGAACTGCTCCAAGGAAGGTACCATAATTTAATGTGACCATGGCAACCCCTAATCATGCTGGGAAATAAGACCTGTCACTCAGAAATTTATATTTAACTGTACATAATTTAATCATACTGCTTCACTGATAATAAAGATACAGCTGATTGTTGCATAGCAATTTCTTCACCTTTTCACTTAGCACTGATTCATTTTGCATCACAATGCAGTGTTTTCATCTTACATCCATCCCGTTAGTGCTGAACAAACACATGCTGCTCCACAAGAATACAAGAGCTAATTCCACACTGGGGATTTTTCTGGGAGTCAGAGACAGAATGTGTAATTGAATAAATATTTGATCAAAGCCTTTTGTGTAATACATGAGCAGTACTTATAGATGTGTTAACTTAATTATATTGTAAAGTCATGTGTAAACAAACATACCAAAAAAATAACCATATACAGTGGATATTCTGTAAGATATACAGTGGGGTCCAAAAATCTGAGACCTCTAGTAAAAATGCCTAAATCTTTAAAGTGCTTAGATACTTTTTGCATTTCTTATTATTTCTTAGATTCCTATTTTTGCATATATTGACAGTTTGCACTTAAAAACAATGAAATTTTTATTTACATTTAAATAAGAATATAGGTTTATAGAATAAATGTCCAGAGTGCAAGATAACGTCTAGATATCAAGAATCTAGCAGTAGCCTGCAGTAGCCCAAGAAAGCAATAATGGTGGACCGGTGACAGGGTCATGGGCTCATTGATGCATGTGGGGAGCGAAGGCTGGCCCGAGTGGTCCGATCCAGCAGACGAGCTCCTGTATCTCAAATTACAGAAGAAGTTAATGATGTTAAAGATCAAGTGGTCAGAACTGTTTTGGCAGCAAAAGGCATTAATCAGCATAAATCATTAGTTTAATAACTACAACATTTAAATAGTATATTTTATATAGTATATTTATTTCATTGTGTTCTTATTTTTAAAGTCAATCAATCAATATATGATGTCCAAACAAAAAACATAAGCATAAATGAATGACCTAAGCCTTCTGCACAGTGTAGTATCATAGCAGTATTGGTTTATTGATTTTAGTGAGGTAAACCACATTAAATATGTTCCCTCTGGGAAAAAAACTATTCTGGAAAAGCCTCTTAGTTCAATTACCAAGCTCCTATAGTCAAAACACTTTTAAGAGCAAAATATAGCGTAGCAATTTCAATAAAATTGTGAAAGTACACAATATTAGTGCCTTCTTTTGTAGCTTTCCTCTTCCTATTTCGGACATGACACTGAGAGACACAAAAAGAAGACACGGCAAGTTCCACCAGAGAAACATACAGATGTGTATGAATGTGTCAAGTGTCTCTGTTTTGTCAAAGCTGTAAATTTGTGTATGTATGTAATGTACAGCATTTCTGAAGATTTTTTGAGGTCATTACTCAAACATGCTCCTGCCTAAGAAACCAGTGGCAGGAAGCATCACTATGATATACGAAGACACCTAAATCTATTTTTTTTTTTTCTAGGATGATTTCTTATTAGGAAGAAAAATCTGGATTGAATCTACAACAGTTGTACTGTAAGGCTGGTTGGTGATGGTCATCAAGCAGGCAGTGGATCCTCGTGAATTATTATCTGTCTTGATGGTAAAATGAAGGCATGACCAATTACTATGCAACCAATATTGACATTTAACCAAAAGAGATGCATTTCGAAAGGGAAATAGTCCCTTTATTGTGTACTGTTTTTACTGTGTTTGGCTATTTTGATCATGGGAAATTTACGGAGGTCTGGTGCCATGTTTATAAAAAAGAATAGTTCGAAGAGAGAGAGAGAGAGAGAGAGAGAGAGAGAGAGAGAGAGAGAGAGAGACGCACACACACCTGTAATGACTTTCCGTGGAGACTTTTTTTAAGCTGTACGGGTCATTGAGCTGGACTCTGGAACATTCAGAGAGACTCCTCTCTGACTGTGTGCTCTGTCTAAGAAAGCACAAAGAAGAAATTCTTCCAAAGCTGGGGCAAAGTTGCCATGGAGACAACACTGTCAACCTGTCATCTCTTCCTGACGAACATATAATTGGTTTTGCACTTAGGTGAGAAAACTCTCTGTATATGTTAGTCTATGCAAAAATGTCAGTATCCTCATCCTCTGTCTGTATCTTACTGTCTGTCCGTCTTACTGTTATAGCATGTCAAGCTGTCTCTCTCTTCCTTTCCCTTTCTCTCAATGTGTCTCTATTCCCTCTCTCTATTAATAATTCTGTATTTAAGTTCATGATTTATGAATGCTCCATTGAAACTGGGTTAGACTAGCAGAACTGAGTCATTGACCAAGCATAAATCCCTCATTTAAATTCTATCCCTTTCCCATGTGATGACAAGTTTTCCATATGTGATCGCACGTGGAAAAAATGTGAACCTGCATCTTGACACCTTATGTCCTGAAACTGCACACGATCTCAGGTAAACACATTATTGTTTCCCAATATACTGTGTTGAAAAAATCTTGGGAAAACTAACAGGACACTAAACATATGACGTACAAAAACAACATAAGGACAAAATTACCAAATGAAAACAAAAAACTGATTAAAAAAAACATGCATTACTTGGGTTGTGTGTGAAATATAACGTAATGCTCACGGGGATTTTCTGTGAGGGGCTTTCAAAAATGAATCACCAGTTTCATTGACTTCAGAACTGGTAATCATCCAACTTCTTATAACTATGTTACACACACACAGTTTTTTGTTTGTTTGTTTTTTTTTTACAGAAAAGCAAATATAGCACAAAAAATTCTTAAAAGCTTAAAATCTTTTTTTATCAGCACAACATTTCCTGTGTAACATAATAAATATTTAGTTCTGATATCCACCCCAGTAACACAGTCATACATCTGAGTCCAAATATGTATTTTATGAACACACATTCCTCGCATCAGAACAGTTTACAGGCTCTCTACCAACACCTGAAAAAGAAAGAATACTCTCCTTACTACAAAACAAAAACCTGACACTGGCTTGTATAACAGTTTTCATGATTAGGTTTAGCAGGGCCTTTAGGCAAAACAGCTACCTGCTAAATAATCTTTCCATTTGTTAATACTATTTCTTTTTATTTCAGCTTCTTCCATTAGGGGTCGCTATAGAGGATCATCCGTCTCCATACCCACACAAAATGACTACAGTACATGATATCAATTAAGAGATCGTATAAGCACATCATTTTACATCCCCAATATCTATCTATCTATCTATCTATCTATCTATCTATCTATCTAATGTATATATATATGAACCTCTGGGTCCTCAGGTCCCATGTCCAAAACTCTTAAATTTGGTTTTGTTTGTTTGTGTGTGTGTGTGTGTGTGTGTGTGTGTGTGTGTGTGTGTGTGTGTGTGTGTGTGTGTAAATTAATAAATTAATGAACGTATGAATGAGACAGTGTACAATGAATGCACTGCCTCTTAGCGGTCATTAAGTGTTATCCTAAAATGCGTTATTTCTTACATTTAAATACAAATCTAGACTTAGAGCAGAATTTTATTATTTATTATTATTTCAATATTTACTTCCTTGGTTGGCAATTTTTCAGAATTCTAAACATTTCTGTTTTCTTCTTTCCATTTGTTTGATCTATTTGTACTTTTTCTTAACCATTTTAAATGATAATTTTATAATAATCTGTTCTGTAGGTTGCCAATGGTTCATCTGAAAAACACTATTTTTGTATACCAAAAACTATACAAGTGCCACATGGATAAACATGGCTTTTATTATATTTATCATATTATTATTATTATTTTACAAGTATTACACATACACTACAGAAGGTTGTGGACACCTGGCCTTGAGATTTGTATTTGCTTTTTGAAAAAGTCAAAGTCAAATCCAAGAGATATGTAAAAAAAAAACTACACTGCAGCACAATACAATTGCTAGAGGAAATATTTTGTGACCTACATTACCTTAATTATCTTATTAATTTCTAATGAGGGGGAAAACAATTATATATATATATATATATACATACACACATATACACATATATAAATAATAAAATGTTTCTATGTCTTACTGACAAACACTACTTGAAACAGATTCCTTTTCTACCTATTGGCAAGTGAGAGTATAAAAACAGGAGTAGAAATAGTGAGCAAATTTTTGGTCTAAATTTACCATTCCAGGAAGAAAATAACACCAAATATAATGTTGTTAAATTTCCCAGGCAGCAAAACAATGTGCCAACTTCATTCAGTCCACAGTGACAGGGTTGTTATAAAATTGGCTTCTTTGACAACTTTTGGTCAGCGTTAACCCAACATTTGCAGCCTTATTAAATAAATAATGATCCTTTGCCATTAGTAGACCAGCATTGAATCAGCTTTAGCAGGATTGCTATGAATAGATCTAATTTCCCAACGTTGCCACACACACACACACACACACACACACACACACACACACACACACACACAGTATTGTATAAAAAGAGACAAAATAGCCCATTTGGTTCCTCAACAAGGTTTTTAAAAGCAATTTTTAAAGAGAAATTGAATGTGATATTAAATATAAGCACATCAGATAGGTAGTGTTTTAGTGTTGAAAGATCATGAACAGAAGATGTATTAATAAAGAAAGTCTAACTGGACATTGTGAAATGAAAGGAATTCACCATGTTGTCTGTCATCTCTCATCACAAGCACATGGTGGCAGTATCTGACTGCTATAGAATTCATTGTCTCGTTCTCAGTGCTTTGGTTGAGAAACAGTCTTGTACATTCACCCCAGGTACAGCATATCACTGTTATACTGTTATATTGTTTGTATGAGCTGTTAGGAAGTTGAGATAGGTCTCTGGGTCCGCTCTATACTGTCGGAGTGCAGATTTAATATTTTGTATTTACCTAAATTAATACAGTATATTGTTATTAAAAATGTAATCAGCACAAGGTCGCAAACCTCCTGAACCATCAAGAGACGTACCGGTCCCGATTGGATCCCACTTTATCTGGAGTTTGGACACTGGACCTCCTTGAGTGTTTAAAGGCTCTGGCATAGAGAAGCTGGTGTTGGATCTGTGATGATTGCAAATGTTGAGCTATTTTATGAGTGGCTCAGTTGCTCCTAGTTTTATAACCACAATGACTGTATAAGTCTGTAGAAGGACATTATTTATAATCTTACATTCCAGTGCTCATGTTAGTTCTCATTCTCCAGTGTTCTGTATTGTTTAAAAGGTTTATAATCACACTCTTGATGTCACCCAAATGAGGATGGGTTCACCTTTTGAGTCTGGTTCCTCTCAAGGTTTCACAGTCGCCACGGCTGCTCATCAGGGATAAATACACACCGTTCACCTTAACTCTTAAATTCTGTAAATCTGCTTTGAGACAATGTCTGTTGTGAAATGTGCTATAGAAATAAACTTGCATTGACAAGGTTTAAAATCTGACTGAAAATGGGTCAGTCATATATATATATATATATACATGGTGCATGATCTATTCCCACCTCACACTTACTGGTTGTGGAATCAACTCTGGATACACCACTACCCTAAACTAGATAAAGCTGCTATTGAAAGTGAATAGGTGAGGACATTTTTGCCTACATTTCAACACTAAGCTTCATCATTGTGATGTGTATGAGTGTATATGTGTATTTGTGTGTGTCTATGTTCATGTTTGCCTGGTTGGTTGGTTAGTTATTGAACGTTTAGTTCAATAACTAACCAACCAACGAACCACACAAATACGCATATACACACATACACATCACAATGAGGAAGCTAAGTGTTATACAGTGATATACAGTAATATATCACATTTTTACACATTAAATATACTTGTTCAAACCTGATAAATTTAGAAAGAACAGATGCAGATACCAGATCAAACCAGGGACCCTGAATCTGTAACCCATTAATATGTGCTGCCACATGACATTTAGTAATGTTTCATAGTAACTGGTCTTTGATTAGAAATAAAAAGGCGAAGCATTTTACTTTGTAACCATGAAACTTGTTTGTTAAAATCCCCAAATTAATAAATTCGTTGTTAAAATTTGTTAAAATTACCTTCTTATGGTTAAACTTTCACTCTTGTAGATCATTTACCCTTGTGTTTATTGTTGCGATATTGTTGTTGTCAAAAAATGCTAGTAAAAACTGCAGATTCTTCCCTGTAGTTATGTAAATATGAATCTGGCCAAGTGTTTTTAACCCAACAGTGTTGCTGAGAAGTCAAAAGAATTTCATGCTGTCGTGGCTGATATACGTCTATCAGCCCCACACTCTTACTCTTCAGTGTCACTGCTGCAGTGTACTAATGGTTCCCCACCCAAATAATATCAGGCCCTGTGGTGGTCATTTTTCAGAGATGGCAGGCATAAAGCCGGGTAAACAAGCTGTAATCAAGTGCAGCAATTGCAACAAATGGATTACTTATAATACCTGTATACATACTTAACTGTCTAACATGGGAGGTATATCCAGGAAAAAAGAATCAGAATCAGAAAGAGCTTTATATATAAAGGATGTGTTCCAAATGCAAATGTAAGTAGAAAAATACATGTCTATGATGACCCTATGAGTTTATTAGCAGTTTGGGGCGTTTTAATGTTTGTTGATTATATAATCATATATCATTTTCAAAATGCAAGAAGAAGTCTCGTAAAAGTCTTAAGCTAAATGCATGAAAAAGCTAAATACATGAAACCCACAATTATTTCCCACTTTTATTACTGCACTATTACCCCGGCAGAGCTGCGAGCTGAGTGGGCGGAGTCACAATGTAATGGGTGGGAATAGACGCGCAACCACGCCCACACGGGATCAAGTACAAATAGCTTCCTTTTTCGTTTGTAAGTGCACTACTTTGGCGAACAAATACTTCTAATCCTACAGCCTATGTAGTGCACTATGTATGCATTTAGGTGCGAGCCGTGGTTTGGAGCTGTTGCGCCTCGGACAAGTTCCCGAGAGGAGAGCAGTGAGGCAGACAGCGCGCAGAGGAGAAGAGGAGGAGAGGAGGAGAGAAGAGAGAAAAAAGAAAGAGACGGAGAGGCGACTGGATAAGGGGGATTCAAAGGATTTATTTTTTCCCGAAACGGATTCGGTGTGAAAGTAAAGGATTTATCAGACAGTCATGGCAACTGAGACGACGTCTTGTACAGGCTCCACTCTGCTGCAGCCTCTCAGCGACATGATTGACCTTCCTCTGGATCAGGTAAACTGATACTTCTTTATTCATCTATTATTATTATTTATTAAAGCTAATTCAGTATTGCTGACGTCCAAGCTAGCGGGCTAGCATTCTCCTTCCCATTCCACTGTTTTGTAAAGTGATCATGTAATGGTTTTGTCCACACAGTGCGCTTGGGCAGAGAGAAGCTGTAATGTCACTGCATGTCGTCCTTCTTTCAGTTCTTCTCCTTCAAAACACAACAAGGATTACATTAGAGTCAGCTGTGGGATAGTCAGCTAACTATCACCATCACTTCTATTTCTATCAGCCTGGGATCAGTTTAAAACCCGAGATCAGATCAGATGAGAGGCTGAGTTTGGCTTCAGATCAGAGAAAGGCAGTATCTAATCAAGATCAGACCTGAGTCAAGATCAGACACCATTCAGGACTTGACTCCAGTAAGGATCAAGCAGCAGTCAGGGGCACACACCCTCTCGTGATTAGACATCAGCCAGGATCAAGCTCCAGTTGTGTACGATCAGACAGCAATCAGACTTCAATTAGGATCAGAGACCTTTACAGATCAAGCAGCAGTCCGGGTTAAACACCGTGCAGGATCAGACATCAGCCAGGATCAAGCTCTAGTTACGAGTGATCAGACAGCAAGCAGATATCAATAAGGATCAAGCAGCATTTAGAGTTAGACACAAGTCATGATCAGACATTATTAAGGATCAGGCAGCAGTCAGGGTTAAACATCATACAGGATCAAACATCAGCCAGGATCAAGCTCCAGTTATGTACGATCAGACAGCAATCAGACTTCAATTAGGATCAGAGACCTTTACGGATCAAGCAGCAGTCTGGGTTAAACACCGTACAGGATCAGACATCAGCCAGGATCAAGCTCTAGTTATTAATGATCAGACAGCAAACAGATATCAATAAGGATCAAGCAGCATTCAGAGTTAGACACAAGTCATGATCAGACATTAGTAAGGGTCAGACACCAGTTAGGTTTAGCCTCTAGTCAGAATTGGGCTCATTACTACCAGGATAAGACTCTAGACTCTATCTGGATCAGAAACCAGTTTGAATCAAACACCAATCAAGATTAGACATGAGTCCAATTCAGGCTTTTCATCAAGGATCAGACTGCATCATATCTGGACCTTTATTTTACTCATGACAGTATTTTAAACAGTTTTCCCATTTATTTTAATTATAATAAAGATAATTGAATGCATAGTTTTGTGGTTAGTGATATACACTTGACTGTTTGCTCTCCACCAGGAGTCTGGAAAGAGGAGACAAAAGTGTGTGTCTTTCTTCCACTGATTGCGTTTAATCCATAACAAGAAGTAGTGTGTAAATAACAGTAGTGTGGTTTGTTGGTGGAAAGTTGTGGAAGAAGGAAAAAACAAGAAAAGCTGGACCCATGACCACATGCACATCACTTTCTCTAACATTGACATCCTTCAGGTGACATTGAATAAGTCTCAGTCTCGTGATGACTGCAGCACTCTAACATGTCGGCTGTGTCCGAGCTGGGCCATCGCACACGGGATAGTCAATTTCTTGACACGCTCAAATGTTCCATCTGTCTGTGTGTCTTTTATACATTTTACTCGTCTTTGTGTGCCGTTGATGTTTATGACTAAAGTCCAGTGTTGATTTGGGTATAGTGTTTATTAGAAGGATCACGGGGAGGTTCATCTGTCGTTACAGTTAATCGTCTGGTAAACACATTTGACATATGTATTACATGTCAATGGGAGTTTAATACTTCAGTGGTTGGTGGTGGAAAAAATGACACTGTTTAAACACTTGCTTACGAGATCATATTGACATTTCTGAGTGCAAGAAATTGGATGAAAGGTACAAACTGTACATAACTTAAATGCATACAACATAAATGTTCAAATATAGAAAATAATGCAAAGTAATTAACAAATAGAAATGTATCGTGTTATGATTATGATGTTCGGTACTCATAGTTTGATGATATATCGTCATGATATATTGTCAGAAAAGTAGGTGCATATGATAAAACGTTACAAAAAAGACACGAGGCTGCTTAGAGCCGTATTTTGGGAGTCTTGGAACACATACACAACGTAAGGCGAGGTGTATCGCTACGGGTTTGTTTGCAGTACACCAGGTAGGTAAACACCTGTGATCCAACCCGACAGGCAAGACAAGTGGGATGAGCAATTTGTCAATAAATAGACGGACTGTGATAAGCGTAGGCTCGTCCGTCCTTCCTATGACTCATCACGAGTCGACACATCCGAGCGTCATACAGACACTCGGGTTTAGCTCCTCGGTCAGCGTTTTGGCAGGAATGCATGCTGCTATCTCCACCCAAACTCTGGAATGTAGAGGGAAAAAGAGAGATCGTCACACGGCTGAGAAATCCGCCTTCCTTGTCCTCTGTGAGCAACGGAAAACAAAGAAAGAACAATAAGCTTCAACTTTCTCATGCTGAGTTTGCAGGTTTTTCCTTCTCGTCCTATTTTCGACGCATCCTGCAGCTCCTGCAAAGGTGAACGTCCGAGGTGGTGTTGTGTTTTTGATTTCTTTTTTTATATATATATAACTGTCGTTTATGAATATTTATGAGATTTTTGTTTCAGTGACAATTCTTATGATATTAAACACGAATCAAGCAATGAAACAAGGATGCCTTTTCACACTGAAATAAGAGCCAGTTTTCTCTTTCCTTTTTCACTTGTCACCCCTTTAATATACGTATCCGTGTCTAAGAGTTTTATCGCTAAGGAGACGTGTGGGGGAAACAAAACGATTACGCACGTCCCAGTGATAAACATAATTCGTTCCCGATTAAGGCTCTGACTTATTACTGTACACAATTCAAACCCGTAGGTGATCATTTTTTTAGCGGAGAATTTTAGTGGTAAGTAATGAACTCCTGAGCCTTTTTCAGTAATGAGATAGAAGCTTCTGGATGTGATGCTTCGCGTATATAGTATAATCACACACTTATTCAGAAAGGAAGAGAGTTTTACTGAAAAACAAACCTTTAAAGTGCCAGCTTTTCCAGCCATATCTGGTTCTTTCCCAAACTGTTACTACAAAGTTGGAGGAACACAAGTGTTAAAGATGTATTGGATGTGGTAGCAATACATTTTCCCTTCACTTGAACCATGAGGCCCAAACTTCTTGGAGCGATTTCTCTGAAGATATGCATATCGTGTCACCTGCTCCAAGTTTTGACCTCAGCTCTACTGAACACCTCTGGGATGAATTGGAATGGTGACTGCACTACAGACCTTTTCAGCAGATTTCACTAATGATCTTGTGTCAGAATGATCACAAACCCTCAGCCACTCTCCAATATCTAAGGGAAAACCTAAATGGATGAATTTTTTCACGTCAATGAAAGTTTTCTGAGATCAGGCCCACAAAACAAGCCCAGAATCAGTCCTGGGTGTGAACTTGGAGTATTTGGGCCAAGTTTAAAAGCAAACTCAATCGTCATAGTTTATTTTCTGATGGATTAACATCGACATCTTACATGTAAATATAAATGGGTTAGTTTTAAACACGATTCTGACTCACAAACAATCTGCTTCTACTGATAATGGTTTTTCTAAACGACCACACTAGCAGATGAAGCATGGTTTACTGCAGCTGTCTAGAAACGATCAGTAATTACATTCAGCCGTGACTTCAGAAGGTCAAATACCCGACCCATCAAACTCTGACTGACACTGGAGAATTGTGGTCTTTAAACTTTCACACAAAGCCATTGTGCTTTTTGGTTTACGTGACATGATATTGATTAGAGTTTCCTTCAGCCTATATTTGTTTACATCGGCGGGTTCGTGTGTAGCGTATCCTCACGTCTGTGCTTCCTCCTGGTTTTTACAGCGCTAGCAGCTAGCGCCAGGCTACACTCTGATTTCTCGGAGGAGGACGAAGCGCTCGCTCTCTCCTTAGACTTAATTGTGCGTGTCTCGGGACTGACTGGCTTTGATTGATTTCTATCTGCTGTACAGTGCTGCCATGTTGCTAATGTTATTTTCCCCCTCGATGCACGAGAGTTCGTTTAGGTCAGTACTGATTTAGAATAACATAACCATTCATTAATAATGCGTCGAGCTTGTAGGACATGGCTTAGCACGTGCAGTCTAAATGTTGAGATGTCCAGCTTTGGAGGATCAGAAGATTAGTCTGGTGCCAGACTATCATGCGCAGAACAGTCCAAGTTTTTCTATCCTTTAAGCTTTTTTCTGAATGTGGCTTGAATTTGCAAGAAAGCCTCTGACTCTTTATATATTCAGTCCATTATACAAATCACTTAACATTGCAAGCTTGATTGACACATGGTTATAGGATCTTTGTGCTTTTTAAACATCCCATTCCACATTTAGTCCTCAGTTACTGTTATTAATAACAGTCTCTACCTTTAAGAAGTTCCACTAGATTTTGGAGTGTGATTGTGAACATTTTTTACCACAAGGGAGCAGTTCAAGTCAGATACTGATGTAGGTGAGGTAAGGTGAGGAGGCCTGGGGTGCAGTGAGCATTCCAATTCATCCCAAACATTTTCAATATGGTTGAGGTCAGAGCTCTAAAGCATAAAACCATTTTTTTCATGTGCACAGAAGCATTCTCATGCTGGAAAAGATTTGGGTCTGCAAGATAAAGTGAAATAAATGTTTAGTGCTACTGCATCCACAAACATCCTTTACAATTGCGTCCCTCTTACTTTGTGGTACCAGTTTTCAGAAGAACCACATATGGCTAGAAAAGTGAGGTGTCTCGATACTTTTGTCCATATATTGTACGTGTGGGCACCAGAAACGCCTTTTCCACCAAATTATAAGTCGTAAAATGGAAATGACTCGGCTCAAACAGTCATGCTGTAACTGGCATCTGATTTCCATCCGCTTTTCCTTCGTGAAATTTAAAGACGCACTTCATCCTAACGCATTCAGTACTTTTGTCCGAGATATTTGCGACACGCTTAGCAATTCCCGTGCCAGTGTGACAACCGGTACTGTATTTTAGCTCTTCCTTTGACAAGTTGACATCACAACGAGATATTGTTAACGCGAGCGCAGTTACAATGATGTTCAGTAAAAGAAATGAAGAATTCATCTCAAACACAAAGGATAACACAAAAGGTCTTTGTGTTGACTCCAATACACTAGAGCACGCATCATTTTCAAGTGAAGTCATACATTATTTAGAAAAGCGCCAAAGCGCCACAGGTGTTACGTACTTTTGAGTGCGATTGACACAAAGCAGCTACTTGGTGATGTACAAGATGACAAGCATGATTCTATTAATGGTATTCTTGGCATGAATATTGAAGCTTCCAAGAATTTTTGCAGAGTTTTACAGGACTGACTACATTTCTACATTATTACTCACTGTAGGTAGAGATGAAGCATGTGGTGGAAGCAAATCCCAATCACTCTATTATTGGTTGCCAGTCAAAGAAATTACCAGTTCTGATTGGGCTAATCAGATTTTTGGAATTGTTTTTTTAAAAAGCCATTTTCGAAAATCTTTTCCCCCTGAAGCCTATTTTAAGGGAAATCCTGGTGTACAAAGGAACAACATGAAGTACAAGACTCACTGGCAGTAGGCACCCAAGATTTTTAGATTGAAACATTTGTATATTTTCAATTTGTCAACTGCAGAAGTAGGTATTACAGCGATCCGCCGAACTTTGCAGGGGTTACATTCTAAAGCGAGCTCAGAATATCTGCAAATTTTGGACGCACCCCCGCAACCCCTGTTGTACCTTACGGACCTCATGAATTCATCTAGACATTATGTCATTGTTATAAACGTAATAGTGCACAATATTGGACTAAATACATAGTTTAAAATGTTATTCCTAGCGTGAGATTTTAAGAAGATAATCCGCAACTTGCTGTTATTTAGTTTCCGAATGAGAACCCGCAAATTTTCCAAACGGCGAGTTACGAACCGTGAATTATCAGGGGTTTACTGTATTTTGGTTAGTCTGATTATATTAAATAACCC